>CM060417.1:32752003-33222936 GCA_030545235.1 Helianthus tuberosus
TGACAGTCCAACTGATCTACTATCATTTCCTCTTTTTCACAACAAAACTCATTTTTACATTTTTCAATGTTTTTGGAATTCCCAAATTTTCTAATTTTTTTAAAATTTTTACTCCCCCTAAAATAAAAATATGTCTCAATTTTGATTTTCTGGGAAAATTTGAAAACAAGCTGTACAAGAAATGTGACAACATGATGAGAATCACTTCAATTCTCCATTCAATTGGCTTAAACAATCAGAACTCCCCCTGACAACAAACTATTTTCCCATAGTGATTTCAAAACACTTAAGTTTATTTTAATCAAAATGGTTTTTCCGGAAAATTAGTTTTGCGTGTCATTTCACAAATTCGGGGTTTCATCACCTTGTTTTCTTCAATCACATGTAAAAATTTTACATTTCCCAATTTTCAACACAATCACTTGTAGAAAATCAAGTACAACTTAATGTTCCTGATTTACCACATGTATGACGAAATCACTTTCATGAATTTCTCAAGTATGCCGATTCCTGCTCCACACTTACCAACCTGGGAGCTCCGGCAAGTCAGGTTTTTCTATTTAAACAGACTCACCCAAGCCTGACGGTCCTTGGGTGATTTTGAATTCTTGTTCAACAATGGTGGAAAATTTACATCATCCATTGTTAGACCAGAATTCTCATTTTTTACCTCAACACATGGCTCTTCTGGCTTTACCACACCAGATTCATCGCCTGAATGTGGCTTGTCTGACTTTGAAGAGTCAGATTCATCGCCAACAACTGGCTCCTTTGTTTCCGGAGAAACAAATTCATCACCAGGAAGTGAATCCTCCACTTTCTTTGATTTCCCTTTCGTCCTCAGATTTGTATCTGATGAATTCGTTTTGCTTGATTTGTCATTATTTGGAGAGCAAGACGATTTATCAGAACTTTTATCTGTTTTACCAGCTGTATCCAAGGACAATATCCTTTCGAGATACTCTATCTCGCTTTCTTTCTCTTCTTCCTCAGTCTGTCTTTCTGCCCCTGCGAAAGCTTTACTTTCTGTTCATGAACTTTCTGTTCTTGAACTTTAGGTTCTTGAACTGTCACACCCCGAATTTCCACGTGTCACCGGTGGGCCCGGTGGGGAGTATCGTGACGTCATGGTTGGCAACGTAATAGTCAAACAACACAATATCAATATGCACAGCGGAAGCAATTTAAAGTATGATACAACCGAATTTATTATTGTAATTTCAATTGTCACAATATTCGGAAGTTTATCCACAGAAGGATCGAACATAAAATGGAAACAATAGTTCAACAGACTTTTAGGCATCTTAAGCTTGCGAGACTTCTATTGATGCTAAGGAGACATATCCAGCCAATTTCGTATAGTACCTGCATTTAGCCTTTTTGGAAAATACGTCAGTTTACACTGGTAAATACATTCAACTGACTCATTTTGGAAAAAGAGTTCGTAAATTGTTTTGAATGCACGTGGCACAAAAATATCTTGACACATTGATTAAAATGCACAGAGGCAAAATTAATCTTTTTAACTTGGGAGAATTATTTAATATTATAATCTTGTGAACGATTTACATGTTACTTATGCGTTCAGTAGCCCGGAACGTATCCGGGTTAAAGATCAATAGACACACCACAATTCTAGAGTTATACACTGACAGGTGTACGCCTACACCCCGTGCTCAGGTCGTGGCCATCTCGTAAGATAATGCCGAGGATATCCGGGACATGGTCATTAACCCCCCAAAGGCTGTAAAGTAAACAAATCTGTTTAAAACGAGCCGATCAAATTATTCAACTACCCACTAAGCGTGGAGATTTGATGCCCGATCAAGCGGTACGCTATGTACCGTAACCCAAGCCCGTATAGGGAAAATAAGTTAAAAGTATTTACCTGAGCTAAATATAAATTCAATCCCAGCCGTATATCAAATCAGCAAGTACAGATAGCTTTTACTGGGCTCCTAATCTGGAACGAAGGTTTTTAATAACCTATTAGAATCCTAACGGGTCTTTAATTAAGCTTAAGCTTAGACCGGCTAGTTTCAAAGATACGGTTCGTACGCACGATTAAGCGAAGACCGGATAGAATGTGACTTAGACCCGACAAGTTTGAAGACTTGTTTAATATGGGTTTATTATTCACATTCTGGATTCTGAGATAAAACCGATAAGGTTTGACCCGTTTCGGCTAATTTATGTAAACTTGTTACATAAACCGAACCGAACGCGTATAATGTATAACGGGTAACCGAAAGGGTCGCGAACAGGTTTCCTAAGTTAATACGCTTTAAATATGTTGTGATATCATTATGATATCTTCCATAATGCCCATAACGAGTTTAATCCCTAAATACGCCCCGTAGGGGTATTTCGGTCATTTTAAGGGTTATAAAAGAGATTTATAATACTTCTGAGATACGGGTCTGATTTAATCAGCAAAATTATTAATTTTAACAGACCACAACAGTTGGTGAAGAGTCTCATTTCCCAAAATGGTTTTAAACCCAAATTATGCGTTTAATGCGCGTATGTAGCCGTTTTAAGCGACGTACGGTTTAAAATACCATTCTGAGTTTTCTGATCAGCAAAACAGGCTCAATACACTCTATTTATTATTTTAAATCAGTGGCAATTGGATTGGTATCAAACGGATTCGTAAAACTCGTTTTATGGCCTAAGAGGGCATATTCGATATTAACCGAATCAATGCGATAAGCCTAGCTTAAGATCAGTTTAAAAATAATTAAAAATCTTCAAAAATCCCAAAATATTATTTAACATCAGTGGGTAAAAGTTTTGGTACCGAAAATCGGGTTTAGATAGGCTATGCGCTAATCGCGCCGTTTAATTAATAATAAGCTTATTATTTACGCTAATGCGCATATCTCTTAATCTAGACCTCCGATTGACGTGAAAATTTACGTACATGTTTAGTAATCAGTAACTAAGATTATTGTACTTCCACATTTTCAAAATTCTCGTTGTACGGTCATAAGGGCATTACGGTCCAATTTAAGCGATTAACGGAAACGTGTGCATGCATCGGATAATCAACGAAACAAATACCGAGACTTATTCTATCATGTAATCCAACCCTAATGAAGCACTAAGGCAATACCGAATCAAATTGAAACGGGTCAGAACCGAAGTCAAAGCAAAAGTCAAGGTTTTGCGCCTTTCGGTTCCGAACCGGGTTTTAACAGAAATTTGCCGAGTCGGGCAAGCGTAGACAAGTTTTCATACTTATTACCATGTTATATTAAGGTTAAAACAGGTTACACACCTCTCGGATCATTAATCGTGCATTAAATCATATTTTGTAATTCTGTTGACTTTTTCGGTCAACGTTTGACCCGACAAACGACCTAGTTAGGTCTGGAATTGGTACGCGCCCTTATAAGGGTTTAATACCCATATAATTACCTATCTAATGGTACTTTTAATTCGTGATACGACTGAGCTATCGACACTTAATCACGAAGTCAACCGTTAAGCACGATATATTGACTTTTAAGCTATTTATAAAGCTAGAATTAATTAGAAGGGTTAGGCAACTTACTAGATGATTTATGGTTGCTTAGGAAGGCTCTTGATCAGCTTGGATGCTCCTTAGATGATCAGATTGTTTGCAAATGATGTGAGGAAAGTTTGTGAATGAATGGTTTCTTTATATACTAGTTTCAAACACCACAACAAAGTGACAACCAAGTCTAGGGCCATCCACAATTGATCAACACTTGTAAGTAGTGTGTAGGGATGTCTAGGGGCCATGCACATGCAAGAAAAACCGGCCTAGAGGGTAACAATCGCGACATACAGCCAACAGCAGGTAATCTGTCGCTGGGCACCCCCTCGCGTAGCGCGAGGGGCCGTCGCGCTACGCGACGCCCTATGCTGATCAGAATTGTTTTGTTTGTTGAAGGTTTGAAAGGGTACCCACTTGTTCGACCTAGGGACCTTATTTTATCAGTTGAGGGCCTCCTAAAAAGCCTTTGTACTGTTCTAAACCCCACCATGAAGTATTGTTTCATTTGAATCCATAACAAGATCCGTAAATGAAGGTTTACCATTGCTTTTCTTCGTGAGATCTTATCATACTTTTGAAATTCCTTTCTTGACAATAATTCTCTGTATAGAGGGCATAAAAGATGTGTATAACATTTAATCGGGTCTTGGGATTTAAAAAAATAGGTCGTTCAGAGGTAACAGTTTAACATGACGCCACTTTAAATCCTGCCGAATTATCTTTATTAAATCCGGGTTTACAACGCGTTTTGTCTGACATGACACGTGTCGTTTTATTAAAGAACCCGAAATTTTCGAGGTGTTACATCCTCACCCCCTTAAAATAAATCTCGACCCGAGATTTACTGAAACAAGTAAGGGTACTTTTCTTTCATGGTGGATTCTAACTCCCACGTAAACTCGGGACCTCTTCGGGCATCCCATTTGACCTTGACAAAAGGTATATGCTTTCTTCGAAGCTTCCTTACCTGTCGATCTTCAATCGACAAAGGTTTTTCCACAAACGTTAAGCTCTTATCTATTTGCACATCTGTATGTGGCATGACATGCGAATCGTCAGCGGAACACTTCTTTAGATTGCAGATGTGGAACACATTGTGAATTCCACTGAGCTCTTCCGGTAAGTTCAACTTATAGGCAACTGACCCGACACGTTCGATAACCTCGAAAGGTCCTATGTATCTCGGGCTTAGTTTGCCTTTCTTACCAAATCGCATCACCCCTTTCCATGGTGACACTTTAAGTAGGACTTTGTCACCTACTTCAAAGTGAAAATCCTTATGACTTGGATCCGCGTAACTCTTCTGCCTATTCCGGGCAGCTTGGAGATTGTTACGAATCTGGACAATCTTGTCCGTCGTTTCGAACACGATCTCTGGTCCTGATAACTGGACTTCTCCAACTTCCGCCCAACAAACTGGCGATCTACACTTTCTACCGTATAATGCCTCAAAAGGCGCAGCCTTTATGCTGGTATGGTAGCTATTGTTGTAGGAGAATTCGATCAATGGTAGGTTCTTATCCCAGCTACCTCCCAAATCGATCGCACATGCACGTAGCATGTCTTCCAACGTTTGAATAGTACGCTCACTCTGACCGTCTGTCTGAGGATGGTAAGCCGTACTAAAGTTCAAACGTGTGCCCAAAGATTGCTGGAAACTCTTCCAAAAGTGTGACGTGTACCTAGTATCCCGGTCAGAGATAATAGCTACAGGTATGCCGTGTAGGGCTACAATCTTGTCAACGTATAACTGGGCTAACATATCGGAGCTATAAGTCTCCTTGATGGGTAAGAAATGAGCTGACTTAGTCAGTCGGTCAACTATAACCCATATCGTATCATTGCCTTTTCTTGTCTTGGGTAACTTGGTAATAAAATCCATAGTTACCATTTCCCACTTCCACGTAGGAAGTTCAGGCTGTTGTAGCAAACCTGACGGTTTCTGGTGCTCGGCTTTGACTTGCGCACATGTCAAGCATTTTGCTACATGGGCGGCCACAGACTTTTTCAAGCCTATCCACCAATAATTTACCCTTAGATCCTGGGTAGCAGATGGCAATTCTTAATCGTTTCCTAATTAGGGTTGCGGCATGTATGCATAAGCAATATGAACCGTCTTTTTTTTTTTTTTTAACATAAAACCCTCAGAAGATTGAGTCAGGCTATATGTGCCTATGTCTTAAAACCTACTAAATCAAGGTTTCGATTTTTCCATAATCTATATGGAATTTTTCATAATACTCCAGCCCACGGCGGGATATTAATCTTAGTTCTACCTGTCTTCCAGGAGGTAAGCAGGGGAAACTTTTGAGAAGATAATTAAGATACAAGGAGGCTATAGAAATTTTTCCATATCTCAGGCTCCAGTTCATCCATCATTGTTCGTGTCAAATGAGTGACACCTTTATGTTCTAAGTCCACGAATTCCTTAATCGGGAACATTTACTTGGAGGAAGAAAAAAATTTTCCACTTTTGGATATCTTCTTTGAATACTACTAGTCGACTTTAGTACAATATGACCATTGGGATATCTCAGGGGTTCCACGCATTAAACCTCCATGCTGATCAGACATGGAAATAATCTATGGGACACACTAGGATACGCCAATCCTCATATGACACTTTTATCAAACATAGTTTGGCATTCGCAGGCGATAGAAAACAATGAGAAAAATAATTAAAATAACATATGTTGTCGTACTCTATGCGAAGAAAGAGTACTCTTAGATTTTTCGGAAGGATTCCTTGCCGATACTAGAAGAATCGGTTACTATGGTTTCCTTGGTAAGTTATACCTTGTGGATGATAATAAAAATTTTGCTAAGTTTATGGTTCATGAAGATTTATTATTGCCTGTATTAAAAACAGGACACTTAGCAGATGTTATCATTGATAAATGATAAGAAAGTTTATTGTGCAAGTGCTTATATTAAATCAATAATGGAAGTTTCACAAACTAGGCACCTAGCTCAGTTGGCTAGGCGCGCGAAAGGGTGCGGCCTAGACCCAGGTTCGACTCCGGGGACGGCCAATTCCACCTTTTTTTTTATGTTTAATTTTAATTAATCGCACGGATACGTGTAATTATGAGAGTTGTCTCATAAGGAGTCTTGATAATTAATTGCTCCTTATCACCCACAATATGGGTTTGATTTTTAAGGCAACCATCGATTTTTATCACTATATTGAGTCCTTATATTTTAACGGAACTAGGACATCGGAAAAATGATTCCTTATGGATATAAAACATCCATCTAATAATGCTGAAGCAGTCTTAGAGGTATACAGGCTTCTTACCGAACTTTCGTTGCTTTTTATTAAGCCTGTACTCGCTCTCTTTCTCAGATTTCTTGGAGTTATCCTCCTTCTTTGGTTCATCCTTCATATTTGAAGTGTGAACATAGCTCTCCTCATGAATAATTTAACATGGTTTTGAATGAGATTTAGAGCGAGAAGTATTCAGCTCTTTGTATTGTCTCATGTCCTTTTCCATGGTCCTACCAACTGCTGCATCAACCACAGTCTGAAGATTAACTCCATTAATATTGAGGTTTACGTTTGTAGTTTTATTAGCTTTCGTCGCCTCAATAGCGTTGCGACTGTCGTCTACCTCATCCGAGTTTTCCATACTCGAAACTTGGTACCAATCACCAAGATTTAACAATTATTAGTCATCATCCTGATGACCTGATTTAAATTAGCCATGGCATTCATAAACTGTATAGGCTATTCTGTTCCGAACATTCATAGTGAATGTTATTTGAACGTATTTCCATTATATTTAGCCTAGGTCACAACGGGACCATCAATGGCATGCAAAGTTTGGAGCGAGTCAAATACTTGCTTGACAGGGGACCATAATGTCACAACTGTCTTTGTCACTAGGACGATTATAAATAGCTCAAAGGCTAGTCCTTACAAGACTTTTATTATATATATTTACATATATGGCATAGAAGCCTGTCTCGAGGAACGTAGAAAAATATGGCATAAAGCACAGTCATGAAGGACATAAGTAATCATATGGCGCGAAGGCCTTGTCGTGATGACATTTAGATATGGCACAAACGGCCTTGTTATAAGGACATTCATCAAATCTGGTACAAAGGCATGTCACCAGGAATGTTAACATTTAATATGTTAACTTGTCACGAATGACCAATTATAGCACATAGGCCTGTCATGAATGACTTTAAAACACAACTTGATGGTCTATTACCAAGGACCTGAATTTATAAGTCGCAATCTTATTAGATTAGGGCTTCAGGGTTTGAACGTGGTTCTTCACCTTTGGACAGGGAGTCATAGACTACAACTGTCATCGTCTTGGAAGACGATTCTTTTGGCAGAAAGATAAGCCAATCAACATCACTAATGGATGTTTATATATAACCATCGTATCTAATGATATTAGTCATGATCACATCGATCATATTGACTATTGGGTTTGGGTATAATCACACCATTCTGAACAGGGGATCATAAAGATCACTACTATCTTTGTCTTACCGACACTAGAATAAAGTATAGCCCGTAGGCATTTCATCACGAGGGATGTTTATAATATGATCATCTTATAGGATGATATAAGCCATGATTCCTAGATCACTAGGCTAGATTTGAGAATTGGAAGAACCCAATATAAGGATGACTGTTGTGATTTTCTCGAGTCACATTTGTCAAGAGTGCTAACACAATTCTAAGTGTTAACAAGGATCTGAATCCCTTGAGTAGGTTTCACCATCTTGGTCGCGTAGGCTAGGTTTCTCCTTTAAGATTTCCTTTTAAACTGCATACTGACAGGGAAGGAAGGATATTTATTTTTTATTCAGGATTTTTATCATAAATCCTAATTCATAAGTTAATAATAGCACAAATGGCCTAGTCGCGTAGACGAGTTAAATTTATAAGCCATGATTTCGGAGAATCGAGGCATTAAGGTTTGAATCAAAGTTCATCACCTTTTTCTTGACAGGGAGTTGTAGGCTACCACTGTCTTTAGTCTCAGAGGACATTAACCGTAGCCCGTAGGCACTTCCTTCTAAGGGATGTTTATTACAGAAATGCCCTTAGGGAAATTCATTAACCATGGTAAACAGAGACCATATTTGGTTAATTTATTAATCATATTTATTTAGGATTTTTATTATAATTTATCCTAATTATAAAACATTAACAGTTTTATTAGTGGCACCCAATGGCCTGGTCACATGGACATTTATAAATTATAAGCTTATGATTTCAGAGAATCAAAGCAATAATAACAGTTTTATTTTATAGCACAAAAGGCCTAGTCACAAGGACAAATTTTTAAATTATAAGTCATGATTTCAGAGAATCAAGGTCTTTAAGTATATTAGCACAACTGGCTTAGTCACAAGGACATATATAATTTATAAGCTATGATTTCAGAGAATCAAAGCATGGAAGTATATTGGCACAATAGGCCTAGTCACAAGGACATTTGTAAATTTTAAGCTATGATTTCAGAGAATCAAAGCATCAAAGTATATTGGCACAATAGGCCTAGTCACGTAGACAATTATAAATTATATGCTAGGATTTCAGAGAATCAAAGCATTTGAGGTTTAAACCTAGTTCATTACCTTTATCTGGCAGGGAGTCATAGCTACCACTGTATTTTGGCTCATGTAGAAATGAGCAAGGCCCGTAGGCACTATATTACCACGTATGGTTAAAATATGATCATCTTAATTGATGACATAAACCCAGGATTCAGGGGTCATTAAACTGGGTTAGGAATCTTTTGAAGGATCCTATATAAAAATGACGTGTGTGATTTTAATTGAATCACATCTGCCAGGAGTGTTAACATGTTTTAAGATGTTAACAGGGAATTGAATCTTTTAAACAGGTCTTACCATCTTGGCCCGGTCTTATAATTGACCCTAGGCTAGGTTTCACGTTTAAGATTCTTAATTAATAATTAACGCAGAACAATTTTAAATTGAGGTGTAAATATGGATCTGAATCTAAATTGCGGAACTGCCATCTTGGCCGGTCTTAATATGACCCGAAGCTAGATCCTGCCCTTTTAGATTTTTGCCATTTTATTATAATGGTAGATCTTATAAAAGAAATGTTATTTTACATTTGTTTAATATTCTTGTTTAGAATGAAAGTTTAAACTTAATCATTCCACAATATAAAAGTATAATGTTGCCCTAAGCGGGACTTGAAAGGAATAATGTTGTCCTCGAAGGGACTAAAAGATAATTATGTCCTTATATGGACTAATAAGGAAACGATCTTCAGCAAAGGAGTTTCTTCTTCATTCAATTCCTGAATGCTTTCTCCTTGGTTGCACGTCTCATCTTGGTCGCTGTACGAAGCTTAGCATTTCAAGGCTCCGGGTGTGGAGAATCCCTAGTTCAGCTTCCTCGCTTGGCGACGTATCCAATAATAATAATAATAAAGATTGGAAGCAAAAATTTCCATATTAGGATTAAGATCATTCCTATGTTAAGTCTAGACTCAAAAGTTTAGATTGTGCAATTGTGTAACTGAGATTAAACACAAAAGGCTAGTGTTTAATTCACTCAGTGTTGGCTCTGATACCAACCTGTCACACCCCGAATTTCCACGTGTCACCGGTGGGCCCGGTGGGGAGTATCGTGACGTCATGGTTGGCAACGTAATAGTCAAACAACACAATATCAATATGCACAGCGGAAGCAATTTAAAGTATGATACAACCGAATTTATTATTGTAATTTCAATTGTCACAATATTCGGAAGTTTATCCACAGAAGGATCGAACATAAAATGGAAACAATAGTTCAACAGACTTTTAGGCATCTTAAGCTTGCGAGACTTCTATTGATGCTAAGGAGACATATCCAGCCAATTTCGTATAGTACCTGCATTTAGCCTTTTTGGAAAATACGTCAGTTTACACTGGTAAATACATTCAACTGACTCATTTTGGAAAAAGAGTTCGTAAATTGTTTTGAATGCACGTGGCACAAAAATATCTTGACACATTGATTAAAATGCACAGAGGCAAAATTAATCTTTTTAACTTGGGAGAATTATTTAATATTATAATCTTGTGAACGATTTACATGTTACTTATGCGTTCAGTAGCCCGGAACGTATCCGGGTTAAAGATCAATAGACACACCACAATTCTAGAGTTATACACTGACAGGTGTACGCCTACACCCCGTGCTCAGGTCGTGGCCATCTCGTAAGATAATGCCGAGGATATCCGGGACATGGTCATTAACCCCCCAAAGGCTGTAAAGTAAACAAATCTGTTTAAAACGAGCCGATCAAATTATTCAACTACCCACTAAGCGTGGAGATTTGATGCCCGATCAAGCGGTACGCTATGTACCGTAACCCAAGCCCGTATAGGGAAAATAAGTTAAAAGTATTTACCTGAGCTAAATATAAATTCAATCCCAGCCGTATATCAAATCAGCAAGTACAGATAGCTTTTACTGGGCTCCTAATCTGGAACGAAGGTTTTTAATAACCTATTAGAATCCTAACGGGTCTTTAATTAAGCTTAAGCTTAGACCGGCTAGTTTCAAAGATACGGTTCGTACGCACGATTAAGCGAAGACCGGATAGAATGTGACTTAGACCCGACAAGTTTGAAGACTTGTTTAATATGGGTTTATTATTCACATTCTGGATTCTGAGATAAAACCGATAAGGTTTGACCCGTTTCGGCTAATTTATGTAAACTTGTTACATAAACCGAACCGAACGCGTATAATGTATAACGGGTAACCGAAAGGGTCGCGAACAGGTTTCCTAAGTTAATACGCTTTAAATATGTTGTGATATCATTATGATATCTTCCATAATGCCCATAACGAGTTTAATCCCTAAATACGCCCCGTAGGGGTATTTCGGTCATTTTAAGGGTTATAAAAGAGATTTATAATACTTCTGAGATACGGGTCTGATTTAATCAGCAAAATTATTAATTTTAACAGACCACAACAGTTGGTGAAGAGTCTCATTTCCCAAAATGGTTTTAAACCCAAATTATGCGTTTAATGCGCGTATGTAGCCGTTTTAAGCGACGTACGGTTTAAAATACCATTCTGAGTTTTCTGATCAGCAAAACAGGCTCAATACACTCTATTTATTATTTTAAATCAGTGGCAATTGGATTGGTATCAAACGGATTCGTAAAACTCGTTTTATGGCCTAAGAGGGCATATTCGATATTAACCGAATCAATGCGATAAGCCTAGCTTAAGATCAGTTTAAAAATAATTAAAAATCTTCAAAAATCCCAAAATATTATTTAACATCAGTGGGTAAAAGTTTTGGTACCGAAAATCGGGTTTAGATAGGCTATGCGCTAATCGCGCCGTTTAATTAATAATAAGCTTATTATTTACGCTAATGCGCATATCTCTTAATCTAGACCTCCGATTGACGTGAAAATTTACGTACATGTTTAGTAATCAGTAACTAAGATTATTGTACTTCCACATTTTCAAAATTCTCGTTGTACGGTCATAAGGGCATTACGGTCCAATTTAAGCGATTAACGGAAACGTGTGCATGCATCGGATAATCAACGAAACAAATACCGAGACTTATTCTATCATGTAATCCAACCCTAATGAAGCACTAAGGCAATACCGAATCAAATTGAAACGGGTCAGAACCGAAGTCAAAGCAAAAGTCAAGGTTTTGCGCCTTTCGGTTCCGAACCGGGTTTTAACAGAAATTTGCCGAGTCGGGCAAGCGTAGACAAGTTTTCATACTTATTACCATGTTATATTAAGGTTAAAACAGGTTACACACCTCTCGGATCATTAATCGTGCATTAAATCATATTTTGTAATTCTGTTGACTTTTTCGGTCAACGTTTGACCCGACAAACGACCTAGTTAGGTCTGGAATTGGTACGCGCCCTTATAAGGGTTTAATACCCATATAATTACCTATCTAATGGTACTTTTAATTCGTGATACGACTGAGCTATCGACACTTAATCACGAAGTCAACCGTTAAGCACGATATATTGACTTTTAAGCTATTTATAAAGCTAGAATTAATTAGAAGGGTTAGGCAACTTACTAGATGATTTATGGTTGCTTAGGAAGGCTCTTGATCAGATTGGATGCTCCTTAGATGATCAGATTGTTTGCAAATGATGTGAGGAAAGTTTGTGAATGAATGGTTTCTTTATATACTAGTTTCAAACACCACAACAAAGTGACAACCAAGTCTAGGGCCATCCACAATTGATCAACACTTGTAAGTAGTGTGTAGGGATGTCTAGGGGCCATGCACATGCAAGAAAAACCGGCCTAGAGGGTAACAATCGCGACATACAGCCAACAGCAGGTAATCTGTCGCTGGGCACCCCCTCGCGTAGCGCGAGGGGCCGTCGCGCTACGCGACGCCCTATGCTGATCAGAATTGTTTTGTTTGTTGAAGGTTTGAAAGGGTACCCACTTGTTCGACCTAGGGACCTTATTTTATCAGTTGAGGGCCTCCTAAAAAGCCTTTGTACTGTTCTAAACCCCACCATGAAGTATTGTTTCATTTGAATCCATAACAAGATCCGTAAATGAAGGTTTACCATTGCTTTTCTTCGTGAGATCTTATCATACTTTTGAAATTCCTTTCTTGACAATAATTCTCTGTATAGAGGGCATAAAGGATGTGTATAACATTTAATCGGGTCTTGGGATTTAAAAAAATAGGTCGTTCAGAGGTAACAGTTTAACATGACGCCACTTTAAATCCTGCCGAATTATCTTTATTAAATCCGGGTTTACAACGCGTTTTGTCTGACATGACACGTGTCGTTTTATTAAAGAACCCGAAATTTTCGAGGTGTTACATGAACTTTCTGTTCTTTGGGCTTGACATTGACTGGTTTCTTTGCCACTTTCTGAGATTCAGCCCTCGATCTTCCCATTGATCTCATTGGGCAATCTCTGGCAATGTGTCCTTTGATATGGCAATTATAGCATCTCCTCGTCTCAAACCACTGATTTTGGCAGTTAACAGCAATGTGTCCTCTCATACCACAAGTGTAACACACTCTGTTATCTTACCAGTCACCACTTTCAGTCTAAACATTCAGATCATAGCACTGTTTGGCTTGGTGATAATCATTTCTCCTCTTGAAAGCTGGATTTGGCTTTGAAGCACTGTGGTCAAACCTGCACCACTTATTACCATCAGTTTTTTAGTTTTGGTTTTCCAATTTTTGTGATTTTTTATCATGATTGGATGATTGAACTGATGAGCTTTTATTATCTTTTTGAACATTTTTTGGTTTTTTATCTTTTTGTTTTTATTCCACATTCTTCTTTACAGGTTTTTGCGATGAGCATTCACCTTTTTCAGTAGAATGTAGAATAGTTTCTTTAAACATTTCATTTAATTTCAAAAATATTTTTCTTTTTTCAATTTCATCATCAGTTTTCTCATCACAATCTTCAACTTTGACTTTGTCAAAGTTTGTGACAATGTCACTTATTGGAGCAGAATTGATCGGATTTGGACATGGATAATCTGGTGTTGATGACGAAGTCTCAAAACCTTTCAATTTCTTTTCAAGCTCATCAATTTTATTCCGAGCTTTTTCAGCTTCATTTTCAAACCGAATGATTTTCTGAAGATGAGAATTTATTTCAATATGTTTTTCAAGATTATTTTTAAAAATAACAGATTTTTCATCTTCTAAAACATTCATTTAACTTTGAAAATCTTTTTCTTTTTCTTTCAAAATTTTGTTTTCCAATGTCAAACTGTCCAAATCAATTAATAGTTTGACATTTTCAGATTTCATCTTCTCAAACTTTTCTTGCAAAACAAGAATCTGTTTCTCATCATTTATCTTCTTGTCTTTCAAAGCTGAAATCTCTTCAGTCTGTTCCTCTCCCACTTGGACACCTTTATTCTTGCTCCTTTTTAATATTGATTTTCCATCTTGACTTTTCTTATTCACAGCATTGTTCTCCATTTGTTCTTCAAGCTTCTTAATGAATTGAGAAATAGACAATCCATAGTATTCTTCTGTTCTTTTTAAACTCAACAGATATGTGTCCCATTCTTTTTGAGGTAAAGAATTGGCTAATTTCTCAACCCATTCATTTGGAGTTTTGGTTAAACCCATCTCAGACATTGAACGAACAAGATGGCTATATCTCTCAATGATGCTCTTTGTACTTTCACCTGGACAATTTGAAAACGAGTTAAACTCTTTCTATAATACAATTGTTTTATTTTCCATATTAAAGAAATTTATATCCATGATTCGGAAACACGTTTATCCAAACAGTCACTTTCAACCGAGATTAAGTTTCAAGCGTGATCACCTTTCAAGCGAAATAACCTGCACACACTTCAAGCGAAATCAAGATTTTCAAACAAAATGTCAATTCAAGCAGAATAACCGTTTGAAGCGAAATCAGGTTTGCAATTTCAAGCGGAGTCAAAAGAACAACCTTCTCAAGCGAAATCAGGTATATTTCAAGCGAAACCTGATATTTCGCTTGAAATAGCAACAATTTTTCAAGCGAAATCTGATGATTCGTTCAAGCGGAATCTGGTTTTTAGTCCATTTTAATCAAATTTAGTCCGAATTTTAAGCTGATTTTCTCAAGGGTTTGTTAAAATACTGTTTCGCTTATATTGTGAAAAACTCAGGCCATTTTAACCGTGAAAAGTTGATTAATTTTGAAAAGAAGGTGTAGAAGTCAGAATTTTTCAGCGAAAACAAGATAAACAGTAAGAACTCTTCCTCCTGAGCTCTGATACCACATGTAGGATCGTGAGACGACCTAACGAGTCAATCAGAAGAGTGCTCAGACATAATTAGAGGCGGAATTCATTGATTCTGTCTTTGTTTAGCTTGTATAACACTAGAATCACTATTAATTGTCTCTTGTATTGCTCAAAACGCGTTTACAGACTCGGAGACACCTCGACAGGGCTTCGCCGTCGGAAACAAGAAGGTTACAACTGATTACGCTTGAGGAGGTATTTATAGGCATGTGATTTCGCTTGAACATGCTTCAAGCGAAATGACATTTTCAAGCGAAACATCATTCAAGCGAAATTACATTCAAGATTTTGCTTGAACTTGTCCACCTGATCTCGCTTGAAATGACTCTATGTCATTCAAGCGGAATCACCTATATTCCCATTTCTCGTTTTTCATGCTCTAATCTATCAGTTCTAACCTAAGACTCGAACGAAGATGAAGTCGACAGACAACTGCACCAACATCAGTGGTCAGAGGACTAAGGAACCTCAGATAAGCTCATCAAGTTTCAATCCGGGCTATCATTCATCTGCTTCAAAAGCTAGTTCTGAAGAAACAGAGGAGATACTATGCAACATTACTCTTAAGTTGAAAAACTCTCCAGCAATGAGCATGAATGCAGCTAAACAGCAAATAAGCTTTCTTGCATCAGTTCTGGAATCGTATGAAGGTCTAGTTACAGGCAAGATTGGAAACTCTGAGTTAACCAAAGAAGACTACGACCAGATTGATCCGGAAGAGATGGAACTCATTGATATCTGCTGGTGTTTAGCAAATTGTATTCACAGAGCTCAGAGATACATGGAGATTACCGGGAAGCAATCATTAGGTGGTCCGTCAACAAAAGCTTGGATTCGACAAATCCAAAGTGACTTGCTTCAAATGTAAACAAAAAGGTCATTTTAAAAGAGAATGTAGAAATTCTGAAGTTGCTGAAACGGAGAAACCTTTCAATGATGATTATTATCGAAAGGCAATTTACCACCGTAGTAGAGAAGAGCCAAAGATGATCGAAGGTAAACCAAGAGAAAAATCTAGAGCTTGTGTTGTAATCCATCATGATGAAGGATTTGATTGGAGTGAGATTTGTCCAGAAGAAGATCGTTTGGAAAATATAGTTACAGCTCATGGCAGAAACACATCAAAAAGTCAACATTATGTTTTTGTTGCTGAAATCAAAGATGAAAACAAAGAAGAAAATGTTGTTGCTGAGGTCAAAGAGAAAACCAGAGAAGAGATTTTGAGCGAGAAAACATATCAAGAAAGAAACATTGCTTTGAATAGAATGGATGAAATGCAAGAAGAGTATGAGAACGCTGTCAGTAGTAGGAGATGGGATAAGAATAGAGAGTGTTATTTCAACAGAGAAGGTGAACATGTCGTTCTGAAGAAAGACATAATTTTTGAAGATGTTCTTCTAATAATTCCTTCATCTGCCGAATACTATAGAAATGTATTAAAAGATGACACATATGCAAAAAGGCATGAAAAGGAAATAAAATATGCCATGACATCGTGTTTGAGAAAGAGGGATGAAGAAAGAATGAAGAAGAATGTTGAGAAGATAGTTGATGAGTTGAAGAAGGTCGCCGAAGAAGTGAAAATAGAAAATGTGAAGGTAGAAGAAAAGGTTGCTGAAAAGGTTGTAGTGAAAGAAGAAGTTGTGGTGAATGTAGAAGTTGAGAAAGCTGTTACTGAAGAACAGCAAGTTGTTGAAGAAGCTGAAAAGAAAGATGAAGATTTAGCTGATAATGTTGTTGATGCTGGTGCTAGTAATGAAGTTAGTGTTAAAGAAAAGCAGAATGATGCTGATCAGGAGCAGACAGAGACTACAACAAACACCGAAGTGCCAATCACTGAGGTAAATTCTGATTCTTAAATTAAAATCAAAATTGTTGAACAGTGCAAGAAATGCATGGAAACGTGCAGTGCTTGTACTGAAAAAGACAAACAATTCAATAAAATTGAAGAAGTTTTCAAAAATAAATGCAAAGAAATGTTAGAAAATGAAAAGATTTTGAAAGATAATGATGAAAAACTTTTGGGAAAATGTAAAAAGTTAGAAAAAGAAAATGAAATTTTAAAAGAAAATGTTTTGAAAAAGACAGAAGAATGTGACCAAAAGGAAATTGTTTGTCAAGAAATGAAGAAATAATATGATTCTATAAAATTGGCGTATCACATTACAAAAGAATCATATGAAAAAGTGAAGGATGAAATGAAATTCGCTCAATCAAGAATGAATTATCTTTCTGAAACAACTAAAGAGCTTAAACGAATGTATGAAATAAAACAAGGTGTTGTTAATTCTTACATTGAGGATGTTGCTAAGCTAAAGCGACAGATTGCTGATTTAGAACAAGACAACAACAAGTTAAAAAGTTATCACGTGTCGTCATATGTGCTTGAACGTATTTTCAATATAAAACCGGGAGATGGTGAGTCTGAGCAAAACAAGAAGGGCATTGGCTCAGAATTTCATCAAGTTCCACCACCGGAAAAGTTTGCATTTTATGATGATGAAAAGGTTGAAAAAGCTTTTAACATGGTAGATCAATTGCCAGATAACATTGACATAACCTATTCTAAATCTGATGATTCTAGTGATTTAGAGGTGGTGGGTAAGGTCGTTGAAAGTGTGTTGAAAGAAGAGTCGGTTGATACAGGTAAATCTGAATCACAAGATGAAAATGAAGGTAATTTTCATGATGGATATCTGAAAAACACAAAATCAGAGAAAAATTTGAATGATGATTCAAAAGGATTGGTGTATACCATGATTGGATCGGACAAATTTTTCTTAGATGTTGTATTCCCGATTCAGAATGTGATTTCAGAAAAGGTTGATAAAGTTTTTAAAATGGTTGAGATTGAAAAGTCTGAGATTCCAAAGTTTGCTGGAAAAGGTCAGAAAACTTTTTGTAACAAACCTGGTTACAAGAAGAAAAACATGAAGGCTGGGTTGGGTTATAAGAAGAAGAAAAAATCAAAATAACAATGAAACATCAAATTTTCAGACAAAGATGAATTTTGTTCATGGAACAAGTTCAGAAGAAGAGAAAGAACTCAAATTTAGACGACAGTCTAATGAAGAGTTCTATGCTCAAAAGAAGAAACAACAACCACAGGTCAAAGATGTTTCAAAGAGAACATGTTTCAAATGTGACCAAATAGGACATCTTGCATGCAAGTGTCAAAATCCGAAACCTGTGAATGTTGACAAAAAGAAGTCTGTTGATGAGAAACAAAAATCTGAGGATGTGAAACACAGGTCAACCAGATTTGATTCAAAACAAACTTGGAGGTACAACACAAACAAGTTTGTTTCGAACCAAACTTGGAAATCAAACCCGAATAGGTTCGATTCAAGACAGACCTGGAATTCTCACACACCCAGATTCAGAACAACTCAAAGTTGGAAAACATCAGTTGATATGATAAAACCTCAAGAGTTTTGGAAACCAAAAGTTGTTGTTCAAAATAAAAATGTTCAAAAAGAATCACATTTTTACAAAAGAGGTACTCCGAAAGGTCAAACATGGAGTGTTAAGAAACAAGTGATTTCGAAAAAAGATGAGAAAGTTGAAGTCAAAGTTGAAAAAGTATTTAATGACAAAGATTTTCCGAAATTGAATGATATATATTGTGTTGAAATGCCTAAGGTTCAACAGACCTGGGCCAAATTGTTCAAGTAATCAAGTAGTTTGAATGTGCAGGTGCTCAACAAAACTGAAGATTGTGAGAATGGAAGTTGGAGCAGCCTGGCACAACGAGGAGAGGAGGCTGCTGAATCCTGTGTTGGTTGAAACAGGAAGTTTGTTTGTTTCTGTACATAAATAAACAATATTTCAAAAACCCTAAAAATTGAAAATTTTGAAAAACCAAAAATATGTTTGTTTTCAAATTTGTCAAAAATATTCAAAAATTTCAAAAAGATGTTATTTGAATGCGCCGAAATCCTCACGGCTGAACAAATATGATTAATTTCACAAGATTGAAAAACGGTTTTCAAACTGTCGAAAATCAATGGGTTGTAAATCATGGGGGTATGTTAGATTTTTTGCAAATCAGAGCACATTAGTAGAAAATGGATGGCGAGACAAAGCAATCAGTATTGGTTGTCAAATTTTCTTTAAATGGTTTTGCATTTTAGGGGGAGTATTATTGTTAGAAAATACAAAAACATTTGAAAAGTTGAAAAAGTCAAAAACATGATAAAATTCAAAAATTGAGTTTTTGTGTAAAAAGAGGAAATGATAGTACATCAGTAGACAGTTACAGTATGCTAAAGAAATGTAATGATTATATAACGTTAAACAGTCTCATTGATGATATGTCGGTTGATTTTTATACATTTAGTAAACTTTTTCGGGATATAAACCTAAATTCAAACTTGCTTATTTCGTGGGGAATACTACTTGGATATATAGGTAACCCCTGAAATCTCGTTTGAAGGACCCCTTTTTCTGAGATACTAGGTCTTTATGCTTAGTAATATCTGGGGTATTATCCCGGGACTTCTGATTTTGCGGAAGCAATGGCCTAGTCCCCGTATAATACTTTCTGCTTGCTTGAAATATAGCGCCGCCCTCAGCAAAAATGATGAAACAATAAAATTGATAATCATTGCTGTTGAAGAAAAGATCCTCGAAAGGGGACACACCAAAAGTCGAAGCCGTCATCTCTCTGCTGAACGGAAGTTCTGACCTGAGCTCTCATGGTTTTCGCAATTTAATCCCTTACAGATATCATCTAGGTATACTCACCTGTAAGACTGAATATTGGGATCTGGATACGGGAGTATATTCAAGAGGTGGGACACATGAATGGGTTTAAGTTCTTAATACACCTAAATTGTATCCTGAATCAGTTGAAGTTTGTGTGAAAATTTAAGTGGATCAGTATATCGACAATCTAAGTGAATTGTTTAATTCTTAATGTGTAACTAAGCTCAACGGTACTTGTGACTTGTCAGAAACTGATATGATCCTCTAACGCAAACTAAAACAAAAATAGTGTCTGTATATATGTTTGTAGGGGGATATTCCACGTTCCTCCCAACCGCCGAGGTGATACCACCTCGCAGACCGCCACCCTGCAAGCCTGAGTCTGGGGGTAAATCTGCTACCGTAGGGGCATTGGGAGCGAGCCATAGGACTCGAACCCGCCACCTCCGGGTTAGAATGCGGGCAGGTGGCCATTGGGCTGACACCCAATGTTTGTAAATATTTCTTTACTGCTTTATATTTCAGAAAATACAAAAAGATTTTTGATTCTGCATTATTTTCGACAACTGATGTCTAAGATGCTGAGTTTCAAAATCTAAGTAAGCTGATTGTGTTTATGAAAATAAAACAAGTTCATTAATTTGAAACTTGAGTTTTTAACAAAAATAAAAAACAGTTTGTGATATCTCCAAGGTCATTAGTTTGGACTTGGATGATTAAGTGTGAGGGATTTGGATGCTTATATTGTTAAAATCTATGAAATAGAGCTAGTTTACAATCCTGAAACTGCCAAATTCATGAAATTTGTTGATAAAGGAAATTAAAGAGCTAGGTTTTCAAATCCTGGAAGTTCAAAATGATATACTTATAAACGTATGAGTGTTGCAGATGTGATACCAGACTACGATCCTGAAAGCAGAGTCTAAGGGGGAGTCTGAAGACGAGCTCAAAGCAAGGGGGAGCTTGTAAACGGAAAGCAAGGTGTAGATCCCTAAAGCACGGAAGCTTGACGAAAGGGGGAGCCTGAAGACTTGAAGAAGATAAAGATTGATGGATGCTTACAGTGTTAGACAATTTGGAAAGAGCATGAAGACTGATCAAGACTGAAGATCTGTCACGATAAAGACTCGAAACTGAAGACTTCGTCAACATCCAAGGGGGAGTCTGTTAGTGCACTATGTCTATTGACTTCTTCTTGTATCGAGTCATGAAATAGGATAGGATATGATAATCAGTGCTCAGGGTGCTAGAAACTGATTTTCACATGTTTGGTGGTAATTTCGTTTGAAACTGACAAAGACATGTTCAAACGAAATTAAACAAGTTAATTTCGTTTGAAAGTGTCTTGGTCAAGTTCAAACGAAATTAGCTCTAGGATAAATAGGGGAGCACTTGTGTCATTTAAAACGGAATTACTTTGTGAGATCTGGTAACGAAGTGCTGCCGGATTGTCTCCAGGTGCTGTAATACTATCAAAATCAATAATAGAGACATTATAATTACATCGAGCGTCCGTTTCATTGATTCCGCCTTTGATTCGGATAAACAACTCTTCTGATCGACTCATTCAGGTCGTACAACGATCCTACAACTATCATTATACACAAACTGCCTTCGAGCATTAAGATAATGCAACAATATTTTGGTTGCATATTTGCATCTTAATTCATTTAATTGTTCTTTCTGCCCACAATCTACTTCTTTCACAAACCCACATCGCCAACGTTGTAAAGAACTCCCTTCGAATGTCTCCATATGCCTCATTAAAAATATATCACACTCAACTTTGTTGTCTACGGTTCTCCACGACATTTTTAGTCGACTTATCTGAGCTTTGTGCAACTTACGTCCACCCACAACACCGTGACTTAACATAAAATCTGCAACTAAATGCCTCTGCAATATAACGATAATAAATATAAACAAATTATCTTTTCCATATGATTGTGTTTTTTAAATGTCAAGGAATGTACCAATTTTTCTGGCATGTCTCGGTATTTTAAGTCAAATTTATCATCATATAGACTGCTGTTATCAATCACAGCTATTTGACACTTTTTCATTTGAAAGCATACCAAGTAGAAGTGATCAGATTGCAAAACAGGTATGAATAAAAGATCAACTTCTTTCAACGATGCTACTTGTTCTTCTCTTAAAACTTTAATCATATTTCCAAAAAATTCAGCTTGCATCATCTCATAGCTTGAACCATATGTGCCACCATCCTGTGTATCAGTTATAATAACGTTACTAAAATAAATAAATAAATAAACAATTCACTTATGTTATTTACTTACCAGCATCTGATATGTACAAAACAATCACTTAATTTTGTCATCAGCCTTAAACTTCTCCTCGTGATTTAAGATTCTGGCCCACACATTAACAACAGCAAAATGGACATACTCGTCATGACTCAATGTTTCTAGCACTATCCTTATTAGACCTGAATCTGGCTGACCTTCAATTTGAAAAACATCATCCCTACAATGAATACGAGTTAAAACATCGATCAACTTATAATCATAGTACATTATAAGAAAAGAAGTTAAAACACATACATTTCAAATCCTCTGGCAGAGAAAATCCAATCAGAATAAATTTTCTCTACAAATGTCAACTTTTCACTCAATTCCACCACCCGGTTAATGTAAGGTGATGCTGGCACCAAAGTCTCATCCGTAGAATCAACTACATTTTCTTCATCCTTTTCATCTGATATGATGTGTGAGATATTTTGATCACAAGATCATTGACTTGATGCATATTGATACATTGTTTCATTTGAAACACACGCAGTTACCAACGGGACAGAATGCACACTTTCCATGTTTTCAACTGAATTTACATTTACACCCATATTAAAATCAGTTTTCGTCTCTTGACTTTGAGTCTTCTTTTCTCCCTTACTCTGTATTTCATTATCATCTTTTGGAGATGAATCTGGATCTCTGCTCATAAAACCTTCATTTTTGCAAATGAAATCAACGGATCCAATTGAGCTTTAGCTTCTTTAATCACCTGATTATCTGCATAGACCGTAAACCCCTCATTCAGCATTGTCTCTACATTCTTCAAAGACTCTTTTGTCTTTTCAATTTCTACAGTCAAATTTCTGACAAAAACCTGTTTCAATATGAACAATAAAAGATGATAAAAACTATATATATATATATATATGTATATCATATATTCAAAGTTAAATGCTATATGTTTTTGTGTCTTACCGATTCTGCTTCCTCCGTTCGTTCTTCTGCCACGGGAATGTTTGATTCCCTGCCAACATCTGCATTCTCATCCCGCCTATTCGAATGTATATTTCGAGTATAACGATCATTGTCTCTACACTCATCATCATCCACTTGCCTTTCATCCTCTCCATGTATATCTTCATGAATCAATTCCTCCTCGACACTAACACCATCATTGTCTTTGCCCTCGTCAGCATCGACTTGCCGTTACCCCCTTTTCATGCATGGGTTCACCAGTTGAAGAACGTTGAGCACCCCACTTTCATTTATTTTTTGGTCTTTAATCCTGTTTTAAACTTTGAAGTACCTTTCTTTCTTCTTTTCTCACACTTCAGTCCTTTATTCTTTATGTCCTCCAGTTTGGATAATGTACGCTCTTCAATATGTTCTATAACAAACAAACCTTTACGTTTAACACGTACATCATGCAACTTGCTTGTATGATCTGCATAGATAAACTGTAAACAAAACAAATATTTGTCACTCCATTTTATTTGGATAAATGCTCCAAATGACAAATTAATATTTAACTTATGATCTTACCACAAGCAAAAACTGAGGCCCATTAAAAACTTGAGCAGGGTGCCAGCCTTTTCTCGCTCTGTCTAACAAAGTTAGCATGTAACCACACCAACCCAGTTCTTTTATGTCAACATCCTTTGTTATTAATGGCAAAAATCTTTGGTTGACAGTGTCACTTTTCATTCCTTCGCCTAGATGTGTAAACATCAACACCAAAAAGTTAAGAACAAACAACATTCCACAATCATTGCGTTCTCTCTTGCATCGCCTATCCAAATAAGTTTGTGTTTCCTGTATAAGAAACCTGGTGAAGCCTATTGGGAATTGACTTCTCCACAGTTTAACAACAGGACTTTTTATGCTTGGCCTATTGTTCTCTGTTATTATTCTTGATCCGTTCGGAATTCCCAATACCTTGTGAACCAATTCTGGACTTAACTTTATTGACTGAGATCCAAGATTTAATATTCTTGTTGAATCATCATAGATCTTAGCCAACCACAGTCCCAAGCTGGTCGGAACATGCTGAATCTTCAGATTTAGAATAGGACCAAAACTAATATCTCTTACAACGTTCTTTTGCTTGTCATTAAACTCTAACATCTATTCATATAGAGTGCTTGGTGAACATCTTGGTAAAATCTTCTCACCAGTATATGGGAAAAACATTTGACATTCATGGTGATTTGATTCCTCAGGTTGGTCCTTTCGACGTCTCTTCTTTGCTAAGGTATCATAAACTATTCTATAACTTAAAGAATTTTAGTAACAAACTACAACTAAGATTTTCATGCTTAAATGAATACCTGGTTTTTTTTTTTACTTTTGATGCAGCAGGATTAACAAAGTCAACATCATCATTATCATCAGCATAACCACAGTCTGCCTGTAAAACTACAGCAGTAAATCAAATAAAATAATAAACTATGAAGGGAAAAAATGTATATTATATTTAATCATTTTAAATTGATCTATAACATACCTTCACTCTTTCGTTTCACAGCAGCACCTGACAAAGATCCTTCATGTCTCTCCACATTTTATTAGAAACAAAACAAATAAAAAATATTAATTGTAAAACGTTATTTAATCCTACTATTGACATTATCTAATGACTACAACATACAATACAACATTGACTTGTTAATATATCACAGTGTTACAATTTAAACATTGTGTTATATTTATCAACCTGTTTTTTATTATTATCTAGTCATCACAATCAGAAAGCACAACTACACTTGATTTGATGATTTTAAACTTGATAGACCCGTGTTTGTTTACATTTCTCCAACTTATTCTGCCAATTTAACAAAATCTTATTAGGAAGTATAACATTACAATGTTGTAAAACAACACATAATATTCAACATACAATATCAATACAAAAACACAATCCTATAGTTTACCACATATGTAAAAAAACAAAACATGCACCAAGATACTGCAAATAATCAATGTAACATATGCAAACACAATGATTTCCAAAACCACAATATTAAACAAAAAAACAAAAGCATAATTAATATAAAAAACATAGTCGATATAACTCGATTTTAACAACAAAAAATGGATATAACACAACTTTATACAACAAAAACAAACGTCTACATACACATTATAGTTATACAAAAACTAACCGACTTGTAGAAACAATATTCCAAACAAAATCACAAATCTAAAAACACAATATACTTGTACAAATTCTGTTTAAACATTAAAAATAAAAAATAAGAAATAAACCATACCAAAAATATATAAAACACATTTACCTCTTCTTACGAATCTTTTAACTTTGCTTGTACAGAATGACTTCTTTCTATTCCCACTTATATGTTTCTTTGCAATTTCCACTTCAACCTCTTGGCTTTTACTTCCTCTAACAGTATCACCTACTTCATCTTCACTGTAATTTCTTGACGATTTCTTACCTATTTAACCAATAGACTTATACAAATCAAAACACAATGAAAATAGCAATCAACAACACCATGACAACAACTTACTTGTAAATCGCAAGTCAATGTTTGCAGTAGAGGCCATTGCAAATGTAGTTCCAAATGATTAAGATTAGTACACAAAGCAACAAACACAATCGCAAATTGTATAACTTCGAGCCCTAAGTTTCCGTTAAAACCGAATGTTCATCGTTTTCCCTTTTCTTGCTATTATACAGTTAATCTCAAAACAATAATAAGAAATTTCCTTTTTGCCCCCCCCCCCCCCCCACTGAATACCAGTTAAATGAATGTTTAATCTTATTACAAAAAATAGTACCACTTAATAAACCGAACCCAAACATAACATGCATAAAAAAATAATTATTTAAATATATATTCATTTTTTTTAAATATAGAAATTTTTTTTTACTGAAACTTCATTCTTATTCTCATTCATCATCCTATATATAACATACTAAGTACTCACGAAAAATAAGCAATAACTAACAATATCATCAAAACATAATTCACTAATTAGAACAAAAAACCAAAGAATTTATAGTCATCATACTTGTTATTCAAAAGAATGAGATATTGACATCATTTAGAAGAAGCACATTTAGTTAAAAATGGTAAAGGAGACAAAGAAACACTTAACATAAGTCCTAATAGAATGGAAGAATAGGAATTGGGTAGTTACTAAAATAAGATTGGAGGGTATGGGGAGAGTCATCCCCATGAGGGTGGGCCGCCACGTAGGACGCCACGTCATCAGGAGTGAGAATAGACCTAAGTGGGATGGACCAAGGGGGTGGAGGATGGGGTCCCACACTATTTATAAAAACACTTAAGAAAAAATAAACTGATTTGATTTTAGAGAGAGAGAGATAAAGAGAGAGGAGAGAGAATAAAGAGAGATGAGAGAAAAAGAGGCCTTTCGATGACGTCTTCAGGCGACGGAGAAGCCAGGACAATCCTCAGGGGGCGGTGTGGGTGTCCGGTGCCGAAGCTCGCCGAGGCAGGGCCGGCCCCCATACCCTCCAGTCTAAGTAACCATATTGATAGAAATCATACATACTGGAGAGGATATAAAGACTACTTTTAATAAGGTATGCCTTGTTTTATTTAATCTTCTAATAAATAAAAGAACACTTCATCTATTAGTTACACAAAGATTCTTACATATAGGGATTTGGATTGTCGTTTGGCATGAGATGGCAGCCCATTGTTTCCTCTTATGTTAAACCAGACGAACCCAATGCTCACTCAATGATTGGTGTGAGATGGGCCTATTCTTTTATCTCCTTTGAAACCTATGTTGCACCTAATAAGGTTGACGCTTTCAAGGCCCATGTTATCCGATTTTTGAAAGCCCATGGGGTTTAGATAATTCTAGGGTATACCTCTTGTTAACATGTAATATTTCAATTCATTATCAAAAGTTTTACGGGCAAAAGCTCATTTACCCGGAACTACTATACTGTCGTGTCGCATATAAAAAAAATATAGCGGTTGATGTAATAAGTTTTGATACGTCTAAATATAAAAAAACACAATTATATTAACAAAAACAAAAAAACACAAAAGAAAAAAACACAATGTTATACCATCAAAATCAAAAGCTTTGGTTAAAACACAATCCATTCTATCTAAAATAAAATACTTACTATAGTAGATCGTAGTCTCACTATCAGAACATTGTGTTATATGAATCTAGCTATATTTAACGTGATATCATGCTCAGAATAAATACAAATAACTGTTGTTATATTACCACTTTATTACAATTTAATTTATATAATTTTAATTAATGTATATGTTTTACTTTATATATTATATATTAGTTGTAAGTATATACCAACAACCATTAACAAAAACATCGTAAGAATATATTATCAACAATTTATAAAAGAACAACAGCGTACAAAATTACCATAATTTAATATTAAATGGTTAAAACAATCTAATGTAACATCATTTTTATCTAAAAAATAGCGATGAAGGCTAGCGCGACAAAGTCAAACTCACCACGTCTAAGACACAAATTTCAAAATGATTATCTCAAATTTTCAAACCATAATGTCATCGATTTAATAATTTTTAAACAACAAAGAAAAGAAAAAAAATTAACCTAATTTAAGTTTTTTTTTAAAATAACCAACACTATTTAAGATCCCTGCAACATATTCATAAGACCAAGACTTTTCCCCCATTTAGATCGTCTCTCTCTCTCACACCATCATTTATTTACTTCTCTTTTTAGTAGTCTCATTCAGAAAACTCTACTTGTACCGCTTATTTCCTTCATTTTAACAGTTACATTTACAAACACCCTTTTATTCATCGTCATTACAGTTTGACCAATTATTACAGTTCAGGTCAAACTTGAAAATTGTATCATTTGATTCAACCTTAAATTTTTTGGACAAAGTTGGCATCTTTCAAGAATGAGAGGGACAAAAATGATAAAAACTTGAAGTTTGGTCTGAATTGGCATAACTGAACAAACTACAACGAAGAAAATAAAATTTAACTAAAAACAAATAAAACTTTAAAAATTTATACAGGAAATTCTCAAAAGATTTCATTAAGGATTATATTATCTTATATATTATATATATATATATATATAGGGAGGGGCTCATACGAGAACTCCATTTATTGAGAGAACCGCGAGAACCAATGTGAACACAACCTAAAATAGCTAAAAAACCTAAAAAAACCTAACCCCCCCCCCCCAAAAAAAACCTAAACCCCCCACCCCCCCCCCCCCCAAGCTAAATGCTAAAAACTAAAACCCCCAAAAAACCTAAAAAATAACCTAACCCCCCCCCCAAAAAAAAAAAAAAAAAAAACCTAAACCCCCCTCCCCCAACCTAAAATAGCTAAAAAACCTAAAAAAACCTAACCCCCCCCCCCCCCAAAAAAAAACCTAAACCCCCCACCCCCCCCCCCCCCAAGCTAAATGCTAAAAACTAAAACCCCCAAAAAACCTAAAAAATAACCTATCCGCCCCCCCCCCCCCCCCCTAAAAAAAAAACCTAAACCCCCCTCCCCCATAAGCTAAAATGCTAAAAACTAAACCCCAAAAAAACCTAAAAAAAATATAAATTTTTTTTTAATATTTTTAATGCTCAAATCGCTACTTTTAGTGGGCAAAAAAAAAAATTAAAAAAAATTTTTAATTTTTTTTTCTTCGAAAAGTAGCGATTTTTATATAAAAAATATTAAAAAAAATTTGTGTGTTTTTTAGCTATTTTTAGGCATTTTTGGTTGTGTTCACATTGGTTCTCGCGGTTCTCACAATAAGAGGTGGTTCTCGCATGATCTTCTCCCTATATATATATATATATCTACCATATATTTGAAAATAAGTTGGGCTGATGTGGTACTCAATAATGAAGCATCAAATATAGTTTTTGGCTCCAAAACTCCCTTCTCAATTTTCTAACATGAAATGGATCATCCGACCTAAAAACCCGACCAATTTTTTCGAATCCTATAAAAGTCTTCTAATTAGTTGTTCATCTCTCACAATCCCCACATCTTCTTCACGTTTCCCCACAAAACCTTTCATCATCACCAAATCTACACTATATATCTCATATCTTCAACCCATCAAATCTTGATTTCCGAAACAAGAGAATCATTTCTTCTCTTAAACCTGGTTATCTCCACAATCTTCATCACTTGATTCTTCTCCGAAAAGGTATGGTTACCTTATATGTTTGTCTTTCATATTGTAATGAACTTTATATTGTTTAACCGATCTTAATTCAAATCCTATCTCGCTACTAATACGATTTTAAACGTTTATTGCTATACGTTCAAGAATGGTTTACTTAGGTGTTTGAATCATTTGTTGAGAACATGTTAAAATAGTTATTATTTGCAGAAAAATTTTAACTCATACTTTATTTCTATGATTAATTTCACTACATACTCTGTTAATACAAAATGTTAATGTTCATTTTCGAAGCCAACTTTTTAATTACAATATTTTAACATCTTTACTGATTCAGGTTTTATGATGTATACTACATTTGTCAAGTTTCTTGATAACCCAGAATCTTTGAAACTGGTATGACATGTTTTTACATACATAATTTATTTTTATTGAGATAAATATTTAATAGTTCTTATGGTTTATATTCTCTTACACTACTTAAAAATTATATACAGGATGTACCTATAGCCTTTGCTAATCAAAAGTGGGGAGATTGTTGGCAAACAAATAGGTTGCGAATCTTTCATGAGTCTGGTAAAAAATGGGTTGTGAGGGTCATAACAGAAAATTCAACGCCAATAATAACTGACGGTTGGGACAATGTTGTTAAAGATCTCAATCTACCGAGGGATACTTTGTTGGTTTTCAAACCGTTAGGTGATTTTGGACTTGAACTTTCATGTTTTGCTGATGGCATGTGTGGTGAATCTTATTTCACGTTTAATCGTTATGCAAGATTTGGTTTTACGGTATGAGTATTGATCTTAACTTGAATTCTTTTGCATCTTTAACGTGTCAACACTTATTCTCATAAGTTACATACTTCACGTATAGAATTCATTATTTTTAATTTTATGCAGGTAATCGAAGACTGCTTCATTAAACAATTTTACGTAAACAGCCCACCAAGTGGCAAATTTCAAATCTGTTATAAGGGTTCCTATTGGACTGTTGAGGCGTCTAAGGTTGATACCAACTTTGTATTTGCTAGAGGATGGCCGGAAATGTGCAACGATGTTGGGATACTGGAGGATGATTTGCTTGTGTTTAGCAGAATTGATGATGTTGTTTTTGAGGTAGTTGTTTATAGAGATGAGACTGAGATTTGCTTTTTGAAGAAACCTGAATCTGACGATGATAGTGTACTTGAGATATCGAAGGCTGATTATGTTGAGAATGCATTCAAGGTACGTAAGTATTTAGCATTAACAGTAAAAGTTTTAATTTTTTAGCACTATATTAATTATTTCATTAATGTTGACCAGGACATTTATGAGGATGAAGAAGTTGTGTCTGTAGGTGAAGGTAGAACCGTTACTCAGGTACTTACTAAATTATTAAAATTATTTATTTTTAATTTAACACATATAAGAATTTAATGTTTTTACAACTATTAGTAATGCTGTTTACTGATGTTATATTTATCCTATAATGTATTATTTAGAAGAAGTTACCAACCAATGCCGCATGCACGTCGAAGAGACACATGTCTTAACGATTGAACAAAACCCAAGATGTAAGTATCTTAAAGATTGTTATATTACTATTGTTATTAAAGTTACTCTATGACAACAGGTTAAGAAGAAAGGTAAAGTTACTTCTCAGAGAAAGGAGATGGTCAAGAATAGGACTAAGGGAAATGTTGCCTTACCTGTCGACACAAGTGATCATATTGGATGTTCTTCATCTACTCATAAAGTTAAGGTATCTATACTTGCCAGTTAATTAGTATATGTTATATAAACTGTTTTTTTTTTTTGTGCATATATTCAGCATTCCTTTAATTCACATTTTATATGTTTACTTTTTCATCAAGGGGAAGAGAGCCACCAACGTTCAGAAAAAGCTTAACCGTAGAAATAAGATTGCAAAGACTGCAAAAAAACATTCTGGACATCTTGTCGACCCTGAGTTCTTTCATTTTGATCGCAAAGGAGACTATAGGCTGGTATACCATTTTTTATAACAAACTAATGATTTATGTTTATTTGTCTAACTATTATTTATTTCCACACAATACATGTAGCGTCTTCCTGCTGAAGTTGCCAGACGAGCAGGTCTTTCTCTTGATCTTCATCCTTTGAAAGTTCAAAACATGGTTGGAGTTGTGGAGGTTTATGATGTTAAGTCGGAGTTAAATGAATTGAACCCACGTTATGCGTTGGACGGTTGGCGAAAGTTTATGACTGACAATAACTTGAGGTTTGGTGATATGTTACACTTCACATACGTGTCTTCGCAACAGAATATCGTATTAAATCAAGTTACGTCAGTTTAACAAAGACATTTAAGTATCTTCTGATATCAGATACTATAACTATGAATTTTTTGATGGTGATTTTGTATGTTTTTTTATATTATTAACTTGATGGTTTGTTGCTATGTATGGCTAACATGATAAAACACTGTTATTAGCACTTTATGTTATATATATAGATAATATGATGTTTCTTTTGCATTTATGGGTTTATGAATTCAGAATAATGGATGGATATATATGACTGTATTTGGCATGATGATGATGTGTTTCATATTGTAAAAACCACGGAATTGTCAGATAATAAATTGCTTTGGCCGATTAGATTATGTGTTAAATTATAGTTCTTTAAGTCATTGTTTCATTTTCTTGAATTCTATGTAATTTTGTAAAGAAGTACAATAACAAACAGTGGTTTGAACATCTGTTTGCCTTTTGATCAATAGTTAATGGAAACCCATATTAGGTTGAACAGTGTTTTGAAGAGGAAAACAGTGTGAGAAGACAGTAGATCTTATTAAGTTAAACATCTGTTCAGGCTTAAACAGATGTTTGGCCTTTAACAGATGTTTGGCCTTTTATATTAGAGGTTTGGACTTAAACAGTTGTTTGACCTTAAACAGATGTTTGACCTTAAACAGATGTTTTGCCTTAAACGAATGTTTTGCCTTAAACGGATGTTTCGCCTTCTATATCAGATATTTGGACTTAAACAGATGTTTGACCTTAAACATATGTATGGCCTTAAACCAAACAACTGTTTAAGATCAATATCTGTTTGACTATTGGTCAACATCTGATTGACTTTTGGTCAACATCTGTTTGAATTTTGGTCAACATCTTATTTTGTAAAGAAGGCCTTTCATTGCAAACTAATATGAAGGCCACCAACAGTAGAAATATGTAACAACAAAGGCCGAGTTTTACCAGGGAAACAAATAGTTTTCCTTGCACCAATGTCTACCCGTCCATCCACTATGCTATCAATAAATATTGATAGAGGTTGAATGGTGATTCGTTTCCGACATTTTGAACTACCAATCCGGCTAGAATGCAAAGCAGCAAACTGACAACTTCATAACTCATCACGCAATTGTTTACAAACACATTTGAAATGACCAATTGCCTTAACTGGGAGTCTGGATAGTATTTCAGAAACTACAACTTCGATTCCAAGGTTTGCCATGCTATAACCTACATTAAAAAGATAAAATTATACATGAAGAAAATACACAAATAAGCGTAAGAAATTGCCTTAACTAGGAGTCTACTTAGTAAAAGGCGTTCAATTATTGTAGTAACTCCTAAACTATCACGTCACATATCAAAACCACAGCACTTAACTTAATAAGTTTTGAATATAAAAACCAACAATATATTAACAAAAAAAAGACCAGTCCATACTCGATAATTACATATAACCCATAGTCCAATGTAAATTCAATAGTAATCATTTCACCCAATGTTAAATCCTATTATATATAATACTTCTCCTAACTACATCTTTTTTTTATCATCTTTTCAACCTTTGTTTATCTCCACTCAGCTCACACAATAAAACACACAATGAAGTAGAACAAAAAAAAGATTAGAAAAAAAAAAACACAACATCATACCATAACAAACAATTAACTTGCGTATAACACAATCCATATGAAAAAAAAAACACAACTATAATTTAGAATATATATACAACTAAATTATAGCATGTAGCTAATCATCACTTAAGTTATCTAGACTATAAAAATAACTAACATTGGAAAAACACAATATATATTTATATCAAATATTTTTCTAAACCACTTTACATTAATTACTTGAAAAGACTCAACTGCAAATGAAAAGACCATTTCAATATTTCATCATTGCATCTTAGCTCGGATGCCAATAAGAAATCATTACAATTCTTTCACACAAGTTGTTAATCTTATTATATATAATACCTCCTAACTACATCCTTTTCTCACCTCTTCAACAACTCTCTTTATGTCTACCCTTCCATCAAAGATCCTTTCGATTAGTGGATTTGTGATAAGGGTTTCAAAAATTCTCTCATTTGCATTGCTCATTTCTCCATCATATGGTTTCTAAGTCAACAAAAATCAGGTAAAGTAATTCCTTTTTTTCAATCTTGATGTTCATTTGCTATTTGTTGGTTGGAATAAGCTAATGAAAATTGCAATCTGTATACAGAAATGTAGATGTAACTTGTTTGGTTGACATATTTACCTTGATTTAGTTACATAACATACATATGTTCTTAGTGTATTGACTGCATACATGTCTTCGAGTATGAAAAAAAAAACAGATTTAGGAAGTCATCTGAACACAGGGAAATGCTAAAAGACATTAAATATAAGATGCACACCAGGTGTTCGAACAAATGACTGTATGGAAAATTTTGTACTTAACGAAAGTATCATTTCGTTAAAGTAAAACTTTCAACAATAGTGAGGTGTTTTATACGATTAGGTTGAATAAAAAGGGTTAGAAATATAAGATATGGTTATGTAATAAAAGAAAGTCACTAAAGTACAATAAAGATGTAAAATGGCGAGGAATGGTATTATGCAGCTTATGTATGTTTGTCATTCCTTTAAAGTACAACAAAAAGAAAAAAATAAATAAATTTGGCGTTACTAAAATGGGTCAACATTTTAAATGTTTCTTAGAATGCCTGGAGCTGAAAACGATGTTATCGTCATATCGGATTCTGAAGACTCTTCGGCTGAATCAGAGGAGTTTGATGACGATGAGACTAATCCGCTGATATTTTTTGTGCCATACACCAAACGGTTTGTAAGTTCCGACAAAATTATATGTTAATAGGCGTCTAATATGTTTACATAATTTGGTTAAGCTTTGTATTTTTTTAATACTTCAACATCATTAATGGAAATTATTATTATGTTTTGAAACTTATAGCGCATACCGGTTGCATTAGCACAGATGGCAGGAATTGACGAAACCTTGAAAGTTAAGATCGTCAACAGGCAGCATGTGGAGACAAAACATGATTTTAGGGCGGAGCCAAATAAAAACAGTATCAAGTACATTGTCAAAGGTTGGGCGAAATGGCTTAAAGATAACAACATAAAAAAAGGTGATCATTGCACGTTCCAGATATCCGTGCTTTGTTCCTTACCGATGTTTTTCGCTATTGGTGATGTTTGAAACTTTGAAACAGGGTTGAACCATAACATATGGTAGTTTTGACAAACGAAGAAACTTAGCGTAGCTTCTGTAGTATTAAAATAGTTGTTTGTAAGTAGGTTAACATGTTTGTTAGTTCCAAACTTTACATAGTTTGGATGACTACTATGTAACCATGTTTATAAATATATACGTTTTCTAGTTCTAGTTTATATGTTATATATTGAACATGTTTTTTATCAACTGTATCACCATCGGAACTCATCACAAGCGAAATTGGAGTACCATTCTTCTTATCATCAGGCATGCAACTCTAAACCAAAATTGAAAAAGTTTATTAACAAAAGACAACAAATTGGAAAAGACAACTATAATACTTCAGTTAAAAGTTCATAAAACCTGACTAATCCCAAACATTTGTTTAACCAGTTCAACAACTGATTCATCATCAGTTATTCTTTGAATCTCGTATTCTTCATCACAATATGTCAAGTTAGTCTCGCTGACTTCAATCTTGAATGCAAACAATTTATCCACCAAAGTTTTTAATTCGTTTGGAAATCGCACAGTACCATCATCCTCTAAACATAAAAGATAGGATATATATACAATTTCCTAAGTAAAACACAAACCACTGTAAAAAACACAATTCATATTATCAGGTTTGTATGACAACTTCACCTACATCTATAGTAAAAGTAATAAAAATCAACTGTTGATGTTAACAGTTTTCACTCTTCTACAACTGCTTTTTAACACACATTCATGAGTTGTAATAAATGATAAACATGCAGGTTACATATACAGAAAAAAAAACAATTGATGTTATCAAGATCTCCCAAGGATATTACACAAAAGCCAAAAAAAACACAATATAAACTATAATAGACAATTTCGTTGATAAAACACAAACCATTGTAAAAAACACAATTCATGTTATCAGGTTTGTAGGACAACTTCACTTACATCTATTCCAAAACAAATTAAACTAAATATATTAAATGTTTGAAACAATATATGATTAAATAACCACAATGTAATGTATTAAAAATATTACACAAAAAACTAATTGAAATTCAATATCATACCAGACTAACTTTTGATAAACAAAACACAAGATTCAATTAGAATAAAAAAACAACTGTTGATGTTAGCAGTTTTCACTTCTCTACAACTGCTTTTTAACACACATTCATAACTTGTAATAAATGATAAACATGCAGGCTACATACATAAAAAAGCAGTTAATGTTATCAAGATCTGACAAGAATATTACAAAAAAGCCAAAAAAACACAATGTATACTATAATATACAATTTCGTTGCTAAAACACAAACCATTGAAAAAAAACACAATTCATGTTATCAGGTTTGAAGGACAACTTCATCTACTTCTATAGAAAAACAAATTAATCTGAAGATATTAAATGTTTGATATAATATATGATTAAAAAACCACAATGTAATAAATCATAAACATGCACGTTAAATATACAGAAAAAAAAAAACAATTGATGTTATCAGGATCTCCCAAAGATATTACAAAAAAGCCAAAAAAACACAACATATACTATAATATACAATTTCGTTGGTAAAACACAAACCATTGTAAAAAACACAATTCATATTAACAGGTTTGTAGAACAACTTCACCTACATCTATAGTAAAACAAATATCATAACAGGTTTATGAAACCACTGATTGAACAATATCAGTGGTTGCAACGATTATAATGAAAACAGTGGGTGATTGTAACTATCAGTAGCATATCAGTGGATGAAAACACTGATTTTGAACAACAGTGATATCCAAAGAAATGAGAGAACAGGGGTTGACTTTCAGCAGTGGACAACTTTTCACAGAGCAGGTGTTTGAACAAAACAGTGGTTATGGTAGTGGACAGTTTTTCACAGAGCAGATGTTTGAACAAAACAGTGGCCCGCCTATTCAATTGAGATGAATCATTGCATTACATCCCTATTAAGAACATCAATAACCATGTCTATATTTAAGATAATAATGACTTTTTATTCGATTGCGATTAGTAACTACAACTGCTCTTATATTCTTACATTTAATTCACACAATTTAAAACTTTTAAGTAACTATGTTTAAATTGATTAACATAACAATTGCTAACACCATTAAATAACATAACAATTGCTAACACCATTAAATAAAGATAGATGAGATCTATCAAAGTTGGATGTTTATGATATAGATAGTGATTTTTTCATGTGTGCAACTCTATATTCAGGCACAATTTAACATCAAAATAAACCAAATCAATTACAATTCTCCAGATGGTCGCTCAAAGAAATTAAACTGAAGATATTAAATGTTTGAAATAATATATGATTAAATAACCACAATAAAAAAACGACCATAATAAAAAACACAATTCATCCAGACTAACTTTTAAGAAACAAAACAAAACATTCCATTAAAATAAAAATACCACCAATAACTCTTAGTAATTGAATACAAACCACTTCACTATAACAACATCTATCACTAAACTTAACAAAACTACTTATAAGGAAAGTAAAAACCTACGCTTCAACTCCATTGACTTCATTAACTTGTCTAAATATCTTTAACATCTATCCCATTAACTGAACATCTTTGTTCCCACTCTCACCATTATTCAAAGTGCCAGGTCACGAACAGCAGTTGGAGGCAATAAACGCAACGTCTCAGTTACATCATCACGAGAGCCAACTCCAGTCTTCAAAGAATGAAAGCATTTCCTTAGATCTTTAGAAAACTCTAACTCGGCTTCCAAATCTTCCATCACTGCTTTATAAAACAGTTCCTTCAAATCTTCTCCTTGATTACTTGATGAAGCCATTGAAAAAAGTTAACTTTTTAATTAGAAATCGGTAAAACTTAAATAACTTGAGATACGATATACATGAAATGCCTGCATATATATATATATATATAAAAGGCTTATGGTCACTAACGCAGAACTATTAATGGCAGCAACGGTTACATGATGTAAAATTTGCTCCCGGAAATGATACAATCATACAAAAAACTGAAGAGACACACGTTTACATACAGTTATTACTATAAACACACAAACCATTAATTAAACACGGGAAACTTAAACTGGTAGACGGCTTACTATGCATGAATCAACGAAAATATTAATTACCCTTTAAATTATAACGAAAATATTACAAACAAAGAAAAACATGCATGTTTAAGGGAAAGGAAAATTCACACATAAAAAAACTCCAACTTAACACAGTATCATTACCAAAATATAATAACCATCATCATACATAAAAAAACAACATAACTAATCTTCGCCAAAACTGTCGATTTCAATCACCTCATCCCACTTCCAGTTCTTCAGCGCCTTTACCCTTTGGTTAATTCTTCTGAAATTACGAGGCTAGAGACTAATATGTCAGTCACTCATCTAGAATATTAACTAAACACAACTAAACATATAGATATGGAACCAACCTTGTTGATCTCATGCTTTATAGAATTGTCAGGACATCCAACCAAAGCACCAAACTCCAAGTCAAAGCCTTTAGATTTGTTCTGAAATTTACAAAACAAAATATAAGCAAACATAATAAGATTCAGCATAAACATCACCAACTATCACTAACAAAATAATTTACATACTTTAACATAAACGATTTACCTTTGCAGCTCCGATTGAAGACATAGTCAAGTCAGGAAGTACTCCAAACAATTCTTCAAACTGAAAAACAATATACTCATTAATAAAAAAACAACCATGTTGAACTAAAACAATGTTATCTTACAGTTATAAAAGAATTATTACATACATCTCCAGTTTTCTCAGATATCTTACTCAACTTTTGAAAATGATCATCCATAAAAATGTTGTCAGCCACAACCTGGAAAAAAAAACAACCGTTAATCACTGTTGTCATAGTATATTACAAATATAAACCAAAAAACGCAGTATCTGTAAAAAACACAATCATTTTTAAAAATACACAACATTATCAAATATTTTACAAGAATTATTACGCACGTTTCCAACTTCATCACATGTCTTGCTCAACGTTTGAAAATGATCATCCACAAACATGTTGTCAGCCACCACCTGGAAAAGAAAAAAAAAAAACAACCGTCAACCACTGTTGTCATAGTATATTATAAAAAAATAAATAAAAAAAACCATCACAAAAAACACAATAGCTGTAAATAACACAATGATTTTAAGTGTCACACAATATCATAAATAATAACAGAAACTTCATAATAAGCTTGCTTCTAAATGTACATTCTCATTAGAGCAATAAGAAAATTCATGCAAATGACCATCCACACACTCGTCAGCTACAACCTGACAAAAAAAAAACATGTCAATGATTTTTTACTATAATAACACAAAGGATTGCAACAAACACAAAACGATTGTAAAAAACACAATGCTTTGTAAATCCCAATACTTGACAAAACAAAATGATAATACATTTCCAACTATATTAGAAGACTTCATAACTGCTGGCTGCTTCATTTCCACAACGCTGTCCAACCCAGCAAACCTAAAAACAAAGCATCATTATTCAAATGAACAAACATGGTTAAATAAACACAATACCATATAAATTAACAACTTACATTTTTCTCTGTAATTGAATCCTCATCATACACAACATTATCCATCGATCATAACTGAAGCAAAACAACCAAGCTAAATAAGAAACTATTTTCGAAACATAACAAACATCATAAACACATAAAATATGTAACCACCTTACATTGATATCCTTTATTGAAAACGATGTAATACAAAACATACACGGACATATATATACATCTTGTATGCTAACTTCCACGTAGAATTATCCAAGATGAACCGACAAGGTTGAGAGAGCGTACCCACGTAGCGAGAAACATGCAGGAAACACAGCAAAACTTAAGTGGCGTTGAAAAAACAAACTGCCAAATTTTTTGGGTTTGAACGGACGAGATTAAATCTTGAAGGTAACCGCCTGAATTATTACGGTCAGTATCTACTTGAACGTGGGTTTGAACAACGGTTGTTTCGCGGCGAATAACTTATTAATAATAAAAGGACCTATAGTGTCAATGTATTGCAAATTAAATACTAGATTTCCAATTTGATTGCCAAATTAGTTATAGTTTTTTTTTGGACTTGGTAGGTGGAATTAAATGTAATAATAGTTTAATCAAATGTACTTACTACTATTTCCAGTAACAAAGTATGTATGAAGCTTCTCTATATATAATTATATAATATCTTTTAACATTTCATAAAAATATTTAGTACTCATTAATCAAAATACAAAACCTTTAAATGTATGCTTTAGTATATAAACTGTTTCCCAATTCATAACAGTTAACTTAAAATTAATAATTATCATAATTTTGTATTGCTCAAAAAAATCTACTCCATTATATAGTATTATTAAAACCAAACCTTATTCTACTAAAAAAACAGCCCTACGATGACATGCATCTTGCTCTATATATATATTGTTATATTAAAAGTAACTAAATCTAATTAGAAGTATTTCTATCAAAACAATTTCAACATGTAAAAGCTAAGTTTATAACTTAAACGTAAAACCATATGTTTGGTAAAAATGATGGTGTAATATTAATAAATTATTTAAGTTTTATAACAAAACACTATAATGAATAAATTTATTATATCAAAAAAAAGGTTAAGTAACTCAACTAGAGAATGTGAAAGCTCTACTTAAGTCAACAAAATCCAATCAACAGTTTCGTGTCGTCTTCTCCGGTATAACTTTACTACTCTAGTGTTACCATAGCCAACCCCATAACAGAACTAACACCAATCCACTGTTAATGTTTTGTTTAATATATTTATTTTAAAACTTGCTCAATTGATCTATGTCACAGTTAACTATTTTATAATTAATAGATTAGATATTTTAAACATGAACCATAAGGAATTCAAACGTTGAACAAGAAAATGTGATTTAACTCTTATGGCCTGATATGTAGAATATAGTGTTTATATATGAGAAATATCTATTTTTCTTAATAAAAAAAACTATAAAGATCATAACATGGGTCGATATGTAGAAAAAAAGGGTATACCGAAGCGTAACGAATCGAGTTCTGACGTAAACTCCGGCATGATACGAGTTGAAACGAGTCGTGACTTCACCACAGTCGTGAACCCGAACTTGAGCCGAACCCCGACTTGAACTAAACCGATGTCGGCGCCGGAGAACGTGACCCGAACCCAAACTGAAATGGAAACAGCCCTCGCCTGCGTTGTCGGAAAACGACCGGCCTAGAGCCACCGCGTACCACCACCGCCGCCATACTTCTCGCTCTCTCTCTTTCTCTGACTACTGTCGCCACCATGCGCCACCACCACAGTGGTGGCCGGCTGTTCAAACGAGCAGAGGTGAGGGAGGAGGTTGAGTGGTGAGCGAAGAGGAGTGGAGAGGGTGTTGTAGGTGTTTCGTCGGAGGACCCGCCGCCGCTGCCGTTATGCCGAAGCTGCCGCCACCAACAGTGGTGTTGACCGCTGGCTGAAGAGAGGGAGAAAAGGAGAGTGGATGTGGCCGGAGAACGATCGACGCCGGAGTCGCCGGAATTCGGCTCCGGTTGCCGGAATTTAGAGAGAGGCAGAGGTATCGTGAGTAGGGGGCTAGGGTTTTGTTATGAAGAAGGTGGGGGTATTTATAGGTAGGTTAAGTGTGTGGGTTGGGCCTAAAGCCCGTTAATGCGTTTCTAACGTTTTTGAGCGACCCAGTTGTGTTTACCAGATCCGTTTTCGAACCCGAACTTCTGGTAATGTTGTAAAATATTTTTTAAATTCGAAAACACGTAAAATGTATGTTGGAAGTCGGTTTTGACGTGTACGTCCGTCAGTTGCGTTACAAACGCGTAACGCGCGTCGTTTGTCATCATTTTTTTTATCCATTTTTCGATCTGATTTTGACTGTGGTTCTAAAAATATAAAACGAACACGAGTTTTCTAAAAGCATAGTAATACGGAAATACAAGGCGTTACAGTTGTAGTAGTTGCCCCACTTGAAATACCTTCTTGTGTCTTTTGAGAAATACGAGGAGTTACCTCCTCTTCTTGTGGGATAGAAATGATCTTTGAACTTTCCCTAGTCACTTGTTGAAGTGTGCTCTCTGTGATTTGTTGTTAAGAGGAACTAGGTATGTGCATGTCAGTTTCATCAATTACATTAAGCAATTTTTAAGTGATGATGGGATAGTTTTAGTGAGTGGTGGAGTAGAAAGAGAAGCAGCCATGGGAGAGGGGCTTGAGTAGAGATATTCAAGTGAAATATCTCCCCCTTGATTTGGTTCCCCTGTGCTTACAACACTCCCCTTTAGGGAGGATGAGAAAGGAGTTTGGATAGGTAGTGTGACACCCCGTTGAAACATTCTCACTCATACTAGCTTAACAGTGGCTGCCTTAACTTTCGGGACGAAAGTTCTTAAAACTTGGGGATAATGTGACACTCTAGGTTTTCCCGAACAACCTTCTTGTACTAGCATTATGTGTACGCGCGTTTTAAATGAAAGTTGCGTCTTATCTAGATGGGCTATGTGATTCTTGTATTAAGTTATGTGTATGAATTATAAATATATATATATGTGTATTAGGAAGCCGAGACCACTAGGACCCGACTCGAGACCACTCGGTCTCGAGTGAACAGTTGGGCAGTTGGGCCGCACCCCTCCTTGAGCCCACTCGAAGTCCATTTAGGGTGCACCACCCGAAATGGGTATAAAACCCCCTTAAGGGTAGCCGACTTTCCCCTTTAGTGCATTAGCAATCATCATTTCAAATCCCAAACATTCCATTCTCTTATCCTCTATCACCTCATTCACTTCCTCTCACTAAAAACCCTAAAACACCACCATAATCTTCCTTCTCTCTACTCGAAAAGCTCTCAGATCAGCTTGTGTTTTCCACTCGAGGATCATCGGACATCAAACCTATTCACTTCTACACTCTAGATCCTTAGCCGGTTAGTGTCTCCTTGCAAACACATGTAAATGCATGATAAAAATGATGATTAAGTGATAATATGCATTGTGACTATTGTTTAAGTATGATGAAAATGGTTGTGCGAATTAACGGGTTCTTGTTTGTTAATGATGCATGCTTGGATGAACATGACCTCTTTTGTGAAAAGTGTGAATCTTTGTAGGATAATATGTTGGTAAGATGTTTGGAATGATAAAAGAATGATAGTTTAGGATTGTTTATGACTATTCGATTTATGCTAGATATTATAGAACAAATGTTGTAATTGATGATGGGCTACAAGATTGTCTTGATATCGAGAATATATGTTCACATGATCCTTGATCACAAAATTTCATGTTTGAATGACCTCATGAGGAACATTATGAATATGTGTTGAATATGAAATGAACATATGATGAACTATTTGAATATGACATGAATAATTGAAAAAGTGTGTGTTTGATCCGTTTTGATTAAGTGTTAGACAAGGAAAAATGTTTATGGAATTCTATTGGTTAGTACCTAAATCATGATATTGCAATTCTATTGGATAGTACAAATTTGGACATGTTCTAGAAGGATTCCATCATCAGGTGTGTGAGTCGAGACCCCCGGTTTCGACTCGAGACTGTCATGATGACAACTCGAGACCAGACGGCAGGCATCAGGAACTCGAGACCAGCAAGATCTCGACTCGAGATCTCCTGATCTCTACTCGAGACTAAACTCGAGACCTTCAAGGTTACGACCCATGTATGCAACACTCGAGACCTCTTGTTAGCAACCCGAGACCCCTTGGTTGCGACTCGAGACCGCATGTTCTTGAGTCGAGACCACCTGGTCTCGACTGGGCTGTCCGAATCAGTTATTGGGCCACCATGTGTGACAACGTGTTTTAGGCTTTGTATCTGTGCTACTGTTGCTATGTGCCGTTATGATTAACTGTTAGAATAAGGCCCAATAACTTAAGGGATAATTGTATGTTATGCATGCTGCTGTTAACAGTTAGTATGATAGGATAGGCCCAATAAATCTTTGTGATTTGGATGTTGTGTGTTAACTGTACTGCTCATGAGTGCTGGTATGATCTGGATGCTATGTGCTAGATACGTGTAAGACATACGTGACTTGTTTGTACCCGAGCCTGACTCATACTGGTAACCATGTTAGGACGTGGTGACCAGCGTGCTTGACCAAGTAAACTAATCTGTCGAGCAACCCAAGGTGAGTTCACAACTTTTAAAGCATGTGTTCCCGGTGGTTGGGAAACAGAACTTAAAACAACGCTATCCCCTGTAAGGGATACAAACCTACTTTCTCCCCCTTATGCGGGACCCTTAGTTAATTACTATTTATATTGGATGCAACAAGCAATACCAAACGAAATTCTATCACTCAAGTCCCTACTACTTAATACCGATTAGTCGCCGGGGTATGGCGAACGGGTTATTAGTTGACAGCGCTATTTAGGTCTCACCAGCCTCACACCGTGCCCGCGTATGGGATCGGGAGTGAACTAATAGACTCTGGCAAACCGTCAATGATGATAGAACATTGACAAACGTGGCACTCTATGGAAACATACGGTCGCATAGTATTCGGTATTGTAAAACCAGTTTAGTAGCTTACTTAAGGGGTAGCTCCCCTTGGCATGGTATAAATGAGTAAATTAACTGTTGAAACAAGTTTTTGGAATTAAAAACTGGACAAACTCGTGAACTTGCCAACATTATGTTGATACCCTACTGCATGCTTTGCAGGTACCCGGTGACTCAGGAGCTTGCAGCTTGAGGATGTGTAGTGGTCGCCTTTACCCATGTGTTGGGTTCTAAATAAACTGAAACTATGAACTTTGTTTGAACTGTTTTGCCTATGCTTCCGCTATTTTCCCAGACTGCTTTTTGAACTTAAAACTTTTGAACTTTAATTATGGTATTCACTGACCCTTGTGGTTGGTGAACATTATTACTATTATTAATTGAATGCTTAGTATAATTGGTGGCTAGATCCTGGTCAGTCACACGCCTCGCGGTGGTACTCCGCGTGTGGATTTAAGGGTGTGACAGATTGGTATCAGAGCCATTGGTTATAGTGAACTCGGTTTTAAAAAGAAAGTCTTTTTGAGAAAAACCAGACTGTAACCCGTGACTCGCGACGACACTACACTCCAAGTGCAAGGCTCAACGTATTAGACCTCATGGCTCGGACTCGTGTTTACTTGCTTGTTTATTTTATGTCTATGCTCTATTATACGTACTAGTGTGCCTAGTTAGATGTATACACCTCCCTCTTCTATCTCATTCTCGCTACATTACGACATCGCACTCATATTGTGTTTTCTGGTTATGAAGACAATGAGTGGACGGGGAAGAGGAAACGTTAACATGACTCAGGCTCAGTTCACTAACCTGATCAACACGGTGGCTGCAGCTTTCGCAGCTCACCCTGGAGGTAAACTCGTTATTTTAGGATGTTTAGATCCTACCCCCGCATCGTCTTTTCACCCCTAAACCTATTCGGTTCGTTTCTCACAACAGGTCAGTATGCGCCTGCGCAACCACGTGTTTGTACTTTCAAAACCTTCATGGATTGCAAGCCTCTCCCTTTCAATGGCACAGAGGGTGCCATAGGCCTTCTACACTGGATTGAGAAGGCCAAAGTTGTCTTTGCTGTTTGCGAGTGTCCCCCTGCTAATTGGGTAAAATTTGCTACTGGTACGCTTAAAGGAAACGCGCTTTCATGGTGGAAAGCGCAGATTCAGATGCTTGGTTTGGAAACTGCTAATGCTACTGCGTGGGAGGATTTCAAGAACATGATCAAGGAAGAGTACTGCCACAGGGATGACATTCACAAACTCGAAAATGAGTGCTTTGAGCTTAAGATGGTCGGATCAGAGATTGAGACCTACACCAAGCAGTCCAACGACTACGCTGCTCTCTGCCCAAACATGTCTCGACCTGTTTATCGAAGGATCGAATTGTACATCAAAGGGTTGGCTCCAGAAATCCAGAGCTTGGTCACTTCAGCTAACCTCACTACCATTCAACCAGTCATCCGTCTTGCTCACAAACTCACTAACCAGGCTGTGGAACTGGGCAAGCTGCCCAAAAGGATCAGTGCTACTACAGGAACTTCTGGTGATAACAAGCGTAAGTGGGAAGGAAACCAGAGCAAGGATGCTAACCCCACCCAGGCCCCAACTCAGCAAAGGAAAACTGAAAGCAACAAGGGCTCTCAGCAACAGGGTGGCTATCGAGGAAACCACTCCAAGTGTAACAAGTGTAACCAACACCACAGTGGGCCATGTGGCAAAGGTCAGTGTCAGCGATGCAACAAGATGGGGCATGAAGCCAAAGACTGCAGAAGCCAGCTTCCAGCCAGGCAGAATCAGCAACAACGGCAGCAAGGAAACAACCGTGGATGCTTCAAGTGTGGAGCAATGGGGCACATGCGAAGGGATTGCCCTGAACTGAACCAGAACTGCAATAATAACCAGGGTGCTGGAAACAACAATCAAAACAACAACAATGCTGGAAATGGTGCAAGAGGAAGGGTTTTTGTGATTGGAGCTAGAGAAGCTAGGAATGATCCCAATGTTGTAGCGGGTAAGTTCCTACTTGATGATCGTTATGTTTTTGTATTGTTTGATTCTAGAGCCGATGCTAGCTATGTATCCCTATGTATTAGTAAGAAGCTTAAGCGTACACCTACGTTATTAAGTTCTAAGCATACCGTCGAGTTAGCAAATGGTAGAAACATCGAGGCCTCACATGTGATAAGTAACTGCAAACTAGTGTTGTCTGGTCAGACCTTTAGCATCAATCTTTTCCCTATCGTTCTCGGAAGCTTCGACGTCGTCATTGGTATGGACCGGTTATCCAAACATCGGGCTGAAATTCTCTGTCAAGAGAAAATGGTTCGTATCCCTCGTCATTTTGGCATATCGTGTTCTACACAATATGAAAGGCGGAAACAAACATATCGTGTGAGATTCAGCAAGATATACACTAATAACTGTCTTTTGATTGATTTCTGAGAAATTACAGATCTGTAGACACTTCGACAGAGCTTCGTCGACGGAAACACTCTTCACTAATTCCACTCCAAATGAACCTGACCTACACCTATATATAGACTTGGTAATTCCGCTTGAACATGACTCAAGCGGAATCACATTACAAGCGAAATCACAAACTCAAACGGAATCAGTATCTTCAAGCGAAATTACATGACTAATTCCACTTGGAATTACCAGATGACATCTTCAAGTGGAATTACTTGATTCAAGCGGAATTAGCTCTTTTGTCATTTTTCTCGTACTTCGTGCCATGAACAATGCAAGACTCGATACAAGACGAAGTCGACAGACGTATGCACCAACAGACTCCCCCTCGAATGTTGACGAGTCTTAAGTGTCGAGTCTTCAACGTCTTCAGTCTTTATCAGTCTGATCGCTCTCTTTCTTCATCAGCACCAACATACTCCTCTTCCAACAAATAATCTCTATTCGGATGTCTTCAGACTCCCCCTTTCGATTTGCTGGAATCGCAGTCTGGCTTTTTGAAAACACAAAGTCCTCAAGTATCGGAACCTGGCTCTCTATCACAGAGACCTGCACATTCTCTACCCAAAAGTAAATTTTCAATTTTAACAGAATTCTTTTTATAATACCACATTTATTGTGAGGTAGATATGATTATAACAGTTTTAAACACTGATGAACCACTTGTGGACACAAACACAATCATTTTTCATTTAAACATTTAAACACAAACTCCCCCTCACCACATGCTCATCATGTTTAGCACTTGGAACTTTGAAAATCAGCTCTCCAACATCAGTTGTTGAAAATCTTTTTGTATTTTTCAAAAATTTATGCTCAAACACACTAAAAATCTTTTTGGATTTTTGAATGAAATGAAATGCAGTAAAAAAATTTACATATAATATTTTTGTGAGTTTGTGTAAGAAGATTATATCAGTTTTTGACAGGTCACAAGTACCGTTGAGCTTAGTTACACATTAAGAATTAAACAATTCACTTAGATTGCTGATATACTGATCCACTTAAATTTTCACACAAATTTCAACTGATTCAGGATACGAATTAGGTGTATTAAGGACTTAAACTCATTCATGTGTCCCACCTCTTGAATATACTCCCGTATCCAGATCCCAATATTCAGTCTTACTGGTGAGTATACCACATATGATATTTGTAAGGGGTTAAATGCGAAACCGTGAGAGCTCAGGTCAGAACTTCCGTTCAGCAAAGAGATGACGGCTCGACTTTTAGTGGGTCCCCTTTAGAGGATCTTTTTTACAACAGCACATGATTAGCATATTTTTTCAATGTTTCATCATTTTTTATGCTGAGGGTAGGCTTTATTTCAAGCAAGCTTAAAGTATTCTCCGGGGACTAGGACATTGCTTCCGCAAAATCAGAAGTCCCGGGATAATACCCCAGATATCACTGAGCATAAAGACCTAGTATCTCAGAAAGAGGGATCCTTCAAACGAAATTTCAGGGGTTATCTATATATCCAAGTAGTGTTCCCCACGAAATAAGCAAGTTTGAATTTAAGTTTATATCCCGAAAAAGCTTACTAAATGTGTAAAAACCTATCGGCATATCATCAGTGAGACCGTTTAACTCTATTTAAACATTACATTTTTTTAGCATACTGTAACTGTCTACTAATGTACTATCATTTCCTCTTTTTCACACAAAAACTCATTTTTGATTTTATCATGTTTTTGCCTTTTTCAAATTTTCTAATGTTTTTGGATTTTCTGAAATTTTTACCCCCCCTAAAATTCAAACACATTTAAAGAAATTTGAAAACAAACTATACAAGTAAAGTGACAACTGATATCGAATCACTTCAATTCGCCATCCACTTGGCATAAACAATCAGAATTCCCCCTTACAACAAACTATTTTCTCATTATGATTTCAAAACACTTAAGTTTGTTTTAACCAAAATGATTTTTCCGGAAAATAAGTTTTTTTTTATTTTACCATTTGTAGGTTAGGGATTCATCACATTGTTCTTTTTTAACCACTTGTAGGAAAGATAAATCAAGTACAATTTAGTGTCCCTGATTAATCTTGAAAATTCAACTATCTCATGAATGAAATTCTCAAGAAATATGCCGATACCTATTCCTCACTTACCAACCTGGGAGTTCCGGCACTGTCCACAACCTGTAAAATTTAACTTTTTTTAAGATTCATTCACAAAAACAAACTTTATCGAGAATGATGCCGATTCCTGCTCCACGATTACAAACTTGGGAGCTCCGGCAAGTCAGGATTTTTACTTGTGAAAAACTTCCATCCAAGCCTGACCAAACTTGGATGTTTCTTCCTCAACTTCACATGGGTAAAATGTTGCTTTCTTTGTTTCATAGAAGTCCTTTACCCCTTTCACCTTACCCTCAACCATTTTTCCAAAAATCTTTTTCACATTTCCATTAAACGCTTTCTCGACATCAAATTCTTTCTTCTCAGAATAGAACTGATTCGAGATCTCAACCTTCCCAACTTTTGATTTAAAATTTTCAGCCCTCAATGGTGGAAAATTAACATCATCCATTGGAGGTACTGAGTTTTCATCTTTTAACTCAACTTGTGACTCGTCTAACTTTGTGGAGTTAGATTCATCGCCATATTTCAAATCAAACTTTTTAACATCCTCATGAACCTTCTTAACAACCCACACTTGGTTGTCATACTTAGCTCTCTTTTTGTAAAAATGTGTCTTTGAACACTCACCAACTTCATATGTTGAATTTTCAAAAATTTTGAATTTTTCAGTTGGTGGTTTAATTTCCTCAACAACCTTTTCTTTGAGTTTTTTAGAGACTTCATGTTTTGCTTTTGTTGCTTGAGAACAATTCCATGCAATGTGACCAGCTTCATTGCATTTGTAACAGGTTCTTGTCTCCTTTCTTTGATTAGCTCCATTCTTCACATTCTCTTGCTTCTTGGCAAGGAATTCTCTGTTTGATTGTTTCCAGAATGAGCTTATTGATTCCTCTTCACAGCTTGTCCCTGAAACAAATTTCATTTTTGATTTAGAAATTTTTTCATGTTTATAATTTCCAGGTGGAATAAAACCTAAACCTTTCTTTTTGAAATTACCGTTATGGTTTGGTTTCTTTTGAAAACCAGAACCGTAACCTTTTTTCTTGTTTAAACGTTGTTGAACTCTTGAAGTGTATTTTTTAGGTTTTTCAGTAAGATTTACATCTTTTATTTCAGAAATATTGATATCTGTTAGTTTGAAAACCTTTTTGATCTTTTTATCTTGAACACTTCTTATTGGAAATTCTTTATCAGAATATAATTTGTCAGAATCATTCAAAGTGTATGCAATTTCAAATGTTTCATCCTTCAAATTAGATTTTGATAAAAGAAGTTCTTTATTGTAAACCCATTTAACCGACGATTTTTGACTGTTGACTGATGATGATTCCGGACTTTTTGACTCAGACTTTAACTCCGACTCCTCATCTGTATCCAACACCCGATCGACCACCTTTTTTATTAACTCAGACTCATGATCAGTGTCAGACGATGTAAAAACGACGTCAATGTTTTCTGGTAATTCATCGGTTATATCGGACTTTAACTTTATATTGACTGCCTTTTCGACTTGCTCCTCATTCGGTTTTCTAGGAGAATACCCTTCCCAAATCGGAGGCGGACACTTGTTATAACTAACACTCTGTTTCTTACCAGTATCCTTCTTCTTAGGCTTCTCATCATTTGAAATGCTTCAAAACCTGCAACAGTTGGATAAATTCGATCAATGAGATAATCAGAACTAGAATAACTCTGTAATAAACGTCTGATTCTTTCATTCTCAATCTTTTCATTTTCCAACTCCCGCTGCAACTTTGCACATTCCTCAATGTAATGATTAATGGCCTTCTGCTTTGTCATCATCACATCATTCATCATGGTTAATGCATCTTCTCTCTCAGAATTTGTCTTTTGAAGACCAGTTACTATTCTATTCAAAACGTCATACGACTCTTTCACATAATTGAGATTGAACAATAATTGTTCTTTCATCTTTTCTTGCTCACTCAGTTTCTCATCTTTTTCTGCACATTGCTTGCAAAATTCTGAACACTTTAAGCAAGGCTTGATGACTTCCACAATCTTTTCAACTTCGATGACCGTCTCAACCTCAATCACTGGTTAAGCTTCAATCACCTTCTCAGCTTTAACTTCTTTATTTTGAACAGTCTCTTCGTTTTTATCAACACTTTCACACTTCATTTCCTTTTGTTCTTTTGCTGCTCGTCTCTCTTTCAGCTTTTTCAAGCGATCTGCAAAATAAAATTGAAAGCTTTCAGGAGATAGATGAGTTTTTGCAACATTAATATGTCTTTCTTCCTCATCATCACCACTGTCATCAGTTGGTATTTGATCAAAATCGATTGTTTTTCAGAACTATCATTTGAAGAACCAGAATCAGATGGTGTTTGATCAAAATCTAATGTCTTTTCAGAACTATCATCTGAAGAACCAGAATCAGATGATGTGTGATAAAAAACAGTTGCTTCTTCTGAACTTTCATCGGATGAAACAGATTCTTCTTCTTGATTCTTTTCATGAACACCAATCATTTTCATCCGTTCTGTAAACAAATCAGGTTCTTGAACTATCTTTGCAATGAAAGCTTTAAACTCCCAATTCTCATCCACAAACTTATCCCAGCTAAATCCTGGAGCCATTTTTTCATCATCTTGATCAATGATACCATAATAAGCTTTCTTATTTGCATCTTCGATCATTTTCCCATGAGCAGTTTGTGAATCCTTTTGTTGATATGGTTGATGAGCAACTTGTTGATATATGGCTTTCCGATAGTAATAATCTTTTCCAAACGGATTCTTTGCTCCACTAGCCTCTTGATTTTTGCATTCTCTTTTGAAATGACCTTTCTCCCTGCATCGAAAAAAGTAACTTTAGATTTATCAAAACCCAAAGTAGAAACTTGTGCATCCAGAAAATCATTTCTTCCTGTGATCATTTTAAACTTTTCTGCTGTCCTCAAGACACTAGCTAGACACCATTTGATGTCCATGAGTTCCATCTCTTCAGCGTCTATCTGATCGTAATCCTCTTTCGTCAGCATAGGATTTCCGATCCTTCCTACAACCAAACCTTCATAGGATTGTAGCACAGTTGCAAGTAACGCCATGTGATCTTTTGCAATTTCTTCTGTTGGTGCATCCGTCTGTCGTCTACGTCTTGTATCGAGTCTTGTACTGTAATAGTTAGATCAGGGCACGAAAACCGAGATAGTGGTTTTTAGGGGTGATTCCGCTCGAAATGACACCATGTCATTTCGTGGGGAATCAGAAAATTGTCATTTCGTGGGGAATCAGAAAATTGTCATTTCGTGGGGAATCAGAAACTTGTCATTTCGTGGGGAATCAGAAACTCTATAAATAGGAGAGTCATGGTTGTCATTTGGTGGTGAATCAGAATATTGTACCGAAGTGCTGCCGGTGTATTTCCTGATTGTAATCGTTGTATTTTCAATCAGAAGAAAGTTTAAAGTGAAGAACAAGTTGTTTCTACCTTTGTTTCTTAGTTTCCGCCTCTGAAACGAAGTAAAACTCCTCTGAACGACTCGTTCGGGTCCGTACACGATCCTTCAAGTGGTATAGGAGGAGGAGTTCTGCAGATTACAGCCGGTTTTGATTGCATTTTCTATCTTCTACACCTTCTTTCATCAGTTCAACAAGATTTCACGGTTAAAATCTGTCCAATTTTTCACAGATTGTGTAAAATTACCTATTAACAAACCCTTGAAAGTTTCATAGCAAAATTCGACCTAAAAATGACCAAAAACAACTCGAGAAGTGATTCTGCTCGAAAGAACTTTTTCTGATTCCGCTCGAGATCTTGATTCCGCTCAGTTTTTTTTCGCTCGAGATTGTTGATTCCGCTCCAGAATAACAAATCAGAGATTCCGCTCCAAAATATCTTTTTGATTCCGCTCCAAAATTATCTTGATTCCGCTCCAGATTAGCTTTATTGGTTGATTTCGCTCCAGAAGTTTTCTGAATCCGCTCCAGACTGCCATACTACTGATTTCGCTTCAGACTGTCATACTTCTGATTCCGCTCCAGATTGACAAATTTGTGATTTCGCTTCAGACAAACTGTTTGTGATTCTGCTTCAAACAGACCAAGTCAGATTGTATGTGTTGTTATCAGCTTTAATGTGTCAGTCGGTCACATGATTGCTTTATTCAAGGTTTACATGTGATAAATAAATTACATCAGTCCACTACATACATTGGGGTCCAATCAGACACGTTCAATTTGAAGGTCCAATAGATTGCTTGTGATAAAATCAATTGTCGGCCAGTACTTGAAACCCAAATAGTTAATTGTGTTGACTGTCATTAATTGTTGATGGCCTAATCAATATAAGAATCGGCCCAATCAAAGTTAAGTCAATAAAATCAATGTACATGTGATCACTTTGTTCGAACTATTTGCGGTCCAATCAAGTGATAAGTGATATTGAGTTAAGTGAACTGATAAAAATCTCGGCCCAAATGAAGATTGATAGGTAATCAAATCATTTTTGTCATAAAGTGATTACAATCAATTGCTCAGTTCACATCAAAAGTTCAATTGAAAGATCGTATTAAATCAGTTCACAAGAGAGGTGGTTCAGTCCGTTTGAATTCAAACTCATTCAAGGTCGTGTGGTTTAGCCAGGTCATTGGAAAAGGTCGTTTGATTTTGATCCGGGTCATAGCAGTCCGCACAGTTTATCAACCTTCAGTCCGCACAGAATATTCATCAGTTCGAGTACAAGTCTTATTCTGTTAATTGATAAGTCTTTAAGCTGATTGTGTTTTGTTTGTTTGTGTGTCTACAGGTGATACAGGTGTTTTACGAGGTAAACCAGTTCGTTTGAAAATTTGTTTGAGAAATTCTTCGATACCGAAACATGGATTCTGAATTCTACAACACATTTGCTTCAACCCCGATTACTCCGACTACCATTGCTAAGAATATGAACATGGAAAATGAAACCGGAACAATGCAAAAACCCCCGAAACTTATGGGAATAGAAGAGTATCATGTATGGAAGAATCGTTTTGAGAATTGGGTCCAGGCAAACCATCTAAGAGCTTGGGAAAGCATTGAAACAGCATACATCAGACCACAGACTGCTATGAATGTTGATAAAATTATCTCAGAGTTTTCAGACCAAGAGAGAGAGAGTTATAAAGAGAGAAAATGATGATAAGTCTGTTGCAGCAAGCTATCAACGAGGATATATTTGTTTTGCTTCAGCATGATGGAAATGCGTTTTCGATCTGGAAAGCTCTTGAGAAGAAATTTGAAGGAAGTACAGAGATGTTACAGAGTAAAGCAGCTTTACTGAAAAAAGGAGTTTGAGTTGTTTACGAGCATGCCTGGCGAGACTACAAAGACTCTCATTGAGAGATACTGCCATCTTATACGCACCATGTCTCAATTAAAGATTACTAAAACTCCAACAGAATGGGGGGAAAAGCTAGCTGATGCTTTACCGCAGAAAGAATGGGGTACATATCTCATGATTCTGAAGAATTCTGGACAGTTTAGCAGATTGTTGATTGGTCATTTTATTGAAAAACTGGAGGCACAGGATCTTGAACAGCAGAAAATTGCAAGAATGAACAGTTCAAGCCATCAACAAGACATCAAACTGTACTACAAGGGAAATGTTCAAACTGTTGAAGCAAGTCCAAAGATCCAAACTGCGTTTAGTGCAGGAAATCAATCTGGAACAGGCATTCAAAGTTCAGTTAACACTAGTGGGTTTTCAAGTGTTAATCCTCGTGCGAGTGTTGGTAATGGGCATATGATTCAGTGTAATGTGGCATTGCATCTTCAAAATGGTCAAAACTTTTCTGAAGAAGTTGTGAAAAATCATATGGGCCTATTGGTTACTGCTTTGGAATCTTATGAAGGTTTGATAGCCGGAAAGATTGGTAACCCGATGCTAACAAAGGAAGATTATGACCAAATAGATGCAGAAGAGTTGGAACTTATGGATATAAAATGGGCTTTGGCGAGTGTTCTGAGAAGAGCTGAAAAGTTTAAAATGATTACAGGACGAAATGACTTTTTGGATGCTCATCTTTCAGCTTTAGGTTTTGATAAATCTAAAGTTACTTGTTTTAAATGCAGGGAGAAAGGTCATTTCAAGAGAGAGTGCAAGAACCAAGAAGCAAGTGGAGCAAAGAATCCTTTTGGAAAAGATGATTACTATAAAAAGTCTATATATCAACAAATCACTGTTCAACCACATCAACAAAAGGATTCTCAAACAGCTCATGGAAAAATGATCGAAGATGCAAACAAGAAAGCTTACTATGGCATCATTGATCAAGATGACGAGAAAGTGGCTGAAGGTTTTAGCTGGGAAAAGTACATTCTAGCTGATCCTAATGTTAAAGCTTTTATTGCTCAGATTGTTCAAAAGCCAGAGTTGATAAAGGAATGGATGGCTGTATTATCTGATGATGAAGAGAAAGATGAAGAATCTGTTTCATCTGAAAACAGTTCAACAGATAACAGTGATGATGAAGAGCTTGAACAGATAAACCTTGGAAAAACACATTTATCTTCTGACAGATTTGAATTTTATTTTGCAGATAAATTGAAGAAACTCAAAGAGAGAAAAGCTGCAAAAGAATTGGATAAACCTTGGAAAAACACATTTATCTTCTGACAGATTTGAATTTTATTTTGCAGATAAATTGAAGAAACTCAAAGAGAGAAAAGCTACAAAAGAATTGAAGGAGGTCAAAGTGATTGAGAAGATAGTGGAAGTGGAAAAGGTAGTTGAAGTTGAAAAGATTGTGGAGGTAGAGAAGATTGTTGAAGTCACAAAACCATGTCTTAGATGTTCAGTATCTTGCAAACAATGTGAAGAAAAAGGCGAGAGGTTTAGTGAATCAGAGAAGATGAAAGAAAAGTTGATGTTTGATGTAAAAAATTTGAAAGAATCATACGATGTTTTGAATAGGACTGTGAATAGTCTGCAGAAAACTAACTCAGAAAAAGAAAAAGCTTTGAAAATGTTGAATGCTACGATGATGTCGAAGCAGAAAGAGATAAATTTTTACATTGAAGAATGTGCAAAATGGAAGCAAGAGTTGGATGGTGAAAAAGTTGAAAACGAAAGAATCAGACGTTTACTGAGAAGTTATACAAGTTCTGATTACTTAATTGACATAATTTATCCTACTGTTGCAGGTTTTGAGGCGTTTAAAGACGAACAGCAAAAGAAGAAAAAGGATACTGGTAAGAAACAGAGGGTCTGTTATAATAAGTGTCCACCTCCAATTTGGGAAGGGTACTCGCCTAGAAAACCAAATGAGGAACAAGTTAAAAAGGCGGTCAATATAAAGTTAGAGTCTTGACATTACATTCACAGCGTCCGACACAGATCATGAGTCCGAATTAATTAAAATAATGGTCGATCAGGTGTTGGATAAGGATGAGGAGTCAGAGTCAAAGTCCGAGTCCGAAAGTTCGTGTTTGTCGGTCGGGAGTTCGAGTTCGTCCGAAAAGAGTTCAAAATCATCAGGAAAACGGGTTTATAGTAAAGAATTTTTGTTGTCAAAATCTAATTTGAATGATGAAACATTTGAGGTTGCTTATACTTTAAATAATTCTGACAAATTGTATTTTGATAAAGAGTTTCCAATAAGAAGTGTTCGTTTTGACATGATCAAAAAGGTTTTCAAAATGATAGAAATTAATATTTCTGAAATAAAAGATTTAAATCTTACTGGAAAACCTAAGAAATACACTTCAAGAGTTCAACAACGTTTAAACAAGAAAAAGAGTTACAATTCTGGTTCTGGTTTTCAAAAGAAATCAAACCAAAATGGTAACTACAAAAAGAAAGGTCTTGGTTTTATTCCACCAGAAAACTATAAAAATGAGAAAATTTCTAAAAATACAAAATTTGTTTTAGGTCCGTCTGCTGAAGAGGAGAAGAAGAGCTCATTTTGGAGACAATCAAATCAAGAATTTTTTGATGAAAAGAAAATTGAAGCTCATCAGAGGAGAGAGACTAGAACCTGTTTTAGTTGCAATGAAGTTGGTCACATTGCATGGAACTGTCCCAGAGCAACTAAGACAAAACATGGAGTCTCAGAAAAACTAAAAGAAGTAGTTGTTGATAAAACCGAACCACCAACTGAGAAATTTAAAGTGTTTAAAAATTCTACATACAAAGTTGGTGAATGTTCAAAAAGGTTTTACAGGAGAAGTGTAAAGCTTGACAACCAAAAATGGGTTGTTAAGAAATCTGAGGAGAAAACTGGCGATGAATCTGATTCCACAAAATCAGAGGAGCCACAATTTGATGAGAATGTTGAAAACTTAGTTCCTTCAATGGATGATGGGAACTTTCCACCATTGAGGACTGAGAATTTTAAATAAAAGATTGGGAAGGTTGAAATCTCAAATCAGTTTTATTCTGAGAAGGATAATTTTGATGTTGAGAAAGCATTTAATGGAAATGTGAAGAAAATTTTCGGAAAGATGGTCGATGGGAAGGTTAAAGGGGTTACAGATTTTTATGCTACAAAGAAAGCAACTTACACCCTAACTAAATCTGAATTGAAATCACCTAAGACTGGTCAGGCTTGGGTGGACATTTTCTTTGCTTGAAAAACCTGACTTGCCGGAGATCCCAAGTTTGTAATCGTGGATCAGGAATCGGCATCATTCTTGTTAAACTTGTTTTTGTGAAAGATTTTAAAATTGTCTAAATTTTTACAGGTTGTGCTATGCCGGAGCTTCCAGGTTAGTAAGTGTGAAGCAGGAATCGACATTTTTATTGGTAAAATGGTTTTGTGTAGATGAGGTATTCCTACAAGTGGTTGATGGAAATTTTCACTTCCAAATGGTAAATCAGGGACATTAAGTTGTATCTGATTTTCTAAAAATGATTGAGGAAAGTGTGATGAACCAAACCCCTAACTTTACAAGTGGTAAATTTAATAAACTTATTTTCCGGAAAAATCATTTTGGTTAAAACAAACTTAAGTGTTTTGAAATCATAATGAGAAAATATTTTTGTGTAAGGGGGAGTTCTGATTGTTTATGCCAAGTGGATGGCGAATTGAAGTGATTCGATATCGGTTGTCAATTTTTTTGTACAGTTTGTTTTCAAATTTCCTGAGATGTGTTTGCATTTTAGGGGGAGTAAGAAATTTCCAGAAAATCCAAAAACATTTGAAAATTTGAAAAATACAAAAACATGATAAAATCAAAAATGAGTTTTGTTGTGAAATAGAGGAAATGATAGTACATCAGTGGACTGTCACAACATGCTAAAGAATTGGAAAGTAAAAATGTGATAAACAATCTCACTGCGGATATGCCAGTAGATTTTTGCACATTTAGTAGATTGTGACGAGATATAAACCTAAATTCAAACTTTCTTATATCGTGGGGAACAACTTCTTGGATATATGGGTAACCCCCGAAATCTTGTTTGAAAGGTCCCTCTTTCTGAGATACTAGGTCTTTATGCTCAGTAATATCTGGGGTATTATCCCGGGACTTCTGATTTTGCGGAAGCAATGGCCTAGTCCCCGGAGAATACTTTCCGCTTGCTTGAAACATAGCGCAACCCTCAGCAAATTGATGAAACAATAAAATTGATAGTCATTGCTGTTGTAAAAAAGATCCTCTAAAGGGGACACACCAAAAGTCGAAGCCGTCATCTCTCTGCGTATACGGAAGTATCGACCTGAGCTCTCACGGCCCTCGCAATTTAACCCCTTTACAGATATCATCTGTGGTATACTCACCTGTAAGACTGAATATTTGGATCTGGTTACGGGAGTATATTCAAGTAGTGGGACACGCGAATAAGTTTAAGTTCCTAAGTCATTAATATCGTATCTCGGAACAGTTGAACTTTGTGTGAAAATTTAAGTGGACCAATATACTGACAATCTAGGTGAATTGTTTAGAACTTAATATGAAATGAAGCTTAACGGTGTTGGTGATTTGTCTCAATGTCTGATATGATCCTCTTACACAAACTCACAAAAATATTGTATGTAAATATTTCTTTACTGCATTTCTTAATATCTCAAAATCCAAAAAGATTTTCAGTGTGTTTTAGCATAAAATTTTGAAAAAGTCAAAAAGATTTTCGACAACTGGTGTTGGAGAGCTGATTTTCAAAATTCCAAGTGCTAGACATGATGACCATGTTGTGAGGACGAGTTTATGTTTTTAATCAAATGTGTTTTAGTCTAATTTACAAGTGGTTCATCAGGATTATTTTTGATAAATCTTTCTGTTTGATTTGAGGGAGAGTTTGAGTTGATGTATACATGTTAATGTTTAAAATTGTAAAATTTACTTTGAGGTAGAGATGGTGCAGGTTTGAGAAAAGGCTTGATGTGAGCTAGGTTGATCGATTCTGAGAAGCTTATGTTTGAAAAGCCAGGTTCTGATATTTGAGGATTCTGAAGACAAAGTATGAACTAGACAACGATGTTGAACCTGTGAACGCCAGACTACGATCCTGAAGCAGATGATGCTGAAGAACTGAAGGAATGCCAGCACATTGCAAGGGGGAGTCTGTTAATGCTGATTGAAAGAGTGAAGCCCAAAGACTGGTAGAGACTGAAGTTGCGAAGACTCGACACTGAAGACTCCGTCAACATCCGAGGGGGAGTTTGTTGGTGCATCCGTCTGTCGTCTACGTCTTGTATCGAGTCTTGTACTGTAATAGTTAGATCAGGGCACGAAAACCGAGATAGTGGTTTTTAGGGGTGATTTCGCTCAAAATGACACCATGTTTTAAAGTGAAGAACAAGTTGTTTCTACCTTTGTTTCTTAGTTTCCGCCTCTGAAACGAAGTAAAACTCCTTTGAATGACTCGTTTGGGTCCGTACACGATCCTTCATCTTCAGAAAAACTTTGACCATCTGGAAGATTCAATGCAATGTTGCACTGTATCACACAACCATTTCCATTTTTTGAACTTTGAGAATGAAAACTTGAAGTTGAACTCTTTGGATTAACATTCGGATATGAAGAAAAACCACTGCTGCTATTTGGAATTTGTTCAACAGTTCCAGATAAGTCTCCAGCACTAAAAGCAGTTTGAATCTTCGAACTCATTTCAGCCTCTTGAACATTTCCTTTGTAATACATTTTGACGTCTTGTTGACCACTCGGATTATTCATCCTCGCAATCTTTTGTTGTTCAAGATCTTGACCCTCAATCTTCTCGATGAACTGAGAAATCGTCAAACCATCATATACTCCGGTGTTCTTTAAGATCATCAAAAATGTACCCCATTCTTTTTGAGGTAAAGCATCAGCTAATTTGTCAACCCATTCCTCTCGTTCTTTGGTTATGCTTAACAATGACATAGAACACACTAAGTGGCAATATCTTTCAATCAATTTCTTTGTATCTTTGTCAAACCCCGACCGCGTAAAACAACAAATCGCGGCGGAATCGTCGGGGAGTGTTGTAACAAAATCATTGTTTCAAAACACACGGAAATTTGAAGTTTCGTTTTATTAAACATTAAATATTTACATCGTCTGGAAATCTAAATAAACAATTTAAACATAGTCTATCATTGTTATTAAGTCACTAAGGCCTCGTCCAGTCCTATGTGAGCATGCATCCTAGCAATCAACATCATTCAACAACACCTGAAACATATGTGAAAACAAGTCAGCAAAGAAATGCTGGCGAGTACATAGGTTTTTGAGAGTGTCGGATTCATGGCTAGTTTACATGTTGCAATACTTAATTAAAAAAAAACCTTGTTTTGAAAAGTATTGTATTGCGACATAATTAACCAACTCAAATTAAGTTGGTTATAATTTATAAAATCTCGTAGCCATGATTCTTAACCCAAAACATTTATTAAATCAAATTGTAAAACATCTCGTAAAAACTTGTTAATAAATCTCGTTAATAAAACTCGTTAATAAAACTCGTTAATAAATCTCGTTAATAAAACTCGTTAATAAAACTCGTTAATAAATCTTGTTAATAAAACTCGTTAATAAAACTCGTATGGTTTATATCATTTCGAAAACCTCGTTTGTGTGACATCGTTTCAAAATCGTTTACCCAAGTGAACTAAATAACACCACGGTATGTAATACGATGAAAAAACTTATATATAGGAAGTACCAGTGGCGTATCCACCATATTTTCATCACATTACACCCGTCCCGTTATCTAAACACTAACCGAAAACCAATCGTTTACCCAAATCATTTAATTCGTTAAAAATCGCTTTAGTCGTTTAAATCATTCTCGTTTTAAATTGTGAAAACTACTTTTGATCGTCTCGCTAATAACATCCAAACCTTCGTGACTCGACTATCTCGCCTATCGCTTCTCGCATTAATAAACCACCAAAGGGTAAATTAACAATCACAGATTCAGTCGTTACCCACCTAACCCACACATAACCATGGGTGCAGTCTGATAACGGGATTGGTCAGATCCTATGGTACCATAACCTAATGTACCATAACCTAATACTGGTCGGTTCAGCCAAAACTAATGGATATTATTTGTTATGTAAATACAACCAACAAGTTTGTTTACTATATCGAAATCGTTATTAATTTAATATACACCATTTTAATCGTTTTTGAAACCATTGTTATAATATCGAAAATCGTTTTAAAAAAAACCATCGTTAAAACCTTGAAAACAATTAGCACATATGAATCACCCCAAAACAATTGAAAACAGTAAAATAGGGGAACTATGTACTCACTTGAGAATGCTTAGAAGTCTTGAACAACAACCAAGCAAAGCTAGAGGGAGCACGGAAACAAACGGCAACCTAATAACTATATAAATAACCCGGACCTAAGTCGGAAGATCGGATAGGATGAGGTTTTGTAAACCAAATGAGTATTGGAACTCATATGACATGGTTTAACAAAGCCTACATTCTAAATTGAAACCTAACCTAAGTGCTTTCGACCCATTGCGACCCATTAAGGTAGCTTACGCTACTTTAACGCGTCGTGCGCGCAAAGCGCGTTCGAGACGTCTAACTAGTCCTATGACAAGTATTATATGCCTAAACATGATTAAATATGTTGCATAATCAATTAAGTGACAAAAGTTTGTGTTACATATGCTTAATTACCAATTATGCATGAAAAGGGCATTTTGGTCATTTACCTAAGGCATATAAACTACATATCATACAACTAATTAAACCTAAGTAACCATAAGGTATAACCTCGGAAGGTTATTCCCTATGCAACTATGGTCACTAAACTTGTTTGGTCGGATCCTAATGATCGACCTAACGGGTCGTCTTCGAAAGTCTAAGCAGGTGTTTAGTCTGCTTGACTTACGACTCTACACAAGCACTAATCTAAAAAGTGACGAGTTAAACATGTTAAAACATGTTTAACGAATTTAGAAAATAGATTTGGTATCAAAACAAATGGTTTTGATACTTATAAGTAGTTTGGTTACAAAATACGCAAGAATGCGCATTTTGGCCGAAACTACGACTCGTCACTACACCTAGATAACGTGGTAATCAGTAGGTATAGTCACTAGGGACTATAACCATCATGATTACGCTCACGTTATGAAGTTCAAACGAACTTCGCATTGACCATAAACTGGTCAATGCAGAAGGCCAAACGCAATTTGACTTTCAGACTCGAAAAGCGATAAAAGAACGAAGGAATACTTATAAAAGGTCCCCGCAAGCTATGATCCGATTTACTCTTAGGTATGAAGCATAAACTTCAAATTAGAGAGCAAAAATCAGATCATTGTGGGTTTTGCAAGTGAAAGGAGATGGGTATATATAGGAAAACTAGAACCGTTAGGATCGTTCATCGTAAAACGAGCTTCGATCTCATCCGTACACAAGTGCCCATGGTTTTGTGAAACCATGGGAGCCTATAGTTTCATTAAAACCATGTGAAAATGAGGGGAACAGCTGGAACAAGCTGGAATTTAGATTTTTCATTTTGGTCCCTTCCTAAGATAACTATGGCAGAATGACAATTTTGGTCCCTGAACTTCAGAATCTTGCATTTTGGCTCATTTTTGACACGTTTAAGCCCCGTTAACCTCATTTCAAGGCTCTAAAATGAAGATAAAGTATAGGAAACTCAAAAAATTCTCAAAAATGTCTCGGATGTCGGTTCGTTTGGTCGTACGGTTGCGTTGTTCGGTTAATTACGACGGAAGTCGTAACGAACGCAAAAACGATCCAAATTACGCGACGAATGTAATTTTATCATGACAATCACTAAAATAAAATATTTTTATGATTACATAAAGTTTTGGATGTCCGGATGTATTCAGAACGTAAGATATGCGCGAAAATGCAAACTTATGCACTTTTGACGCTTTTAGTCCCTGAATGACCAAAAAGTTTATTTTAGCACACCGAACCCCTCAAAGCCTATTTCTAAGATATGTAAAGGATATTTAGGGTATTTTTAACTTATGGTCATGTTCCAGAATGTTTGTTACAGTACAAATTGGCATACTTTCGCAGTTTGTCGAAATTAGTCCCTGTAAGCGAATAAACTTGATTTCGACACACCAAACCTTCCAAAACTTATTTCTAAGTTATGTAAAGGTTATTTAAGGTATGTTAAGCCTATGTCACTATTCCGGAGTGTTTTTCGCATTAAACTGATTACGTTTACGCACCAGTTCGTGTATAACTTTCTAGAAAGCGATTTAGAGCTCGAAATCGAACGAGAATTGATATGTGCAAATGATACACATATTTATACAAATCCCAAGTATGAAATACAATATTTCGTTGATTTGGTATTTGTTTGATGGCCGTGGAGGCACAGATGTCAATAGATCAAATTCTTTCTTGAGCAATGCCTTTTTACTTTTTATCATCTTATCACTTCCCTCAAACTTGATTTTAAGAGCATCCCAAATTGATTTTGAAGTTTTGTCATGTTGAAGCAATACAAAGATGTCTTCTTTAATAGCTTGCTGAAGTAGACTAATCATCATCTTTTCAGCTCTGTACATGTCTCGTTCTTTATCAGTGAATTCAGAGATTGTTTTCTCAACTTGCAGATCAGTACGTGGTAGTACATATTTTTTCAAAATACACTCCCAAGATCTCAAATGATTTGCTTGAACCCAGTTTTCAAACCGATCTTTCCAACCGTAATACTCTTCAATGCTCATTAGCTTTGTGGGTTTTTGCGTAGTTCCAGTCTCATTTTCCAAGTTCATGTTTTGAGCAATGGTAGCCGGAGTAGTCGGGGATGTTGCAAATGCGTTGTAAAATTCTTCACTCATGATTCGGAAACACGTTTATCAAAACAATCACTTTCAAAAGAAATTAGTGTTTCAAACGAAATTACTCCAAGCGAGAATACCCCTTCAAACGAGATTAACCTGCACACAAACTTCAAACGAAATTAAGGTTTCAAGCGAAATTAAATTTCAAGCTGAATCAGCACTTTCAAGCGAAATCAGCACTTTCAAGCGAAATCAAGTGATTTTCAAGCGGAATCACCTTCTCAAGCGAAATCAGTTATATTTCAAGCGGAATCACTTATTTCGCTTGAAATTATCACAATTTTTCAAGCGGAATCAGATGTCTCGTTCAAGCGGAATAAGGTTTTTAGTTCAAATTTATCAGATTTTGTCCGAATTAAGGTCCAATTTTCTCAAGGATTTGTTAAAACATCATTACGCTTATGTTGTGAAAAATTCAGGCCATTTTAACTGTTAAAACTTGTTCAATTGAGAAAATAAGGTGTAGAAGTAAGAAAACACAATGAAATCAAGCTGAAATCTGCAGAACTCATCCTCCTGAGCTCTGATACCACATGTAGGATCGTGTTCGGACCTGAAACGAGTCAATCAGAGGTGTTCTACACAATATGAAAGGCGGAAACAAACATATCGTGTGAGATTCAGCAAGATATACACTAATAACTGTCTTTTGATTGATTTCTAAGCAATTACAGATCTGTAGACAATTCGACAGAGCTTCGCCGTCGGAAACACTCTTCACTAATTCCACTCCAAATGAACCTGACCTACACCTATATATAGACTTGGTAATTCCGCTTGAACATGACTCAAGTGGAATCACATTACAAGCGAAATCACAAACTCAAACGGAATCAGTATCTTCAAGCGAAATTACATGACTAATTCGGCTTGGAATTACCAGATGACATCTTCAAGCGGAATTACTTGATTCAAGAGGAATTAGCTCTTTTCTCATTTTTCTCGTACTTCGTGCCATGAACAATGCAAGACTCGATACAAGACGAAGTCGACAGACGTATGCACCAACAAACCCCTCATCGTCCAAGGTGACAAATGAGGAGAAGTCACATGTATCATCTCGTTCTTAAAGGCCCAGAAGTGTTTGAAAAAGGGGCACACCGCTATCTTAGCACTTGTCACCGACACACAAGAAAAGGAAAATAGGATCGAAGATTTTCCAGTCGTACGCGACTACCCCGAAGTATTTCATGAAGAATTACCTGGACTCCCTCCTCACCGTCAGGTCGAATTTCAAATCGAGCTAACTCCCGGAGCGTCACCTATAGCTCGTGCGTCTTATCGACTAGCCCCCGCTGAACTAAAGGAACTTTCTACGCAACTGCAAGAACTTCTGGATAAAGGATTTATCCGTCCTAGTTCGTCACCCTGGGGAGCACCAGTGCTCTTTGTCAAGAAGAAGGATGGCACATTCCGCATGTGCATCGACTATCGTGAGCTGAACAAGGTTACCATCAAGAACCGTTACCCACTCCCACGTATCGACGATCTATTCGACCAGTTGCAAGGATCAAGCTACTACTCCAAGATCGATTTGCGATCAGGTTATCATCAACTAAGAGTCCGCGATGAAGACATCTCCAAAACCACGTTCAGAACTCGTTATGGTCACTACGAGTTTCTCGTCATGCCCTTTGGGATGAACAACGCGCCTGCGATCTTTATGGATCTCATGAACCGAGTGTGTAAGCCTTACCTCGACAAGTTTGTGATTGTGTTCATCGACGACATCCTGATTTACTCAAAGGACGGAATTCACGTCGACCCAGCTAAGATCGACTCTATAAAGAATTGGCCTACACCGAAGACTCCGACCGAAGTTCGCCAATTCTTGGGATTGGCAGGGTACTATCGTAGATTCATCAAGGGATTTTCGAAGATCGCTCAACCTCTCACGACTCTCACCCAGAAGGGTATTGCTTACAAGTGGAATGAGGCATAGGAGTCTGCCTTTCAGAAACTAAAGGATAACCTTTGTAGTGTTCCTATTCTCTCGTCACCTGATGGTACCGACGACTTTGTGGTTTACTGCGACGCGTCTATTCATGGGCTCGGTTGCGTGTTGATGCAACGTGAGAAAGTTATCGCTTACGCTTCTCGACAACTCAAGATTCATGAGAGGAACTACACGACGCACGAATTGGAACTCGGAGCGGTCGTTTTTGCACTAAAAATTTGGAGGCATTACTTGTACGGTACCAAATGCACAATTTACACCGATCACAAGAGTCTCCAGCATATCTTGGAACAGAAGGAGTTGAACATGAGGCAACAAAGATGGGTAGAACTCCTTAACGACTACGAATACGCGATCAAGTATCATCCAGGCAAGGCCAATGTGGTGGCCGACGCCCTCAGTAGGAAGGAAACCAAACCTAGGCGCGTTCGTGCTTTACAGCTCACTATTCACTCGAACCTCCCTAGTCAGATTCGCAATGCTCAGGATGAAGCACTAAAGGCAGATAACCTCCCAGATGAATCCCTACGGGGTATGGAGAAACGGTTAGAACTCAAGGACGATGGTATCCGTTATGTTGCTGGCCGTATTTGGATTCCATCTTATGGGGATCTCCGAGAACTTGTGATGGACGAAGCGCACAAGTCACGCTACTCGATACATCCTGGTGCTGATAAAATGTATCACGATCTCAAGATTCTGTATTGGTGGCCTAACATGAAAGTTCTCATCGCTAAGTACGTTAGCAAATGTTTAACCTGTGCCAGGGTCAAGGCCGAATACCAGAAGCCGTCGGGCTTGTTGCAATAACCAGAACTGCCAACAAGGAAATGGGAGCAGATTTCTATGGATTTTGTTACAGGCTTACCTAGATCCCAAAGCCAAAACGATACCATATGGGTCATTGTGGACCGCCTAACCAAGTCGGCACACTTCCTCGCGATCAAGGAAAACGATAAGTACTCGAAGCTTGCTGCAATCTACTTGAAAGAGATAGTTGCTAGGCACGGGGTGCCAATCTCTATCATTTCTGATCATGACCCATGCTTTACATCTGAGTTATGGCAAGCTACCCATAGATCTTTTGGCTCACGTCTGGATATCAGCACTGCTTACCACCCACAGACCGATGGTCAAACGGAACGTACCATCCAAACACTTGAAGACATGCTGAGAGCATGTGTTATTGATTTTGGTAACGGATGGGACTGACACTTACCGTTGGTAGAGTTCTCCTACAACAACATCTACCACACCAGCATTCAGGCATCACCCTTTGAGGCATTATACGGTCGTAAATGCCGATCACCTCTATGTTGGGTGGAAGTTGGCGAAAGCCAAATTACGGGCCCGGAACTTGTAGTCAAGACTACAGAAAGGATTGCCCAGATCAGACAACGCATGGCGGCAGCTCGTGACCGTCAGAAAAGTTACGCTGACAAGCGTAGGAAACAGCTAGAATTCCAGGTCGATGACCGGGTTCTACTGTCTCACCCTGGAAGGGTGTGGTACGTTTTGGCAAACGGGGCAAGCTTAATCCGCATATGTTGGACCATTCGAAATTACCGAGAAGATCGGTAAGGTTGCTTATAGATTGAATCTGCCTGAAGAGCTGAGTGCGGTGCACAACGTCTTTCATGTGTCTAATCTGAAGAAGTGTCTGTCAGATGAAACACTCGTAATTCCTTTCAAGGAACTCACCTTTGACGATCAGCTACACTTTACTGAGGAACCGATTGAGATCACGGATCGAGAAATCAAGACCCTCAAACGTAGCCAGATACCTATCGTACGAGTCCGTTGGAACTCGCGCCGTGGCCCAGAGTTTACCTGGGAACGGGAAGACCAGATGAAGCGCAAATATCCCCAGTTGTTCCCAGACGAAACTCCCAGCACTGAAGCTACCTCAGATTTTCAGGATGAAATTCCAAACTAACGGGGGGATGATGTGACACCCCGTTGAAACATTCTCACTCATACTAGCTTAACAGTGGCTGCCTTAACTTTCGGGACGAAAGTTCTTAAAACTTGGGGATAATGTGACACTCTAGGTTTTCCCAAACAACTTTCTTGTACTAGCATTATATGTACGCGCGTTTTAAATGAAAGTTGCGTCTTATCTTGATGGGCTATGTGATTCTTGTATTAAGTTATGTGTATGAAGTATAAATATATATATGTGTATTAGGAAGCCGAGACCACTAGGACCCGACTCAAGACCACTCGGTCTCGAGTGAACAGTTTGGCAGTTGGGCCGCACCCCTCCTTGAGCCCACTCGAAGTCCATTTAGGGTGCACCACCCGAAATGGGTATAAAACCCCCTTAAGGGTAGCCGACTTTCCCCTTTGGTGCATTAGCAATCATCATTTCAAATCCCAAACATTCCATTCTCTTATCCTCTCTCACCTCATTCACTTCCTCTCACTAAAAACCCTAAAACACCACCATAATCTTCCTTCTCTCTACTCAGAAAGCTCTCAGACCAACTTGTGTTTTCCACTCGAGGATCATCGGACATCAAACCTATTCACTTCTACACTCTAGATCCTTAGCCGGTGTGTCTCCTTGCAAACACATGTAAATGCATGATAAAAATGATGATTAAGTGATAATATTCATTGTGACTATTGTTTAAGTATGATGAAAATGGTTGTGCAAATTAACGGGTTCTTGTTTGTTAATGATGCATGCTTGGATGAACATGACCTCTTTTGTGAAAAGTGTGAATCTTTGTAGGATAATATGTTGGTAAGATGTTTGGAATGATAAAAGAATGATAGTTTAGGATTTTTTATGACTATTCGATTTATGCTAGATATTATAGAACAAATGTTGTAATTGATGATGGGCTACAAGATTGTCTTGACATCGAGAATATATGTTCACATGATCCTTGATCACAAAATTTCATGTTTGAATGACCTCATGAGGAACATTATGAATATGTGTTGAATATGATATGAACATATGATGAACTATTTGAATATGACATGAATAATTGAAAAAGTGTGTGTTTGATCCATTTTGATTAAGTGTTAGACAAGGAAACATGTTTATGGAATTCTATTGGTTAGTACCCAAATCATGATATTGCAATTCTATTGGATAGTACAAGTTTGGACAGGTTCTAGAAGGATTCCATCATCAGGTGTGTGAGTCGAGACCCCCGGTTTCGACTTGAGACTGTCATGATGACAACTCGAGACCAGACGGCAGGCATCAGGAACTCGAGACCAGCAAGATCTCGACTCGAGATCTCCTGATCTCGACTCAAGACTGAACTCGAGACCTTCAAGGTTGCGACCCATGTATGCACCACTCGAGACCTCTTGTTAGAAACCCGATACCCCTTGGTTGTGACTCGAGACCTCATGTTCTCGAGTCGAGACCACCTGGTCTCGACTGGGCTGTCCGACTCAGTTATTGGGCCACCATGTGTAACAACGTGTTTTGGGCTTTGTATCTGTGATACTGTTGCTATGTGCCGTTATGATTAACTGTTAGAACATGGCCCAATAACTTAAGGGATAATTGTATGTTATGCATGCTGCTGTTAACGGTTAGTATGATAGGATAGGCCCAATAACTCTTTGTGATTTGGAAGCTGTGTGTTAACTGTACTGCTCATGAGTGCTGGTATGATCTGGATGCTATGTGCTAGATACGTGTAAGACATACGTGACTTGTTTGTACCCGAGCCTGACTCATACTGGTAACCATGTTAGGACGTGGTGACCAGCGTGCTTGACCAAGTAAACTAATCTGCCGAGCAACCCAAGGTGAGTTCACAACTTTTAAAGCATGCGTTCGCGGTGGTTGGGAAACAAAACTTAAAACAACGCTATCCCCTGTCAGGGATACAAACCTACTTTCTCCCCCTTATGCGGGACCCTTAGTTAATTACTATTTATATTGGATGCAACAAGCAATACTAAACGAAATTCTATCACTCAAGTCCCTACTACTTAATACTGATTAGTCGCCGGGGCCTGGCGAACGGGTTATTAGTTGATAGCGCTATTTAGGTCTCACTAGCCTCACACCGTGCCCGCGTATGGGATCGGGAGTGAACTAATAGACTCTAGCAAACCGTCAATGATGATAGAACATTGACAAACGGGGCACTCTATGGAAACGTACGGTCGCGTAGTATTCGGTATTGTAAAACCAGTTTTGTAGCTTACTTAAGGGGTAGCTCCCCTTGGCATGGTATAAATGAGTAAATTAACTGTTGAAACAAGTTTTTGGAATTAAAAACTGGACAAACTCGTGAACTCGCCAACATTATGTTGATACCCTACTGCATGCTTTGCAGGTACCCAGTGACTCAGGAGCTTGCAGCTTGGGGATGTGTAGTGGTCGCCTTTACCCATGTGTTGGGTTCTAAATAAACTGAAACTATGAACTTTGTTTGAACTGTTTTGCCTATGCTTCCGCTATTTTCCCAGACTTCTTTTTGAACTTAAAACTTTTGAACTTTCATTATGGTATTCATTGACCCTTGTGGTTGGTGAACATTATTACTATTATTAATTGAATGCTCAGTATAATTGGTGGCTGGATCCTGGTCAGTCACACACCTCGCGGTGGTACTCCGTGTGTGGATTTGAGGGTGTGACAGGTAGAAATGTTTTCATCTATTGTGAGGAAGTAACAACAGATGTCAGCTACATTTGTGTTACTACATGTATCTCTGGTATCTCAAGCCCTACGGATCCTTTATTTTTGGTTTTTCTTTTAGATTTGGGAATGGGAATGGAAGTGGTTTGTATGGAAATGTCTGTTGTGGGTTCCACAGTGTTGGGTTGTGCTTGGTTTTATAAAATGTTTTCTTCTAACATATTTTCTTGGCTTTTGGCCATCATGCGTGTAAAAGTTTCATTTGAAAGACTGTTACATTCAAGTGCTTCACCTTGTTCAAAGCTCTTTTGTCTTAAAACATTTTTGAGGTAAAAGCTTAACAATCGTGGATATATTAGAAAAGGATTGCCATTTCCTCCCTTGATTGCCTTTAAGTTTGCTACCAAATCCATAAACAGTGTCTGGGATGGCTTGTGATTTGAATTTCTCAAAATAGCATACCTCAGATATTGAGTTTTTAGGGGAATCTCATTAAAAGCAGTGGTTTTTGAAGACAAGCAAACCAAGAGGGTATGGAAAAGGAATTTCATTTTTGGTGGGAACTTTGGTATATAAAGTGTTGCTCCCACCATTTGACCTTCATTGCCCCTTTCTATGAACTCATTTTGTAAGACATTTTTGGAGAAAGTTTCCATACATGCCAAATCCTGTAGTCTAAACATGTTAGAGATTGATTCTACAGTAATTTCAACATGTTATTTATTGATGATGGAAGTGATAAGATATGGCTTTTTGTTTTGAAGCAAAATTTTTGCATTTGCCCAAAATAGATGGGGGTGTTGGGGTGAGGATGTAGAGATATTTTGAGGAATTGATGATGTCGATGATGGAGTGAAAGTCTGTGTTCTTGCTGTGTTTTACAAGATACGGTAAGTAGTTATGAAGTGTTTTCAATTCGAAGGCTATGATGAACTTTAGTTCAAATCTTTTGAAAATCTATTAAACAGATGATGTTTCGATTGAATACAAAGTTTGATGGAAGCAAATTCAGAGTTTTTCTCTTTTGAAATGCTTAAATTTTGACAATAATGGAGGATAGATGTAAACTCCGTTTCTCATGGATTTTTATAGGGTTTGCGAAACAGGGATGACAAATTGGCCAATTGTTACCTTTTTTATTACGTGGCCAGATGTAATTCGTTGTGGCAAACCTCTATTTAGAACGTGGGTCCTTTTGAGGAAATCCTTTGATGAAGATAGAAAAGGTTTGTTTTTTCAAAATATCTGTTTGAAACCTTTGTTGTGCTCGACAGACGTTTAAGTGACCAAAACAGTGGTTTGAACATCTGTTTGACTTTTGGTCAACAGATAGATGAGAACCAATGTTTGAAACCTCTGTTGGGTTAAATAGAGTTTTGGGTGAAAACAGTGGCGAGTTTTGATGAAATAGTGGATCTATTTGACTTTTAAAGTCAAATAGAAGTTGGTGAATCAGTTGTTCTTTTGTCTTAAATAATGGTTCACGTTTAAACAGACTTTTGAACCATTGAAACAGATGTCTTACTCCTTTGAAAAGAGTTTTGATTTTATTGATTTATCTTTTCTTGATTTTTAAAACAATATTTTTGATTTTATGGTTTTAAAACAACATTTTAATGTTGTAAAGAGCCTTTTGGTAAATTTTTCAAATAGTTTTCTTACTTTTATTTGGATAGAGATAGGTGCAAGGGTAACCTATGTCTGCACTTTTAAATTACCAACATTGGTTCCCTACAGATGGTGGTGAATGGGTCAATCTTGAAAATGATCCATTGTATTATCTACTTTGGATTTGGTGTTATCAGCCACAACAATGGCTCCTTGGGATTGGTCATTTGTCACAAGAAGTTTTTGCACCATCTCTAACAGTTGTTTTTGACCTTCTGCAAGTGCTTGCATAGTTGGGTCAACTGGTGGTTGACCATTCCTAGTAAGATAGTTGTACCCATGTGGATGTCTAATTTTCCTTGGCTTTTGGGGCTGGTGCACAGGTTCTTCATACCTATAGGGTACCCTAGTGCATGGTGGTTTCCCATAGCCTTTAGGGAGTGGGTTTTGTGGTGAAGCAGATGTTTTACCAATCCTTTGTGCAGGATGTTGGTTCAAGTTATGTGGTCTAACTCAACTCTTTTGAGAAGTGATTGGGGATTCCTGTTAACAGGCTCATCATCCCTTTTGAAATTCATATTCTTTCTTGATCTATTTTGATTTATATTATAGGGTTTTAGAAAAGAACATTGTTGAGTCAAATGATTGAGTTATCCATAAATGGTGCACCCAAGTGAAGATTCACAAATGTTGTTTGATTAATGTTTTGGTCAAAAATTACCGAAACAATTAAGTGATCAAATTAGTTAAGTGAGGTAGCGTGCTAACAAAGTGTATCGAAAATATGCTTGTTAAGTTGTTTGCAAAAACAGTTTTCAGGATACGGCTCAGGATATTGAGTTGTATCTACGATCAAACAATGAGCAAAAATGTAAAGGGTGACACGGGATGTATGAGGAAAGCCCTTGATCAATCTAGATCGCCGGCACAAAACCTCGGGAGCTGACAATCGCAGCTGCCTTGTTCTTCTTATTGCTTCAAATGTCAGGATATATGTCACACCCCGACCACGTGTAACATACAAAACGTGGCGGAAAATGTCGGGGAGTGTTGTAACAGAATTAATTGTTTCATAACCATGGCATACAAAGTTGTATTTTATTTATTAAACAAGAGTTTCATTGTCTTAAACAGTAAATAAAGAGTTTATAACATGATTAAACAAAGTCTATCTCCATTTTAAGTCTCTAAGGCACAGGTCCGCCCTAGTGTCACGATCATCATCCTACGGAAAAGCTCCTGAAAACACATGTGAAAATAGGTACGTCAGCATAAAAATGCCTGTGAGATACATAGGTTTGTGAAAATAGGATTCATGACTTAAGTTTAAGAAGTTGTTTAATAACAGTCAGTCATGAACCTTGTAAATTGTTTTGTCTTGTAAATCATTTGAAAAACGATAAGATCAGATGATATGTATAAATAAGATCATAAAGTATGGTTAAATAAATAACCAAGTGAAATGAGTTTGTATAAGATAAGTTGTTTTGTAAAACAATGTCTTGTGAAAAGTATGTTATTTGTATAAAATGTCATATGTCTAAATTGAAATGATTTAAATAACGCTACAATATGTAATACCATACAAACACTTATATATAGGAAGTACTAGCGGCGTATCCACCATGCTTGTATCATATTACACATGCCTCGTTACTTAAATCACTTAAACAAACCACCAATGTATAAAGTCTATGTTTAAACCAATAGTCAAAAGTCCTTGTATAAGCCATGTCAAATGTTTATAAGTCCAAAGTAGTCAAGTAATGTGTAACAAATGTTATGTATTATAAGTAAAGTATTGTCACATAATCCAAATGTAGAAATGTACAAAACAAAGTAATTTGAATATATCAAAAAGTTATGTTTCGCAAAGTAATACATGTTACATTGATACAAACATTTATGTGGTAAGTTAACGCATACATTCAAGCCTTGAGACAGTCGGATAACCCTTTCAGTCAAGGTCATCAAAAGAAATGTTTTCGGATTCAGTCATTCCTTACATCCAAACAAACCCGGGATGTCAGGAATGGGATTTGTCAAGTCCTATGGTACCAGTACTTACTACCGAGCGGCGTAGCTAATGTTAATGAACGTATAATAGTCTCGTTTGTGCAAACCAAATGTCATAGCAAAAGTGAACATGTTATATGAAAACAATGTACTAAGTATGCTAAGTTAACATACAAAGCAGAAAGTCATGTAAATCAATGTGCTAGCATGCTATCAGTCAACATACATAGCAGAAAATGTAAAGTAAAACAATGTACTAAGTATGCACACAATGGACATACATAGCATGAAATGTAATGTAAAACAATGTACTAAGTATGCACACAATGGACATACATAGCATGAAATGTAATGTAAATCATGTACTATAATGTACTAACAAACGTAGCAGGTATATTATGTGAAAACAGGAAAGCATGAAAGTAACAAGTAGGCACATGTGTTTCACCCCAAAACAGTTTGAAAACAGTAAAAGAGGGGTTCTATGTACTCACATGAGATTGCTCAGAAGTCTTAAGATAACCACCAAGCAATGCTAGAGATCTCGGAATATCAAACGGCACCTAATATAGGTAACTACATTAATAATCCGGACCTAAATCGGAGGATCGGATAGAACGAGGGTTCGTAAACCAAACGAGTATGGAAACTCATGTAGTATGGTTTAACAAAGCCTACATACTAAATGAAACCTAACCTAAGTGCTTACGACCCATTACGACCCGTTTAGGTAGCTTATGCTACTTTAACGCGTCATTCGCGTAAAACGCGTTTGGAACGCCTAACTAGTCCTATGACAAGTAATATATGCCTTAACATGTCTAATATGGTTGTCAAATCAGTTTAGATGTCAAAATTTATGTTACATATGCTTAAAATGAATTTTGGCGTCAAAAGGGCATTTTGGTAATTTACCTAAGGCATATAAACTACCTATCATACAACTACTTAAACGCAGCGACCATAAGGTATAACCTCGGAAGGTTATTCCCTATATACTATGGTCACCTAATGTGTTTGGTCGGATCCTAATGATCGACCAAATGGGTCGGGTTCGAAGGTATAAGCGATTTATCAGATCGCTTACCCTTACGACCCTAGACAAGCACAAAGCTAAAAGTGACGAGCTAAGCATGTTAAAACATGCTTAACTAAGTTTAGAAAACAGGTTTGGTATCAAAACAAACGGTTTTGATACCCATAAGTAGTTTGGTTACAAAATACGCAAGAATACGTATTCTGGCCGAAACTACGGCTCGTCACTGAGCCTAGATAACGTGGTAATCAGTAGGTATAGTCACTAGGGACTATAACCATCGTGATCACGCTCACGTTATGAAGTTCAAACGAACTTCGCATCGACCATAAACTGGTCAATGCAGAAAGTCAAACAAAGTTTGAATTTCGGACTCGAAAAGCAATAAAAGAACGAAGGAACATTTACGAAGGGTCCCCGAATGCTAATCTAGATCAAAATAGCTCAGGTATGAAAGAAAGGTTTCAACTTAGAGCACAATTGATCAGATTCTAGTGAGAAAAGAAGTGAAATGGGTTGGGTATTTATAGTTTTCGGTCCACCGTTAAGATCGTTTCTTGGAAAAGAGGGAATGATCTAGCTCGTACACTTGTTGCAATGTTGTGGTGACTGATTTTTGGCCACCATAAGAGTTTAACAGGTGGCACTTGACCTTTGGAGAATGTTTAGGGGCAGATAACAGCAGCCAAAAACGATTTTCTGCATCTGGACACTGCTTGCGCACCGTAACAAATAAACCCTTACGGTGCGCAAGGGCCAAGTTTGGCAGATTTACAATTTTGGTCCCTGTTGTGCTATAAGGTCATTTCCGACGCGTTTAAGGCCCGTTAACCCCATTTCAAAGCTCTAAAATGAAGTTAAAGTATAGGGAACTTAAAATGTGCTAAAAAATATCTCGGATGTCGGTTCGTTTAGCCGTACGATTGCGTTGTTCGGTTAATTATGACGGAATGCGCATAAGCGCGAAAAACGATCCAAATGGCGTGACGAATGGATTTTTCTTATGCCAAACACTAAAATAAAATATTTTAGTGCTTACATAAATTTTTGGATGTCCGAATGTATTCAGAACGTGAGTTATGCGCGGAAGTGCAAACTTGTGCACTTTTTGACGCTTTTAGTCCCTGAAAGACCCAAAAGTTTATTTTAGCATACCGAACCCCTTAAAGCCTATTTCTAAGCTTATGTAAAGGATATTTATGGTATTTTTAAATTATGGTCATGTTCCGGAATGTTCGTTACAGTTCAAATTGGCATACTTTCGCAGTTTGTCAAGTTTAGCCCCTGTAAGCGAATTAACTTGTTTTTGCTATACCAAAGCCTTCAAAACTTATTTCTAAGTTATGTAAAGGTTATTTAAGGTATGTTAGGTATATGTTGATGTTCCGGAGTATTTGTCGCATTAAACTGATTACGTTTACGCACCAGTTTGCGTATAACTCTCCAGAAAGTGATATAGAATTTGAAATTACATAAAAGTCAAAACATGAAAAATGTAAAACACAACCAAACAAACATTGGGATCAAATAAAATTGTTTTATTGATAATAGAACTGTTCAAAACGATTACAAGCACATATGTTACAGTCTCCCCTACTTGTGGAAATTTCGTCCCGAAATTTATTTAGAGGAAACTCGTGGGAAAAGATGCGGATATTTCGCCTTCATTTGATCTTCGCGTTCCCAAGTAAACTCGGGTCCACGTTTAGCTTCCCAGCGAACTTTGACCAAAGGGATGCGCTTGCGTTTAAGCCACTTGACTTCACGTTCCATGATTTCCACTGGCTTCTCAACAAATTTCAGTGTTTTACCAACACGAATTTCGTCAAGTGGTATGTGGAGGTTCTCATCAGCTAAACACCTCTTGAGATTGGACACGTGAAAAGTTGGATGAACATTTCCAAGTTCAGGAGGTAACTCAAGTCTGTAGGCTACCTTACCGATTCTTTCGACGATCTTGAATGGTCCAACGTATCTAGGTGCAAGTTTTCCTTTCTTTCCAAATATGATCACACCTTTCCAAGGTGAGACCTTAAGTAATACTCGATCACCGACTTGAAATTCCAAGGCCTTGCATTTTGGGTCCGCGTAACTCTTTTGACGGCTTCTAGCTGTCTGAAGGTTATCACGAACTTTCTTAATCTTGTCAGTTGTCTCTAAAATGAGAGCAGGTCCAGTAAGCTGAGCCTCGCCGATCTCATTCCAGCAGACTGGTGAACGACATTTTCGACCATAGAGAGCCTCAAAAGGAGCCATTTTGATGCTGGTGTGATAACTGTTGTTGTAGGAGAATTCAATCAACTTAAGATGTGAATCCCAACTACCACCAAAATCGATCACACAAGCTCTAAGCATATCCTCCAGAGTCTGGATTGTTCTTTCAGATTGACCATCCGTTTGCGGATGATAAGCCGTGCTCAGATTAAGTTGGGTCCCCATAGCAGATTGCATGGTTCTCCAAAAATGAGACGTGAAACGAGCATCTCTGTCAGAAATGATGTTCAAAGGAACACCATGTCGAGCTACAATTTCATCCACATAGATTTGAGCAAGTCTGTTAGCAGGAAAATCCTCACGGATTGACAAGAAATGCGCTGACTTAGTAAGACGATCAACAACTACCCAGATGGCATCATGACCTTTCTTTGTGCGCGGAAGTTTAGTAACAAGATCCATAGTAATGTTTTCCCATTTCCAAACTGGGATCTCTGGTTGCTCCAATAAACCAGAAGGACGCTGATGTTCAGCCTTAACCTTAAGACAAGTAAGGCATTTTGATACGTATAAGGCAATGTCTTTCTTCATACCAGGCCACCAATAGTGAATACGAAGATCCTTATACATCTTATCTGAGCTCGGATGAATAGAATAACGCGACTTATGGGATTCATCCATAAGCAAGGTACGAAGATCATCCTGGCTTGGGACCCACAAACGGTCCATGAAGTAATACGATCCATTGTTCTTCAGTTCCAAAGCAGGCGTTATGTGATAGGGAAATTCCTTATCCATTAAACCTTGTGAAACACAAGACTGTTGAGCCTGAGAAATGCGTGCCTGGATATCGGATCGAGCTTGAATAACCGATTGAACACGTACACAATGAAGCTTAGTACGTTCCTTACGACTCAATGCATCGGCTACGACATTCGCCTTACCAGGATGGTAGCGAATTTCGCAGTCATAGTCGTTTAGTAGCTCAACCCAACGTCGTTGCCTCATGTTGAGTTCTTTCTGGTTGAAGATATGCTGAAGACTTTTGTGGTCCGTGAAAACCACGCATTTTGTACCGTACAAATAGTGTCTCCAGATTTTCAGAGCGAAAACAACCGCACCCAACTCAAGATCATGAGTGGTGTAGTTCTTCTCATGTATCTTCAACTGCCTCAATGCATATGCTATGACTTTGTTCCTTTGCATAAGAACACAGCCAAGACCCAGTTTAGATGCATCGCAATAAACAACGAAGTCATCATTGCCCTCAGGCAAAGTCAGAACAGGCGCGTCACAAAGCTTCTGCTTCAAGTTTTGAAAAGCTTCCTCTTGTTTGAATCCCCAATCAAAGGGCTTGTTCTTCTGAGTTAAAGCAGTTAGAGGAACTGCTATCTTCGAGAAGTTTTCTATGAAACGGCGATAATAACCCGCTAGACCAAGAAAAGAACGAACCTCAGTAGGAGTAGTAGGCGTATCCCAATCCTTAATCGCACTGATCTTGGAGGGATCTACATGAATACCTTGTTCGTTGATAATATGTCCTAAGAATTGAACTTCTTTAAGCCAGAATTCACACTTGGAGAATTTGGCGAAAAGTTGCTCTTTCTTTAGGAGTTCCAGAGTAAGACGAAGATGTTGCTCGTGATCAGCTCGCGTCTTTGAGTAAATCAAGATGTCGTCAATAAAAACAATGACGAACTGATCCAAATAAGGTTTGCAGACCCTATTCATTAAGTCCATGAAAACAGCAGGAGCATTAGTCAAACCGAATGGCATGACTGTGAACTCATAATGCCCATAACGAGTGCGGAACGCTGTCTTGGGAAATCTTCTTCATGCACCCGAAGTTGATGATATCCGGAACGTAGATCAATCTTCGAAAAATAAGAAGCGCCCTGTAACTGATCAAAGAGATCATCTATGCGCGGTAGGGGATATCGATTCTTGATGGTAAGCTTGTTGAGCTCACGATAATCGATACACATCCTAAAAGATCCATCCTTCTTCTTGACAAAAAGAACGGGAGCACCCCAGGGTGAAAAGCTAGGACGGATAAAACCTTTGTCAGAGAGTTCCTGAAGCTGCTTAGACAACTCTTGCATCTCAGACGGTGCAAGACGATATGGAGCTCTGGCAATGGGATTTGCACCAGGTACGAGATCAATACGGAACTCTACTTAGCGTGCTGGGGGTAGTCCAGGTAACTCTTTAGGGAAAACTTCAGAATAATCCCGTACGACAGGAATATCTGAAATAGACTTACCCTTGCCTTTATCTGCTGTAACATGTGCTAAGAAAGCCACATAGTTCTTCCGCAGATACTTCCGAGCTTTAAAACAAGACATGAGTTTGAGACCACCGGCAGGTTTCTCACCTTGAACCTGTAGGATCTCGCCTGTCGAAAGCGGCACACGAACAATCTTCTTAGAACAAACTATTACAGCGTGATGCTTAGATAACCAATCCATACCCACTATGACGTCGAAGCTTCCAAGTTGCATAGGCGTGAGGTCAATAGGAAAAAGATGGTCGTTAAGATTCAACTGGCAGTTGTGAAGAACAGAATCAAGAACAATGGGTTCACCACTAGCAACTTCTACTGTCAAAGGTTTACCTAGTTTTGTTCTAGACACGCGAAGTAATGGCTCAAAAGACAATGACACAAAACTCTTGTCGGCACCCGAATAAAAAAGAACAAATGCAGGCTGATTATTAATAAAGAACGTACCGTTCACCACATTACCGTCCGCCTGCGCCTCTTGGGCATTCAAGTTAAAAGCTCGCCCTCGAGCCTGAGCCTGATTTTGGTTCTGATTCTGATTTTGGTTGGCTAGCCTTGGGCACCGGTTCCTGTAGTGGGTCAGATCCCCACAATTGTAGCACGAACCAGGAGGAAAATGAGGTCGTGCAGCTTGACCTTGTTGCTGAGCAAGAGGCTGAGCAACTTGTTGGGCTTGGTTCTGAACTGCCTGGTTCTGGTTAACAGGAATGCGGCAGGTGGCAGCAAGATGACCAGGCCTTCCGCAGTTGGTGCACTGACGACACTGGAGGTGTGGTTGATGATGGCCGTTACATCTGTTGCACAAAGGTGCATTGCCAATATAAGGCTTCTTGGCTAGTGGTTGCGCAGGCTGATTTGGTGCAGCTTGAGCCTGTGCAGTAACAACATAGTTTTGGGAAGCCTTCCGCTTCCTAGACCCTCCAGAATTCTTTCCCTTCTTGTTTTGACCTTTCTTGCTATCTTCCTTATCAGACACCTGCTTCTTACCCTTGTCACCCTTTTTGTGCAGCTTCCCTTTTCGAACCTGCGACTCAGTCAATGTCGCCGATAACTCGATCGCCTGGCAGAGTGTGGTAGGGTTGCTACCAGTAATGATGTCTTGTACTGAGTCAGGTAGGCCGTCGATGTATCTTTCGATAGCCTTGTCGAGTGGGGTAACCACAGTTGGGCAAAGCAGACTCAACTCTTCAAACCTATCAGTATAATCCCCGTGCTCGCCACTGTCTTGTTTCAAGTCCTCAAACTCTTTCTCCAATGCTCGCTGTTCATGATGAGGACAGAATTCCCTCATCATAAGGGCCCTAAGTTCAGCCCAAGTTTGCGCTAGAGCAACTTCTGCACCCCGATCTCTCATAACCCCGTTCCACCATGTGAGAGCCCTCTTCTGAAACACGCTCGAAGAAAACTCGACCTTGCGATTATCCGGACACTGCACGTGGCGGAAAGTATTCTCAATGCTCTCAAACCATTGAAGAAGCCCAGTCGCTCCCTCAGAACCACTAAACTTGAGTGGTTTAGCCGAGTTAAAATCCTTGTATTTGCATGGAGCATTGTTGTTGTTGTTGGCTTGGTGCCATTGAGCAAAGAGATTTGGGAATTGAGCAACCATCTGCTGCGCAATAATTTCTGCCAGTTCGGCAGTCGCAATCAGATTGTCGCGTCGAGGAGGCATTCTAAAAGAGGTAAACATGAAAGGAAACGAGTGAGATGATTGGATTGAAAAGAATGAAATGAAACAAAATTAACAAAAGCAAAGATGGTGGTCATTTGTCCGCATTACCAAGCAAACAAACGATGCACAGTGACTAATCAAAGTAAATGGATCAAAAATAATGTATCACGAAGACATGCTCGCCTATAAGTGAACACTCATCCCAAGAATTCCCAGGTAAGCACAACTGGTCTCGCGTCTGATGAGATGTATACGAAGTGCTTGCCTAGATAGAAAACCCAGAATACAGGCATTCACTCTTCCAGTTTGCACGTGTTCACATTATTTAAAACCCAAAACGTTGACGAGATTTTGAAAATTTGAAGGCACGAGGCCAAAAATTTAGTCAAACTAGAAGGGTTCAAAACCTTACAAAAGAGGGTTCAAAACCTTACAAAAGAGGGTTCAAAACCTTGTAATAAATCATTCAAAAACAGAAGATTGTTTTTCAAAAATCGTTTAAAAAAAAATTTGGTTTCTTGTTTTACTAATCACCTAAGGATAGGTGATGTACATGTTTTAAGATCTAAACACAAGATAACTTGTGTTAGGGTCCTAGAAAGGTTATAGTCTAGGTCAAAGCATTACTAATAACCTAATTCCCTATAACCATTGGCTCTGATACCAACTCTTCTGTCACACCCCGAAACAATTACCGAAACAATTAAGTGATCAAATTAGTTAAGTGAGGTAGCGTGCTAAGAAAGTGTATCGAAAATATGCTTGTTAAGTTGTTTGCAAAAACAGTTTTCAGGATACGGCTCAGGATATTGAGTTGTATCTACGATCAAACAATGAGCAAAAATGTAAAGGGTGACACGGGATGTATGAGGAAAGCCCTTGATCAATCTAGATCGCCGGCACAAAACCTCGGGAGCTGACAATCGCAGCTGCCTTGTTCTTCTTATTGCTTCAAATGTCAGGATATATGTCACACCCCGACCACGTGTAACATACAAAACGTGGCGGAAAATGTCGGGGAGTGTTGTAACAGAATTAATTGTTTCATAACCATGGCATACAAAGTTGTATTTTATTTATTAAACAAGAGTTTCATTGTCTTAAACAGTAAATAAAGAGTTTATAACATGATTAAACAAAGTCTATCTCCATTTTAAGTCTCTAAGGCACAGGTCCGCCCTAGTGTCACGATCATCATCCTACGGAAAAGCTCCTGAAAACACATGTGAAAATAGGTACGTCAGCATAAAAATGCCTGTGAGATACATAGGTTTGTGAAAATAGGATTCATGACTTAAGTTTAAGAAGTTGTTTAATAACAGTCAGTCATGAACCTTGTAAATTGTTTTGTCTTGTAAATCATTTGAAAAACGATAAGATCAGATGATATGTATAAATAAGATCATAAAGTATGGTTAAATAAATAACCAAGTGAAATGAGTTTGTATAAGATAAGTTGTTTTGTAAAACAATGTCTTGTGAAAAGTATGTTATTTGTATAAAATGTCATATGTCTAAATTGAAATGATTTAAATAACGCTACAATATGTAATACCATACAAACACTTATATATAGGAAGTACTAGCGGCGTATCCACCATGCTTGTATCATATTACACATGCCTCGTTACTTAAATCACTTAAACAAACCACCAATGTATAAAGTCTATGTTTAAACCAATAGTCAAAAGTCCTTGTATAAGCCATGTCAAATGTTTATAAGTCCAAAGTAGTCAAGTAATGTGTAACAAATGTTATGTATTATAAGTAAAGTATTGTCACATAATCCAAATGTAGAAATGTACAAAACAAAGTAATTTGAATATATCAAAAAGTTATGTTTCGCAAAGTAATACATGTTACATTGATACAAACATTTATGTGGTAAGTTAACGCATACATTCAAGCCTTGAGACAGTCGGATAACCCTTTCAGTCAAGGTCATCAAAAGAAATGTTTTTGGATTCAGTCATTCCTTACATCCAAACAAACCCGGGATGTCAGGAATGGGATTTGTCAAGTCCTATGGTACCAGTACTTACTACCGAGCGGCGTAGCTAATGTTAATGAACGTATAATAGTCTCGTTTGTGCAAACCAAATGTCATAGCAAAAGTGAACATGTTATATGAAAACAATGTACTAAGTATGCTAAGTTAACATACAAAGCAGAAAGTCATGTAAATCAATGTGCTAGCATGCTATCAGTCAACATACATAGCAGAAAATGTAAAGTAAAACAATGTACTAAGTATGCACACAATGGACATACATAGCATGAAATGTAATGTAAAACAATGTACTAAGTATGCACACAATGGACATACATAGCATGAAATGTAATGTAAATCATGTACTATAATGTACTAACAAACGTAGCAGGTATATTATGTGAAAACAGGAAAGCATGAAAGTAACAAGTAGGCACATGTGTTTCACCCCAAAACAGTTTGAAAACAGTAAAAGAGGGGTTCTATGTACTCACATGAGATTGCTCAGAAGTCTTAAGATAACCACCAAGCAATGCTAGAGATCTCGGAATATCAAACGGCACCTAATATAGGTAACTACATTAATAATCCGGACCTAAATCGGAGGATCGGATAGAACGAGGGTTCGTAAACCAAACGAGTATGGAAACTCATGTAGTATGGTTTAACAAAGCCTACATACTAAATGAAACCTAACCTAAGTGCTTACGACCCATTACGACCCGTTTAGGTAGCTTATGCTACTTTAACGTGTCGTTCGCGTAAAACGCGTTCGGAACGCCTAACTAGTCCTATGACAAGTAATATATGCCTTAACATGTCTAATATGGTTTTCAAATCAGTTTAGATGTCAAAATTTATGTTACATATGCTTAAAATGAATTTTGGCGTCAAAAGGGCATTTTGGTAATTTACCTAAGGCATATAAACTACCTATCATACAACTACTTAAACGCAGCGACCATAAGGTATAACCTCGGAAGGTTATTCCCTATATACTATGGTCACCTAATGTGTTTGGTCGGATCCTAATGATCGACCAAATGGGTCGGGTTCGAAGGTATAAGCGATTTATCAGATCGCTTACCCTTACGACCCTAGACAAGCACAAAGCTAAAAGTGACGAGCTAAGCATGTTAAAACATGCTTAACTAAGTTTAGAAAACAGGTTTGGTATCAAAACAAACGGTTTTGATACCCATAAGTAGTTTGGTTACAAAATACGCAAGAATACGTATTCTGGCCGAAACTACGGCTCGTCACTGAGCCTAGATAACGTGGTAATCAGTAGGTATAGTCACTAGGGACTATAACCATCGTGATCACGCTCACGTTATGAAGTTCAAACGAACTTCGCATCGACCATAAACTGGTCAATGCAGAAAGTCAAACAAAGTTTGACTTTGGACTCGAAAAGCAATAAAAGAACGAAGGAACACTTACGAAGGGTCCCCGAATGCTAATCTAGATCAAAATAGCTCAGGTATGAAACAAAGGTTTCAACTTAGAGCACAATTGATCAGATTCTAGTGAGAAAAGAAGTGAAATGGGTTGGGTATTTATAGTTTTCGGTCCACCGTTAAGATCGTTTCTTGGAAAAGAGGGAATGATCTAGCCCGTACACTTGTTGCAATGTTGTGGTGACTGATTTTTGGCCACCATAAGAGTTTAACAAGTGGCACTTGACCTTTGGAGAATGTTTAGGGGCAGATAACAGCAGCCAAAAACGATTTGCTGCATCTGGACACTGCTTGCGCACCGTAACAAATAAACCCTTACGGTGCGCAAGGGCCAAGTTTGGCAGATTTACAATTTTGGTCCCTGTTGTGCTATAAGGTCATTTCCGACGCGTTTAAGGCCCGTTAACCCCATTTCAAAGCTCTAAAATGAAGTTAAAGTATAGGGAACTTAAAATGTGCTCAAAAATATCTCGGATGTCGGTTCGTTTAGCCGTACGATTGCGTTGTTCGGTTAATTACGACGGAATGCGCATAAGCGCGAAAAACGATCCAAATGGCGTGACGAATGGATTTTTCTTATGCCAAACACTAAAATAAAATATTTTAGTGATTACATAAATTTTTGGATGTCCGGATGTATTCAGAACGTGAGTTATGCGCGAAAGTGCAAACTTGTGCACTTTTTGACGCTTTTAGTCCCTGAAAGACCCAAAAGTTTATTTTAGCATACCGAACCCCTTAAAGCCTATTTCTAAGCTTATGTAAAGGATATTTATGGTATGTTTAACTTATATTCATGTTCCGGAATGTTCGTTACAGTTCAAATTGGCATACTTTTGCAGTTTGTCAAGTTTAGCCCCTGTAAGTGAATTAACTTGTTTTTGCCATACCAAAGCCTTCAAAACTTATTTCTAAGTTATGTAAATGTTATTTAAGGTATGTTAGGTATATGTTGATGTTCTGGAGTATTTTTCGCATTAAACTGATTACGTTTACGCACCAGTTTGCGTATAACTCTCCAGAAAGTGATATAGAATTTGAAATTACATAAAAGTCAAAACATGAAAAATGTAAAACACAACCAAACAAACATTGGGATCAAATAACATTGTTTTATTGATAATAGAACTGTTCACAACGATTACAAGCACAGATGTTACAATATAATGCAGGATATGATGCGGATCGACTAAGTATTACAATGCAATTCGAATACAAGTGTAAGTGTGTTGTGAGTGTTTGCAGCTAGAGAGAAAGAGTGTACGAGAGATTGTGTGTGTGTTCTTATCTAATCCGATCACTCCTTTTTATAGTAAAAGAAACTAACTAACTAGCCTAATATTCCAGGATTTAACGAATATTCCCTTAATGAACGTTGTAGTCCACGTCTTCCGGCTTCAACGTCCATAATCCAACAGATTTGCCCGAGTCTCAAGGAGAAGAAGTCCACTTGAAGGTTATAAACTTGTTCCAATAATCTGCACGTGAATTAATTAGTTACTACAAGGATACTGTATCAGGATGTTACCAATATCCTGATCCGGTATCCTGATCACAACAAAAGAAACACAGTTAGCATATTATTCAGGATATGTGAGCAGAAAACCACCCATAACAATTGTCCCCAAAATATATCTGTTGGTATACCAATTCCAACGGATATATTTTAAAGCTTATCTCGTGAATCGAGGCAATTAATACGATTGGACTCTTAAAGTGACAGTGAGCAACTTCCCGCGCATTTTTCACTCAATGGCTATCCATTTAGCCCCCTATGTCTTCTCTCTTTTTGTTTGATAAACCACCATCTTCATCAGAATTCTCAGGTAAATTCTTTCTTCCCTTTCTTCTCTGTTTTTCTTTACTAAAATTCTCCATGGCCAGTAGAACGAGATCACACACAAGCGATTCAATCCCGACCTTCGAAGCCCAAAACCTTCTTAAAGAACCCGAGAAAGAGGTTTTTTCGTTCGACAATGCTGACATTGCTGCCCTGCAAGCCTCCGGTGCTTTTCCTGTTGGTGCGATCATCCGCCCTTTCGACAGAGAAATCTAATCGGATTTTTCTTCCAACGAATGGGTGTGCTTCTTGGCTTACCCCTTTTCCATCGGACTCCGATACCCCTTTCCGGCTTTCATATCTCGTTTCTTTGAACTTACCGGTCTTAGTTATGCCCAAACCATGCCCATGGTTTGGCGTGTGCTAGTGACCTTGGACCAAATCAGATCTCGTTTTATCCCTGATCTTTGTATTGAGGATCTTCCGCTTGCCTATTGCCTTCGCTCTCATGGCAACAACCGTTTCCTCCTTTTCTCAAGTTCCAAAAATCCCCTCATCCTCAAAGCCACAAAAAATGAGGATAAATGGCAACAAAAGTTCTTTTTTGTTAAAAGGGATTCCATTACTGGGGGTTTTGACCTTCCTGTGAAGTGGTTAACTTCTGTTAGGATTTAGGGTTTTAGGAATATCCCCAACCGTATCTTGAAGTTATATTCTGAACTTACATCTTTATTTTCTTGTGCAGCAAATTTCAAAGAACTAGCCCTTCCAAGCGTTGAATCAGATCCGAGAATCAAAAGCATTTATCAACTCCCGGAGAGTGAGAGAACTTTTTCCCTGTCATCTGCAAGTTCAAGCCAAAGATCCAGCTCCGATATGTCTGGTAAGTACATCAGTATACATGAAACAAATATAATAGTTTACAAATACTCAAGAGTTAGACGTTTTTTCCCTTTCATGCAGCACCAGACAAAGTTCTAGAGGTCTTCGATCTCGACGAATTGGACAGCTTCCAGGCTCCCATCTCGGTGAAGAAGGAACCAAGCCCCAAAGCCACTACGTCTTCCAAACCCAGCGGTTCGAAAGCTGTTACCACTCCCAAGCCTCCTCCAACCACCAGGACTCGTGCTTCCAGCGCCCGGAAGAGGAAGGAAACGGACTCTCCGGCTACCTTCGAGACCTTCCCTTACGATCACTATGGATTCAATGAAGCCAGTGGGTTCATGAATTCATTCCTTAATCAGGTAAAAACTCTCATCTCTTATCCTGCACATATATGTCAAACCAGTATCTTGGTTATTATACAGCAATACCTGTGTTTTTCATTGTAGGGCCTCGAACGTCTGGTGCACTTGTATGAAGAAGCCTGCGGGCTTAACAAAATGCTAGAGGTCAAGCTCAAGAAAGCCGAAGTCACCATTGCTGATCAAGGGATGATTTCTACCGCCAAATCTCAGCACTATGAAGACAAATTCAAGGCGATGACTCAGGAGCACCAAGCTGCCATTCACAAGGCCAATGAGGATGCCCAAGCAAAGCTGGATGCTGCTCATCTCCAATATCAGCAGGATATGAGTTCCTATCGGGATGGCCTTAAAGGATCTGTTGTAATCTCCCTTCTCTAAGCCAGGTTAAGGATAGCCTATGAGGCCAAAGCCTTGGGCTTTGAATGCCCCTCCTGGAATGTCAATGCTTGGGAGGCGAAATTAAAGGATCTTGGACGCAATCCCGTGGAACATCCTGTGAAGCATACTGGTGAGGAGCCTTCTAAGGCGGCAGAAGAGGCGGCTGATGCTGGTGGTGATGCTGAGAAGAACCCCGAGGGTGATGGTGGAGAGGATGCTGGAGGGAATGCTGCTGGTCAAGAAGGTCCTACTCCTTGAAAGCAGTGAGGTGGGCAATGATGGATGTTTATGCCTAGGCCGGAGCCCACTTTTTTTTAAATTTGATGGTTGTGGTTTGTAATCCTAAACAATTTACATTTCCTGCACTCGAACAATTTACATTTCCTACACTTAAAACAATATGATGGCTAAAGGTGGATGGGTCCTGGGTTTCAGGATGAAGCCCTTGGTCATCAATTAGTATAATTTGTTTTGAACAGTATAACAGTTGGATGTGGATGGGTCTCGGTTTGAGATTAAGCCTTCAACTGTTAAGTAAATATAATTAGAAACTACTTGTGTTTTTGGTGGATGATGAAGCCAAAAGCACAACTTTTGCTATGTTAATAAGATAACCTTCTTTTGACTTATTCATTGTTGCTTTTCAATTCTTGTTGTGCATTGCTTAATTTGAATTCCAATGTTCCAAACTTAGTACAATTATTTTTTGAAAATATCATGATCAGTATACTCGCAAATATCCTATTAAGACTTTCGTCAAATAGGGTTTTTATAACTCAAACAATTCAGATGAAGTTTTCAAAGAAAAAAGATAGTTCATTTATTTTACAAAGTTTGTTTTGATAACACTTGTTTGACTAGAATACAGTTTTAGTTTTTAATCCAAGTATCATGTCCCAAATATTCCAATCAAATATCCTGAAACATATTCTGAAAATACATTTTGAGAATATATCCTGAGAACATATCCTAATCAGGATGTTTAAGCTTTTGTCAAACATAGTTTAAAAAATTCAAATGATTTAAATAAGGTTTATAAAGGAAAGATCATACCAAGGATAGAGTGTAACCCTATTCTCAAACTTCAATCCTTTTGCAATTTTTCCAACGAAGATGTCCCCAGTCTGAGACACTTAGTGTACTAGGTCCAAGCTTGATCCTTTGAGCTTTACACAATTGCCTCAGTAGGAATGTCCCCTGTGCATAATGTCTTTGAACACTTAGAAATTTTCTGGACATCAATTGCAACCGTTGGAATAGTTCTTGTATTACAGGGGATAAACCCTAAAATATACTGGAGATAAATCCTTAGTGTTCTGGGGATAAACCCATAAGTATTCTGGGGAAAATCCCAAGTTTTCATGCGCTACAGGCGGGAGTGTATAAACTCCAAGACTTAGAAAGGTGAAAACCTTTAAACCTTAGAGAGTATGAAAATACCCTTTCGCGAGAGAGGGTGATCAATCCTCATATACCTTTAGGATCCAGGATATAGCCAACAATAACGAAAATGTCAGCCACTTTTACATGGACTGGTCCCGCTATCTTGAACTATCCCTGGATAACTTGCGCTCCAGGCGGGGTGTTTAAACCCAATTCGAGAGAAAGGTGAATACCTTTAAACCTGTGAAGGGATCAGGATCCCTTAAACGTGAGAGATGGGGCAAATCCTCTAATCTTTCGAAGTATCTTGAGTGTGTATCCTTGAGCCATATCCCGAAGCATATACTGCAAAACAACTGTAAACTAAGGTGGGTGTTAGCCTGGCTAACACCCCTCCGATGCTTAAGTCAGTATTGGTTTCAAATAAATAATATTAAATATATTAAAAGAGATAGAATTCATACCATCCTGAGTTAGAAACTAAATTCTAAACTCACTTGAAATAGAGCTTTAGGTGTATAGCATTCCAGGATCTTGGTAGCATATCCCCTTCCATATTCTTGAGTCGGTATGCTCCTTTCCCAGATTCTGATTCAATCTCATAGGGTCCTTCCCATTTAGGAGCTAACTTTCCATCAGCGGGATTAGTAGTATTCTGAAAAGCCTTTCTTAATACCCAATCTCCAACCTGAAACCTTCTAGTCCTTATATTCTTGTTATATGCTCTGGATATCCTCTGTTGATATGATGCCATCCTTAGCTTTGCCGCATCTCTTGTCTCATTAATAGTATCCAATTCTTGGCATAGGGCTTCAGGATTCTGCTCAGGATCCCGGAGGTTGGATGTAACTCCCCGAAAACGGATTTGGTAATCAAACCCCGTTAATACTAAAAGACGGGTAAAGTACCATTAGTGGTAAAAGTAACCCGGTAAATATTAGGATTTAAATAAAATAATCCTTATATAAAATACAACGTGGATAACAACTTTTAAGGAAATAAGTTTATAAGAGGCCCGAATTAACGGGACTTAAAATAAACTAAGTCATAACTTTCCCGAATTCACCAAGTAGCTAGGAACATTAACCTAGTTAAAAGGTGTCTTAAAACAATGAAGAAAACATGGGTAATAACCCTTTTTATAAATTTACAAAACATGAGGGACTAATGTTGCTAACAAAGAAACTTGTTTTATAAAAACAAAACATAAAACACAACACACACATAGAGTGTGTGTGTGTGCGTGGGGAACGACAGGAGCAGGACAAGAGGGTTACAAACCCTAGCTCAAACAATATCTTCAAATTGGAGGATCAATCGAAGGCCAAATTCAGATTCAAATACACCCAAACGATCACCAAGTCAAGGGGATCGTAAGGTATGTTAAATTTTTAACATTCATGAAGTTGTGAAAATTAGTTGATTTTGCATGATGCGATTTATGCATGAATCGTAAAGGATATGTCTGAATTAATGAAGTATTATTGCTTAGGGACAAACCCTAAGTAGAAATTTGAAGTAAAATTGCTAAGATTTGAATAATTAGACGATTCACTACACTTAGACAAGAGGGTTTTGATTAAATAATGAAGATGGCGATATGTTTGTGTTAGAAATCATCATAGTTAATGGTTGATGCAAGATACTTAAACAATTTGCAAGTTTGAGTATTTAACCATACATGACTTGAAATGGGTTTTGTTGACATGATGATGTTAGTGTTAAACTTGCGATTAGAATCATCATATTAGTTAGTAAAGACAAGCTACTTGAACCATTTAGGTGTTTGAGTACATGAATCATAATTACCATGAATTGGGTTTGGTATAAAAAGATGGAAATAATGATAAACTCGTGTTTAAAATGATGTTGATATCATCATGTGTTAAGAAAGATTAATTTAGTGTTAATTCGATGGATGATGGTTATAAAACTTGGTTAATTAAGGGGATAAACGGTAGACTAAGAAGGGATGCTACCGGGTAATTGAGCAAGTAATTAAACGAGTAGTCGAGCTACATCGTGTAATTACTGATGTTACTAGGCCGTTGACTTTTAAAAGGTCAAACCAGCCTATAATACGATGAATGATAATTTTATATATAAAATGCGTAAGGTGGAAAAATCATACTAAGTTGTGATAAAACTAACCACCTTGTTAAATGATGAATATAGTTGGCGCTTAAACAAGCTAGGTGAAGCTTGGGGTGAAAGCGGGTCAAACGAGTCAAGCATAAAGGAAAAGCGTATTCGGGATGAGAGGTAAGTGAAACTTACACACTTATGTAGTATACTTGTTTATTCTATACGTTATAAATGCGATAACGATAATATCGAAAATGTGGATTTCCGTTAAGCTTACCTTGTAGTGTAATCTAATAATGAGGGAAAAGGGTAAAAATGGAAATTTGTCAAGTGTTAACTAATGTAAATCGAAGTTAAAAGGATACCCATGGCGTAGGCCGAAATGGGTTGAATTAGTGAGAAAAGAATTTAAGAGAAAAAGGATTTGGTAATAAAATCCGGGATGAGATGGATGTATGAATAGGAAATCAAAAACCATGTTTTTGATTAAATAGGTAACATTTGGCATATAGGCCAAACGGGTCCAATGGTGGTGTTAACACCATTTGACAATATCGACTAATGCGGTTGTCAAGTCTTATGTTAACAGGAGCGATTAGCAAATCGGATAATTGTGTCGCCATAGATTGTGTAATAATTAAAGCGAGGTATAAATCGGTTCTATTTGTTGACCGTGCCTGGTACGCTTATATGAATTTAAAGTTAAAGGTGCAAGTAAGGTCGAATATTTAGTGAAGTCTTTCACCGCAAAAAAATGAAGGATTTAAAAATGCCCATAAAGTCCTTGATGGATAAATCGGGTAAAACAACCCTTAGAGGTTGTTTAAAAACTATTATTATGATTTCATAACCCTTAGATGCGTATAAAAATTTGAAGGCATAAACTTTCAAGGGTTGAATGCCCTAAATGTGTCTTGCCGTAAAACGACACATCCGAGAGGTAAAAATTAGGAATAAATAGTCTATTACATTAAATCCACCATAATCTTAGTTGTAGTGGAAGACCAATCAATATGAACGGGTAAAATTATGAGGCATGCGAGAAATGGGCGTGATTTATTCTTAAAAAGGACATAAATACCCTTAATGGGTCAAAGTAAGACTTTAAACAAAAACGGGTCAATAATGCGTAGAAACCAGTGTTCGGAACCTAACATAATAGACAATATTGGAATTAAAGGGTTCATGATGAATGGGGGATCAAACAAACATGTTTGTTTGATAAACACATAGACGGGTCAAAATTTAGTAAAAAGATAATAAGTCGAAGGCTTAAAAATCTCAAATTTATTTAATCCGGATGTCGGATTTTAAATCCATGTGATGGGGAATTAAATTACGATCACGTAGGAAAAATAATCGTGTAAATTGGATCAATAACGAAAGAGTTATGCTCGTTTTCGTAAAATCAAGCTTGGCTGGGAATATGCAGCAACTGATGCAATCATTCTGTCAAAATGAAGCCGTGGCATCGCGCCACGGCCAAAAGGGTCTGCCGTGGCACGCGGCGCCGGGCTAAATTCTTGAAATTTTTATTTTTTAATTTATTTTGATTATTTGACCCAATTACCTTGTTGTGCTTATTATTTAGCTATCAAAACTGACTTCTAAGTTGGTTTTGATCATAGGTGAACGTCGAGAGTCCCGAATGAAGATCAAGCGGCGAGCAAGAACCGAACACACGTTAAACGAAGCTTCCGCGTCAAATCTTGATTTGTTTTGTTATAAGTGAATTATGTAAACACTTATAAATATGTTTTTGAAATGTTGTAAACATATGGGAATGTTGGTATGACAAGTTTTTGTAAAGTCACATTTTAGCATTAAAATGTGTATTTTATTATTAAAATCATGATTAATTGAGACGGGCGTTACATTCGATCTCGTTGTAGGTATCACCATTTCTGTCGGGATCACTGCTTCTGCTCCAAATACTAAGGAAAATGGGGTTTGGCCGGTTGCACTTTTTACTGTCGTCCTATCAGCCCACAAAACAAAGGGTAATTCTTCTGCCCATCTTCCTTTCTTAGCTCCAAGTCTTTTCTTCAAATTGTTGACAATTATCTTGTTCGAGGATTCTACTTGTCCATTTGCTTGAGGATGTACCAGTGTGGATGTGATCATCTTAATTCCCCAACTCTTGCAAAAGTCAGTAGTCCTCTTACTTATAAACTGAGAACCATTGTCACAAATTATATCAGCTGGTACTCCAAATCTAGTCAGGATATTCCTTTTAATGAAGGATACTACTTCTTGGTCTCTAACTTGAACAAATGCTTCAGCTTCAACCCACTTAGAGAAATAATCAGTCATTGCCAGCATGAAGACTTTTCCTCCTGGAGCCTTTGGCAATTTTCCTACTATATCCATTACCCACTTCATGAATGGCCAAGGGGAAACAATAGGATACAGTGGTTCAGCAGGCTGATGTAATATATTATTGTGTCTTTGACATGCATCACATCTTCGAGCATATTCTGCAGCATCTTTCCTCATCGTCGGCCAATAGTATCCTATTCTTAATACCTTTGAGAATAACGACCTGCCCCCAGTATGGTTACCACAATCCCCTTCGTGTATATCCTGAAGCACTTCTTTGGTTTCGGGATCCTCCAAGCACCTCAGATATGGTCATGCAAGAGATTTCTTGTACAAAACATTATTTATAATAGTGAATCGTGATACCTTCATTCTAAAGGCCTTAGGATTCTCATCCTTTGGGATGTGTCCTTCCTTGAGATATCTCACGATTGGAGCCGTCCAGGACTTAGGATCCTCCTCGGGATGCTCATCACCAGGATCCTGAATACTTACTACTTCCTTATCCTGAGATTTGAGAAGATCCGTCGTAGAATACAGGATATGTAATATTGGTATTTGGGTTCCCTCCGGTATCCTGACTGATGATCCTAGATTTGCCAAGGCATCAGATTCAGCATTATCCTCTCTCGGTACCTGTTCAAGTGTAAAAATATCGAAATATCCTGCTAATTTTTTGAGAATTTCGAGATACTCGATTGACTTCTCACCTTTAACTGCGTAGGTCCCATTAAAATGATTAGTAATTAACAAGGAATCAACAAATACTTGTAAATTTTTAACATTCATATTCCTGGGTAACTCTAATCCTACAATCAAAGCTTCATATTCTGCTTCATTATTAGTGGCAGGAAACTCACATCTAATAGCCTGGGGTAATATGTCCCCCTGTGGCGATTTTAGTAGTATACCCAAACCTACACCTCTTACATTAGATGCACCATCAGTATATAGTGTCCAGGATTCTATATTTTCTCCTACTTGTTGCACTTCTAGGTCTACTTCATTTTGAATATCACTACTGAAATCAGCCACAAAGTCAGCTAGGGCCTGAGACTTTATGGCATTTCTAGGTTTATATATTAGATCATGGGCACTTAATTTTACTGACCACTTAGCCATCCTGCCTGACATCTCAGGTTTCCTACGCACATTTTTAATAGGATAATTAGTTTTAACATGAATCCTATGTGTTTCAAAATAATGTCTAAGTTTTGTTGATGCCATAACTAGGGCTAATATCAATTTTTCTAAATGAGAATATCTAGTTTCAGTATCTAATAAACTTTAACTAACATAATAGACAGGATACTGCTGACCTTCATGATCCTTTACAAGGACATCACTTACTGCATTCCCTGATACTTCAAGGTACAGGGATAATGGTTCACTATCCTCAGGCTTCATCAATAGAGGTACAGTTGAAAGATACTGCTTCAAATCCTGCAAAGCTGCTTCATGCTTCTCTCCCCATTCGAATTTCTTATTCTTCTTTAGGATATCATAAAATTCCTTGCATTTCTCCGAGGATCTTGATATAAACCTGTTTAATGCTGCTACTCGCCCTGTTAATCTTTGAACATCTTTCATATTTGAAGGTGACTTGATATCCAAGATAGCTTTAATTTGCTCCGGGCTTGCTTCTATCCCCCTTTTGGTCACCATGTATCCTAGAAACTTTCCTGCTCCCACTCCAAAATGGCATTTGGCAGGATTTAGTTTCATGTTGTATTGGTCCAGGATATCGAATGCTCTCTTAATATCCTAGAGGTGATCCTCAGCCTTTTTAGATTTTACTACCATGTCATCGATGTACACCTCCATGGTGCCCCCCAGCTTGTCTTTGAACATCATGTTTACCAATCTTTGGTATGTTGCACCTGCATTTTTTAAACCAAAAGGCATAGCAGTATAGCAATAAATACACGTCGATGCCATGAAAGCAGTATCCTCCTGATCCGAGGGTTCCATTTGGATCTGTTGGAATCCTGAGGAAGCATCCATGAAGGTCAACATCTCGTGGCCAGCAGTAGCATCCACCATTGAATCAATATGAGGTAGAGGAAATGGGTCTTTGGGACAGGCTTTGTTCAAGTCTGTGTAATCTACACAAACTCTCCATTTCCCGTTTTTCTTTTACACTACAACTATATTTGCCAGCCATTTGGGAAATTTCACTTCACTATTCATCTTGCTCTTTAATAATCTTTCAACTTCTTCCTGAATGATAGTATTCCGCTCTGGAGCAAACTTCCTTCGTTTCTGTTGGACAGGCTTGAAAGACCTATCAATTCCGAGTTTGTGAGTTATAATATCCTTGGAGATACTTGTCATATCCTCGCGTTTCCACGCGAATGTTGACATCCTGGATTTCAAAAAGTTAGTCAATTGATTTTCAATATCCTGAGGGATATTGGTTCCCATGAGCACCGAGATATCTGGGTTATCCTGATTCAAGGTAATTTTCTTTACATCCTGCTCTGAAGCTTCCATGATATCCTGGGCTCGAATCTTTAATTGCTATGCTGCACTAGGCTTTGTCGAGGATTTCATCAAAGAAGAATAACACTCCTTTGCTTCCTGCTGATCACTTTCCACCTTGACTACTCCCCAAGGGGTAGGGATCTTGATGCATTGATGATAGGTTGACGGCACAGCTTTCATATCATGGATCCAGGGCCTACCTAATATAATATGATAGTAGGATAAGGAGTCCAAGACACAAAAGCGCTGCATTGAGTTGACCCCTTCAACATACACAGGCAACTTTATCTCTCCCACGGTATTCCTGGCTTCTCCACTGAACCCAACAAGCACAGTGGATTTCGAAGTAATATCCATCGGGGATACATTCATCCTCTTCAGTGTCTCCAGCTGAATTATGTTGACGGAGCTGCCATTATCCACCAGTATCATACGCACAACATGGTTAGCAACATATAACGTTATTACCAAAGCATCATGGTGAGGATCCTGAACAGTATCCCTGTCATTACTATCGAACGTGATCACTTTATCAGTCGTGAGGGTTGACATCCTGGTTGGCTTATCTCCCCTCTCTGCCTTGACCTCCTTCGCATGCCTCTTTGCCGCAGAATATGATGTCCCGCAAATGTCGGATCCTCCTGAAATGAAGTTAATTATCTTGGCATCCGCAGGAGGTGATGCTGCTCGCTCAGGATCCTTCTCAGTATCCTGACCCTTATTCTTCTTTCTTCCCAAGAGGTCCTTCAGATATCCCTTGCTCAAGAGATAGCTTATTTCTTTCCTCAAAGCAATGCAATCCTCAGTAACATGTCCGAAATCCTCATGGAAGGCACACCATTTGGACTTATCCTTCCAATCAGCTTTTTGTTGATTCTTCTGGGGCCACCTTGCTTTGTCTCCTAAACCCTGCATAGCATACATCAGTTCAGGTATATTTACAGAAAAACAATATTCAGACAACTTAGGATACTCCTTAGGATCCTCGTCTTCAACAGCATTCACTTTCTTGCTGTCATTCCTGACATACGGCTTAGGGCGATATGGTTTATACGAGGATTCTGATTTCCTATTGGTTAACTCATAGGTTGTGGATGAATTCATCCTCTCTTGCATCTTTTTATCATCCTCCAGTTGAATATATCTTAAAGCCCTGTTCCGAGCTTCATCCAGGTTCCTACAGGGATTCATTACAAGATCCGGGTTATATTGAGAATCTTTCTGCAATCCCATCTTGAAAGCATGCACAGCTATTGCAACATCAAGATGCGGGATATCTAAGGATTCCCGGCTAAACTTGTTCACAAAATCTCTCAAGGATTCCTGAGGTCCTTGAGTTATCCTGTAGAACTTCGACTACAAGAAAATTGACTATTAAATAAATTTACTAAATGAGCAAATGATGTAATCGAATTAGGAGGAACGTTTAAGAGCCATTTTAAGCCTGATCCTGTTAAGGTAGAACCAAAACCCTTTCAGCGGCATGCTTCCTTGAGATCTGGAGGGATAGGGTTGATTTCCATCCTTTCCCTATACTGGGCAATATGCTCTTCAGGATCTGTAGTTCCGTCATAGAGCTTCATGTTGGGGGTCTGAAATCTTTTTGGGATTTCAGCACAAATAGGATAGGCAAACTGGGATATCCTGTGGCTGTCTTGGGATACTTCTAGAATTGGTTGGACCACCCCAGGTACACTGAATATCGTATCCTTCAATTTCTGAAGCTCCCTAGAAAATGCTGATGTCATGCCTACATCCTATAAAGATCCAATACCATTAGTATCAAGAGTATTATTATTGTTAGATACGTTACCAGTCTGAGGGTTCTGGCCATATCCTGAAGCATATCCTGAGCTTCTCACAGTTGACACCCTAACCGAAGAGGGTATCTCAGGAGTATGATTATGAGAATGGCTAGGCACAATATTCCCCCTGTTATCCTCAGTATATACTGCACAACTAAAGTTTAAAGCTCTTGGTTGCAAGGGGGTGACAGTATCCTCAGCGGGCCAGCTTGAGCTGGATTTCAAGAGTTGTATCTCTCTTATTAGCATTTGGTTGGTCTCCTGTTGTTGCCTCATCTGTTCCTGTACACTACCAAATAAAGTTAGAATTTCTTCATTAGAGGCCAAAACAGGACCAGATCCCTGAATATTGCGAGCGGGGATAACATCCTGATCCACATGAATCTCAGTTCCTTGTGAAGAGACTTGCGTTCTCGGAGGAGGTGGTGGAAGCACCGAACCAATTGTTGCAGAGATTATAACAGACATGGTGGAAGAGCTCATGTTTGATCTCGAGGCCATTGAAAATTGTGTAGCAAAAAGTTTTGAAAACAGAAAACCAAATAATGATTTTGCAAAAGCTTTTAGTAGAAATAGCACCACTTGCCCCACGGTGGGCGCCAAATTGTTTTGGTCAAAAATTACCGAAGCAACTAAGTGATCAAATTAGTTAAGTGAGGTAGTGTGCTAAGAAAGTGTATCGAAAATATGCTTGTTAAGTTGTTTGCAAAAATAGTTTTCAGGATACGGCTCAGGATATTGAGCTGTATCTACGATCAAACAATGAGCAAAAATGTAAAGGGTGACACGAGATGTACGAGGAAAGCCCTTGATCAATCTAGATCGCCGGCACAAAACCTCGGGAGCTGACAATCGCAGCTGCCTTGTTCTTCTTATTGCTTCAAATGTCAGGATACAGTGCAGGATATGATGCGGATCGACTAAGTGTTACAATGCAATTCGAATACAAGTGTAAGTGTGTTGTGAGTGTTTGCAGCTAGAGATAAAGAGTGTACGAGAGATTATGTGTGTGTTCTTATCTGACCCGATCACTCCTTTTTATAGTAAAAGAAACTAACTAACTAGCCTAATATTCCGGGATTTAACGAATATTCACTTAGTGAACGTTGCAGTCCACGTCTTCCAGCTTCAACGTCCATAATCCAACTGATTTGTCCGAGTCTCAAGGAGAAGAAGTCCACTTGAACGTTATAAACTTGTTCCAATAATCTGCACGTGAATTAATTACTTACTACCAGGATACTGTATCAGGATGTTACCAATATCCTGATCCGGTACCCTGGTCACAACAAAAGAAACACAGTCAGCATATTATTCAGGATATGTGAGCAGAAAACCACCCATAACAATTAATATCATAGGCTTTTAACTTGAAACGATGTTTTTCCAAATGATTTTTCTTTCCACAAAAATCACATTGCAGAGGTGGAATCTTATCTTTCTTGGTACCCTTATCTCTCTTTGCAGCAACAAATGTTTTAACATATGTCGGAGAGTCGATGACATGAATGATTTTTATCTTGGGTGGGTCAAGACCATTTGGGTTTGTGAAGTCAACTGGTCTAAAATTCTCTAGAACATCACATTCATCTGACCAAGTAGGTTTAAACTCATACTTTTGTTTTTCAGATTGAATAGAACTTAGTGGCTTTTCCAGAGTTATTTTCTTGCCACTAGGTTCAGTGATCATGATTGCTTCACCATTTGATGTGGTTAGTATAACTTATACCATCTCTGAGTCAATGGAAGTATTGGTTTCTTGTTCTTGGTTATATTTTCTAAAACCAACACCATACTTCACATTGCCCTTTCTTTGTTTTTTTCTAGGAGCATCTCATAACCATTACAGGACTCCACCCATCTTTCACAGGTGATCTGTGTAGATTTCAACTCCTTTTTACAATTTTGATATTTTTCTACCATTGATTGGAGTTGATCCTTGGTTATGGATGCTTCATGTTTCAAACTGCTTATTTCAAGGTCTTTTTCAGCAATTCTTGTTTTAAAATCTCTTTTTTATTTTTCAAGAATTATTTCACTGATTTTTACCCTTTCTCTAATATTTTCATTCACCTCTTTTATGTTAGAAAAATCTATGATGCATTTTTTAGAACACAACTCCTTAATGTAACAACCATAATTTTATTTAGCGATTTTTGTAAATAATCACAAATTACTGAGTATTTATATTAAAACATTCATGTTCAAATACGGGTTTATTAAAACTTTTCTAAACTTGAAAACAAAACAACATAATGTAATTTAATTCATCATTTTAGAATAACGACGAAACAACTTGCGGAAGCTTCATTTAACGCGTGTTTGGTTCTTGCTCGATGCTTGACCTTCATCCGGGACTCTCGACATTCACCTGTGATCAAAACCAACTTAAAAGTTAGTTTTGATAATTAAATAACTAATCCAACAAGGAAGATTGGGTCGAATAATCGAATTAAACAAGGGAATCAAGAAATTCCAACATTGATATCTTGATCCCAAAAACAAAGATTTGAAACTGGCTTCCACCGTAACTTACGGTGGACACCGTAAGTTACGGTGGCCCCTGGTATAAGATACCCCACCGTAAGGCAGGAGGTAACTGCCGTAAAGCTTTCAGACCCCCACCATAACTTACGGTGCCCACCGTAAGTTACGGTGGCCCCTGTATCAGAACTTCCCATTTGTCGTTCTTGACACGAAAACTTTCGTATCTTTCAATCCGTTTGTCCGTTTAGCCTACCGTTTCTTCCTACGTGATTGTAATTTGATTCTCCACCTTATGGAGTTAAAATCCAACATCCGATTTAACAAAATTTCAGACTTTTATGTCTTCGGCTTATTACCCTTTTTACCAAATTTTGACCCGTTCGATTTTTATCAAACAAACATGTTTATTTGATCCTTAAACTCATAAAATTCATAATTTCCATATCTCCTAACATATTAATTTCAAATCACGGGACTCTTACATAATAAAACCCGTTTACACTCAAGTTCTTATTTTGACCCGTTTAGAGCGAATTTGACCCCCAAGGTAGATGCCTACAACTCTTACATGTGTCTAAGAATTACACAATGATAATACTAGTATCTAAACGACTTCTAAGGGTTGTTTGCCCGATTTACCTATCAAGGGCATTTTCGTCAACTTATTTCCTCCTTTTACGACATAGGTCCTTTTGCTAAGGTATTTGACCCCCATTGCATTTTTAACTATAAATTTATATATATACGTACCTGGTTCGAGTCAACATATAGACCCGTTTTATACCTCGCATTAAATTAACCAATATTCTATGGCGTCGCAATTATCCAAATTGCTAATCGGTCCTGATAAAATACGACTTGACAATCACATTAGTCGATATTGTCAAATGGTGTTATCATCACCATTTGACCTATTTGGACTATAAGACCAAACGTTTACATAAATTAGAAAAAAGCATAGTTTTAAATTTCCAAATTCACCCATTTGCCCCGTTTACCATAAACCATGGTTTTTATCATTTATACTTGTTCCGACTTGTATCAATCGTGTCGGAACCCTAATTTTGGATATTACATCATTCGCATTTATAGTTATAAAATAAACATGTGTCCTACAAAAGGGTGTAAGTTTTACTTACCTTGTATCCAAGCTACGCTTTTCTTTTCCTTCTTGATTCGTTTGACCCGTTTCTTCCCAAGCCTCCACCTTGCTCGTTAAGTGTCAAACTATCGTCATCATTCAAAGGTGGTTAGATTAGTAATTAATAATCACGACTATTCCACCTTACGTGTTTTCTATGTCGAATCTACCATTCGACCTCGTTATTTATTAATTCAACTTATCAAAAGTTAACTACTTTTGATCACATGATTTACACAATTAAGTCTAATTCAACATGATCTTTAGAACCCTTATTACTTCACATTTCACATAATTTGCCATATTATTCAAATGTGCATTTTATTCGAAATTTCAACATTTAGCTTTCTCTTAGGCATTATGTCAAACACCTAGTGAGCATTCTTTTATAAAATTTAACAATTAAACTTATGGTTACCTATCTTGCCCATTTCAACATCTTTTACTAGATAATCATCAAATTCATGGTTAAATGTCAAGATTAACTTCATAGAGTTCAAATAACACTAGTTTGACAATCAAAATTCTAGTGTTTAAAATATTCTTACAAAACCCACTTATCACCTTCAATGGTGATTGTGAATTCACAAGAATTAAGCAAAATTTCAACAAGTAATTGACTAGGGTTTATCCCTAATCACTATCTCATTCCTATTTCATCCAAGCAACTATCATGCAAAGATAACTAATTTTCACAACTTCATGAATGTTAGAAATTCGACATACCTTACGATCCTCTTGACTTGGTGATCGTTTCTATGTATTTAAATCTGAATTTGGCCTTCAATTGATCCTCCAATTTGAAGGTTTTGTTGAGTTTTAGGGTTAGCTCCCATGGAGCCCTTCCTGGTCGATTCCAGAACACGCACCACACACACTCTTGTGTGTGTGTTGTGTTGTTTTATTTAGTTTTATAAAATCATTTTCAAGTTACCCTATTTTAGTCCCTCATGTTTGGTTTGTTATTAATTAGGTCACAACCTAATTATTTTCAACAATATTCCCACTAATTAACTAGGTTAAATATTCCTAGTTAATTTAGTGGGTTCGGGGAATTTATGACTAGGTTTATTTTAAGTCCCGTTAACTCGGACCTCTTATAAACTTATTTCCTTAAAACTTTTATTCATGTTTTATTTAATATTAGGTTTATTTATTTAAATCCTAATATTTACCGGGTTAATTTTTACCACTAACGGTACTTTACCCGTCTTTTAGTATTAACGTGGTTTGATTACCAAAACCCGTTTTTGGGGTGTTACACTTGAGAGTTTGAGGTGATACATGAGAGGCCACCAATTCAACTTGATCCTCACTGATGCAATTAGTGGAAATTTTGGGATATTTCTCATCCATACTTCCTACATGCTCCTGGTCATCAACAGATGTTTAACCAGATCTTTCAGCAGTTCTATCAACAATCTCTTCAGCAATAGCGGTTTAAACTAGATCTTCTTCACCTGAAACATGCTCAATATCCATAAAACAAAAGTTTTCATCTTCATCACAATCATTTGCTATTAAAGCAAAATTTCATCTGGAGTTGATTTTCGTTTGACTCCCTGACGTTTACCATTTTTAACCACTTGAGTAAGAATTCTTATTTTTTTCTCAAATCATGGCCTCAGGTTTATGAATGATAACAATTTGACTCCTTGTAACTAACTCCGTCCAACTTTGACCTTAGTTATTGAGGGTATAATTGTTCATTAAATTTTAATGTGTTTGATAAATCAAATTCATTTTAGATACGAATGAGCTATATAACTATTATAATTAATTTGGGCCAATATTTGTAAAGTGGTTTGTAACATCTGGTCCCTCTCATCACCAATATTGTCTGCTCTGCCCCCGATGTGTTGCCCATCGAGGAACTCACGAATTTCTTTTTGGTTGCTCCGGTGGAGACTTCCCAGGAGGTCACCCATCCTGGTACTACTTCCACCTGAGCACGCTTAACTGTGGAGTTTTCATGTGCTCCACAGCCAACTAAGCCCAAAAAGCGTTGGTGATTTAAGAGGCAGGGCATTCCTTAAGAACCGAGGATCTCTCCTGGCCACGACCGATGTGGGATTGCCTAGGGTGTCACATTGGTCCTGTTAATCTTTCGATAGTTAGTATCCGTATTGTTACAATCATCCCCCCCCTCTTAGGGACTCATCGTCCTCGATGAGGTTTGCCCCATCATCCCGAACGGCATAGGAGTGGCTCTGATACCATTTGTAACATTTGACCCCTCTCATCACCAATATTGTCCGCTCTGCCCCCGATGGGTTGCCCATCCAGGAACTCACGGATTTGTTTTTGGTTGCTCTTGTGGAGACTTCCTAGGAGGTCACCCATCCTGGTACTACTTCCACCTGAGCACGCTTAACTGTGGAGTTTTCATGTGCTCCACAACCAACTAAGCCCAAAACGCGTTGGTGATTTAAGAGGCAGGGCATTCCTTAAGAACCGAGGATCTCTCCTGGCCACGGCCGATGTGGGATTGCCTAGGGTGTCACAATGGTCCTGTTAATCTTTCGATAGTCAGTATCTTTATTGTTACATGGTTAAACTATTATAATTAATTTTGAGCAATATATGTGAAGTGGTTAAAATGTAAATCATTCTTATGGTGTTTTGTGAGATTAAACCCACAAATAAAACATTGCCATGGAAAAATGGTTCGTAAGATATATCAATTAATTTTTTACGGCAATTGACGAGACTTCCGCATACGATCAGAAGCAAGTAAGCTTTTTGGATTTTTATTTAATTCGATTTCAAGGTAGTTAGTTTTTTGTTTAGTAAGTTTTATTTTGTGTTTTGATACTTGGTTTGATATGATTGATTTAGTGTGTGTACTATAGTTTTGTAATTTCTCAACTGTTTTTTTAAGGGGAACCTGCTATGGTAGAATGGAATGAAAATAATGAAGATGTGGGATATATACCTATTTAGATGAAGATAATGAAGCATTGGTTCTTAATAAAGGTAATGAACATGAGAAAGGCAATGTGTAAGATGAGATATTTTTGTCATAGTTTTTGGGTGAATATGACTTTGGAGCACAAAATGACATTGACAAGAGCAAACATGATAATGTTAACGGCAAAGATGATAATGTCATTGACCAAGATGATAAAGACAACGACCAACGTGATAATGACACAGAGAAGCAACATGATAATGATGATTCTAGCTTTATTGTGGATGAAAACATGGTTGAGGATGCGGATGTGAACATGAATGACTTTAGAGCTGCTGTTAATATGGATGAAAATGACCTACTTGATGATGATAACATTGAAGAGGAGACTGCAAAAGTTGATTTAGATGACCTTGAGAGTGCAAGTGATCCTGAAACTGACCCTCCATTGAGTAGGGCAGTGAAAAAGCTTAGAAGGAAGAAGAAACATTGGAAAGCAGTTGTAGCAACCCATTTTTTGTTGGTCAAAAACTTGGGGACAGAGAGGACCTCAAGTTGGCTGTTAAAACAAATGTTGTTGAGACTAGAAGGCAACTTGTTATTGTTAAAAATGACAAGTTAATATTTCATGTGGTATGTCATGGAACTAATACAGACTTTATCTTAGTGAAGGGCAAAATAAAGGATCTTCAAAAACATCAAAAAACTGTGGGTCAAGTGCATTAACTAATACTTATAAAAAAAGGTTTCAAATCCCCACTTGTCCTTGGACTTTCCATATATCCAAGAACAAGGTAGAAGATTTGTGGTGTGTTAAGACTTTTGTACCGGAGCACAAATGTTTGCAAACAAGGCAGGTGAGAGGGCGTTTAATCCTATATGTGAAACTAGACAACTCAAGAGAATCTACATATGTTTTGCTGCTTTGAAAGCTGGTTTTAAAGCTTATGGAAGAGACCTGTTAGGTTAGGATGGTTTTTTTTTTTATGAAAGGTCCATATCCTGGACAAATTTTGACTGCTGTTGGACTAGACTCAAACAATGGAATTTACCCAGTGGCATATGCATTAGTGGTGGCTGAAACCAGTAGTTCATGGACTTGGTTCCTAGAAAATCCTGGTCAAGATTTGAATCTTTATCCTAATTCAAATATGAAAGTGATAGGCAAAAGGTAATTTCTTGTCAATTCGGGTCTTTATCCCAATTCAATTTTCACTTTAATATGTGTTGCTCTTTAGGGAATTATACATGCATTAAAAAAGGTTTTCCCAACTGCTGAGCATAGGTTTTGCTTGAAACACATACATGCGAACATGAAATCCAAATGAAGAGGCCACATATACATGGACCTTTTGTAGAAATGTTCAATTGCACGAACAACGGCTCAATTTAATACAACAATGGAAGCAGTGAGGAAGCAAGATGCCTCTTTGCATGATTCGTTAAAAGCAATCCCAGCTAGACATTGGGTCAGATCTCATTTTAGTGGTATACTTCTTTTCTTAACTTATGTTTTATTGGTATAATGATATGTTTTCACTAATGTAATGTTCAAATCTTTCTTATATAGGAAGACCAAAATGTGATATGCTATTGAACAACCTTTGTGAGGTGTTTAATAAGCAATTGGTAGGAGGCAGAGACAAGCCTATAATTATGTGTTTAGATTATATAAAAGAGTATATGATGAAAAGGATTGTTGTGGTCCACAAGTTGATCTCCAAGTGTGAATGACCTTGACACCCTTTGCAACCAAGACCTTTAATGTTATTAAAAGCCAGGCTGCTGATTACACTGTGATTATGGCAGGAGTGAAGAAAATTCAGGTTAGTGGACCTTGGATGGACCAAGTTGTTGTTGATTTGGAGAAACGTACATGTTCGTACAAGAATTAGGAGCATACTAGAATGCCTTATAACCATGTGGTAGCGTGTAATTGGAACATGGCTTGGAATGATGAGCATACTTCAATTTAAGAAACATGGGTGTCTAAAGTCTTTCGGCTAGAGACCTGGAAGAATGTTTACCAACATACCATTGAACCAATCAATGGTAGAGCCATGTGGCTACCATCAAACTGCCCTACAACTCTAACACCTCCAAAACATCATACTCAAATTGGTAGGCCTAAAAAGAAAAAGGGTGAAGACAACAGATGAGTTGGCAGAAAACATCAGCAGGAATGGAAAATTTTCAAGGAAGGGAGCTTCTGTTACTTGTGGAAAATGCAAGAACAAGGGACACAACTCCAGATCTTGCAAGGGGCAGGGATCTTCACCGAATGTTTGACATGGTGCTCCACATCCAAGTCAGAATATGTAATATCTTTTAAGTGGTATGTTGAAATTTTCTATTTTTAAACGATGTTGTCTTTTAAACAATGTATTTTGGAATTTGCTGCCATTTGAATAATGTTTGGTGCTACTATCTTTTGAACCATGTTTGCTACCATTTGAATAATGTCTGATGCTACTATCTTTTGAACCATGTTTGTTTCATGGTATGGTATGTGATGTGTGCAAAATGCAACATTTAAATTACATCAAATGAGTTATAAAACTAACATTTTTTAGTACTAATGTTGGAAAAAGCGTGCTTTTGTCTTCCTTTTGAATTTACAGGACCAAATGAGCTTAAACGAGCAAAAGGAACAAATAAACAGCAAAAACCAACATAAATACAAAGAAAAGGAATAAACATGACATGTCCGACCCCTCGATAGCATCCCCAAGAGCAAAAACAAGAAACAAAAGACTGACCATGGGCCATGCCCACTGAACACGGGGGCGTGGTCAGGTGTCTGCAGAAAGGACAAAGCGGTGGAAGCTTCTACGCCCACCACGGGGGCGTTCCCAGCTCAGCACGGGGCGTGGTCAACGCTAAGATACGCAGAATCTTGCAAAATCTTGGTAGTACAGATACGCTTCTGCCCACGGGGCCGTGCCCGGTGACCACGGGCTGTGTGGAGCCGTATGCTGACAAAAGCAATTAATGAAGGAAGAGAAAGAGATGGCCATGGGGGCGTGTCCGCTGGACACGGGGCCATGGCTGGGCTTCTGTTCAGGCTATAAATAGGGGTGCTTGGCTCACTTCAAAGGCATCCCTTGGCAAACCACTACTCTCCCACTTTGCCACCACTCCACCACCACTACACCACCAACACCCAACACCATCATCCATTATCCACCTTTAGAATGTGTAGTAGTCTCGGGATCCAAGATTGATAGTAAGAGTTCTTGTCAATCAAAGGCCATCTTTGGCTAAGTCTCTTACAGCACTTGGTGAAGACAAGTCTTTTATGTATTACTTTTGATTTTTAATCTTTCGGCACTTTTTACTTGGTTTTGTATTAATGACTTTAATAACTAGTTTCTTATGTTGAAGGTGAATTTTCTTTATCATTTGTCTCTGGTGTCTTGGCATTACTTTACTGTCTATATAAAGTAAAAGATTTACACCATTTATATCTCTACGGCCTATATAGAGGTATGTTGGCTACCTAGTCGAGGGTTAAGGGAATGGTTTAGTAAGGTTCTTGCCTTGTTCAGTGTATAGATCCTGCAATGACCTGGGTCAAGCTTACTAGGACCTCCTTCAATACCCACTGGTATTGGATGGCGGGGGTGCGAATGGCTTGATCCCCTCATATGTAAACTACTATTAATACATTAAACCGGCTACTTGGGACTGTATCCCTGCTGACTCAAACTACTTAGCCGAAGGTAACGTCACCTTCAAAAGAGGGGCCTACCACTTTTCACATTAATAACTTAATTAATTATCTTTCAATATTCCGACCATTTGGGATTGTTTCATTGCTCACTCAAACCACTGGGTTAAAGGTAACGTCACCTTCAAAAGAGGGGCCTACTACTATAACTAATATAATCTCTTAAAAAGTCCGAAAGTGCAAAAATCATCAAAGGATACTTAAAAGGCGAGTCGGATCCAAGTGATTCATCTTTTCTATCTGTTTTTATTTTTATTTCTGCATTTTTAGTTTTATATTTAATGTTTAAAACTATTTTCTCAAAATTTTAGATTGATTAGACGTTGAAGATAAACCGGTACTAAAAGCTCTTGTGTCCTTGGACGACCTCGATATCTTAACAACGCTATACTACGCTCACGATGGGTGCACTTGCCCAAGTGTGTGTTTAGTGTTAGTAGAATATCGTGTTTTATAAATTTAAAACTTGACTAATGCGTAAAATGGGCTTAAAATATCAATAAAAATATATCACGCTTCGCACACACACGTATGTAATAATGAATGCATGGTTTATTGGATCCAAGTTTGGGATTTGTCTGATATGCATTATGAACCCTCTATATTTCCAAGACTACCTTTTTTTGTGGTCCTATCTCAAATTTAATTCCCATCCCAATCTATTTTAGAAATGTTAAACCAAATTAATTAAAATAATTACCTTGAATCATTGTATATAAATTAGATTCCTTTTTTTTCTTCCTAACGTATTCAATTAATAATAATTATCACATAGCAAAATGTATAATTACTTTTGAAATAATTGGACACCAAAGGTAAGTATGAATTAGTATTTAATTTAGATTTATTAAACACACTAAAATTGAATGAAAATCACATATTTGAAATTGAATGGAAGATTATACCCTTAAGAAGTAACTTAAAAGTTGGGGAAGTTAGCCATAAGGAGTCAAATAGTTAACATTCATAAACCTTAGGCCATGATTTCAGAAAAAGCAAGAATTCGTACTCAGATGGTTAAAATGGGTAAACCTTAGGGAATCAATCTGAAATTAACTCTCTCATCTGTTAAGTTTTCTGGCAAGCTGGTCCAGTCAACATAGCCTTGTGTAAAGAAGCTTTGCTGACTAGGCTCTGCTGGTGTAGGAGCAGGAGCAGCTTGTGGTGCTTGAACATGAGCAACTGGCATCTGAACATACTGAACCTGAGGGACTTGTGGTGTTTGAACATAATGAACTAGCACATGATTCATGTATTGTGCAAGTGAGCTGTGTTTTACACATTTGGTCCAGGTGTATTTTGGGAATAAAAATGTTGTTGGTGCAATTTACTCGTTTGACTCTTGCATTCTCTAGCAAAGTGACCTAACCTATTACACTTGAAGCATTTAATCTAAGATTTATCTAACCCCACCTTCGACCTCCCACTTAATCCTAGGTAAGTGTAACAACCAGCACGTCCGTGCGTTGTTACTACTCGTTATACTCGTTACGCCTAGCACCAGAGATTCGGATAATAATGTGGCTAATTCGCATATATCGCTATATCGCAGTGTTTTTCGCATATTTTCGCATACTTTATCGCTATCACATCACATTGCACTTGCTGATAACCACGATGATGTCGAGTGAGGACCAATTCTACCCTCCTTGATAGCCGTGGTGTGTCGCAATGTAGCGCAACACTCAAAAACGCAATCGCAGGCACGCGTAACTCGATTATCACAAGATTGGAATATGGATATGTATATACGACCCGATGTGACTAATTATAATAAATATATGAAAATGTGTACCCAAACTATCGCAAAGCTTAACGATCGAAACGAAACGCCAAAACTCAACTCGCCGGAGGCATTTGATTGAATGACAATTCGATCGGATGGCCATCCGATCGGATTGCCATCCGATCGGACAGCCATCCGATCCGATCCGATTCACTGCATTGCCTCCTCTTCTCTCTTGCCTATAAATACCCTCACTCTCACATCATTTGCCCTGATGTGGAGCTCTCACTCGACCAGCACACTTTGGGTCTGTTTTCTCTCAATTTCTCGCGATTCTTGTAAGTTTTCAACCTAAATCTTGTACTTCTATGATCTATGCACACTCCTTCATCTTTTTCACCTTTGAATCTTAACTTTTAACCGTGAAATCAATGGATTTGGGGTGTTCTAGGATGATGTCATCATGGAGTTCTTATGAACTTCAAGCTTTGGCCTCATTCCACCAAGAAGAACTCAGATCTGAAGGATTTCCACAAGATTAAACAATGTTTTCGCATAAATCTACACCTATTCATGGTTAAAAGGTTTGAAAGATGGCTTTCCAACTTTCTTTCAACTCTTTTACAATCAATGCACTCAAAACCGATAGAATCGGAGCTTGTACCGACCTTCTACTCATTCTTAGTGTCGTGTTGGTTCAACATCTGGTTTTTGTCAAAGAGACAACCGATTTCAGGTTAACCAAAACCGTCACAAACCAGCAAACCAGTCAGATTGGGGTGATTCCTGTCCGATCGGGTCACTTGGTTCGAGATGGGGTTTCTGTTGTTAGCACATCATAACACCGTCTCGATCAAAACTGCAAACCTTCACAATAATCAAGTGCCAAAGATGACCGGATCTTTGGGACGGATTGTCGTTCAATCGGATTGCCATCCGATCGGACTGTCATCCGATCGGACTGCCATCCGATCGGACTGCCATCCGATCGGACTGCCATCCGATCGGACTGCCACCCGATCGGATTGTGTGACATCTGTGTCTCACCGACCATTAAACAAATACCAAATAAATGAAATTTTTTTTGCCATACTTGGGATTTTTATAAATATGTGTATCATTGGCACATATCAATTCTTGTTCGATTTCGAGCTTTAAATCGCTTTCGGGAAGGTTATACAGGAACTGATGCGTAAACGTAATCAGTTTAATGCGACAAACACTTTGGAATAGTGATATAGGCTTAACATACCTTAAATAACCTTTACATAACTTAGAAATAAGTTTTGGAGGGTTTGGTGTAGCGAAATCAAGTTTATTCGATCACAGGGACTATTTGCGTCAAACTGCAAAAGTATACCGAATCGAATGATAATGGACATTCCGTACCTTGATCATAAGTTAAATATGCCCTAAATATCCTTTACATATCTTAGAAATATGCCCTAAATATCCTTTACATATCTTAGAAATAAGCTTTGAGGTTTGATCAATAGGGACTAAAAGCGTCAAAAAGTGCATAAGTTTGCATTTTCGCGCATATCTTACGTTCTGAATATATCCGGACTTCCAAAAATTTATGTAATCAATAAAATATTTTATTTTGGTGATTGGTATGATAAAATTCCGTTCATCGCTTAATTTAGATCGTTATTGCGTTCGTTACGACTTCCGTCGTAATTACCCGAATAACGCAACCGTACGACCAAAAGAACCGACATCCGAGATGTTTTGAGCATATTTTAAGTTCTCTATACTTTAACTACATTTTAGAGCCTTAAAATGGGGTTAACGGGGCTTAAACGTGTCAAAAATGCATCAAAAACCAAGTTTTGGGACTACAGGGGCTAAAATTGTAAATCTGCCAAAGTTTGCTAGGCCTGGGGCGTAAGCCTAAGCTTATTCTTACGCGGCCTGCGTCAGCAGCCCAGATCAGAAACATTGAATCTGGCTTTCCATCCTGTTGTTGATGGTTTTAACCACATATTTGCAATACCATTTGATGGTATTTCATGTCCCCATTGTTTTTAAAACCTTGTGCCCAAGTGTATGGCCTAGATCGAAGCACGAATTACGAGGAACAATCCTAACGGTTGTGGATTTCCTATAAATACCCAACCCCAATTCACTTATTCCTCACAATTGATCTTAATTTCTCTAAGTTGAGGTTCCAAAACTTCATACCTGAGAACATTTAGATCAATATCTTCATTGATTGGACCCTTTCTAAGTTTCTTTCATGCTTTTATGCGTTTTTAAGCACGAAAGTGAAACAGTGTTTGACTTTCTTCTTTGACCGGTCAATGGTCAACACAAAGTTCGTTTGAACTTTGCAACGTGAGCGTAATCACGACGGTTATAGTCCCGTGTGACTATACCTACTTATTACCACATTGATTAGGTGTAGTGACGAGTCATAGTTTCGGTCAAAATGCGTATTTATGCGTATCTTGCAACCAAACTATTCTTGGGTATCAAAACCGTTTGTTTTGATATCAAACTTTTTTTCAAACTTCATTAAACATGTTTTAGCATGTTTAACTCGTCACTTTTAGATTAGTGCTTGTATAAGGTCGTAAGATAAGCTGTCTAAACAACCGCTTAGACTTTCGAACCTGACCCGTTTGGTAGATCTTTAGGATCCGACCAAACATGTTTAGCGACCAAAGATGTATAGGGAATAACCTTCCGAGGTTATACCTTATGGTCGCTTAGTTTAATTAGTTGTATGATAGGTTGCTTATATGCCTTAGGTAAAATGACCAAAATACTCTTTTCATGCATAATTGGTATTTAAGCATATGTAACTCAAAATTTTGTCACTTAACTGATTTTGCAACATATTTAAGCATGTTTAGGCATATAATACTTGTCATAGGACTAGTTAGGCGTTCCGAACGCGTTTTACGCGAATGGCGTGTTAAAGTGGCGTAAGCTACCTAAACGAGTCGTAATGGGTCGTAGGCACTTAGGTTAGGTTTCGATTTAGTATGCAGGCTTTGTTAAACCATATCGTATGAGTTCCGACACTCATTTGGTTTACGAAACCTCATCCTATCCGATCTTCCGATTTAGGTCCGGTTATTAATGTAGTTACCTATATTAGGTGCCGTTTGATTTCCGTGATCCCTCTAGCTTTGCTTAGTTGTTATTCAAGACTTCTAAGCATCCTCAACTGAGTACATAGTCCCCTCTTTTACTGTTTTTCAAACTGTATTGGGGTGAAACACATGTGCCTACTTATTATTTTCGTGCTTTTCATGCTTTTATATCATATAATTGCTATGTTCATTAGTACGTATATAGTACATGATTCCATTATGTTTTGCTATGTATGTTCACTTAGCATGCTAGCACATTGATTTTTATATATTACATTTTGTTGCATATGCTCATCCAGCATATGGACACATTGTTTTACATTTTGAACTGTTTGAACCGTTTGAAGCTGTTTGATCTATGTGAATTATTTGGACTGTTGGAACCGTTTGGAATTGATTGGTTAATGTGAACCATTTGAAACTGTTTGAACCGTTGGGTTAGGGAAGTGATTAGGTAACGGGGCGGGTGTAAGGTGTTAAAGGCATGGTGGATACGCCACTGGTACTTCCTATATATAAGTGCTTTTAACACATTATATCTCGTTGCGTTATCTAGATCACTTCGGCAAAGGTTATCAAGACAAAGTTATATTACGAGGTTTTTCTAATAATATAAACCGTTCGAGTTTTGTTTCAAAAACAATTTACGAACTGGGTTTATTTAAACAAATGTTTTGAGTTAAGATTCATGGTATCGAGGTTTTATAAATTATAGCAAAACTGTTTTAACTTGGTTATTTCAATTCACAATACAAACATTTTTCAAAACTAAGTTTTCTAATTATCAATTAACAAAGTTGTTTGAGTTATTTCAAAAGATAAAACGAGCCATGAATCTGATACTCACATAAATCCTATGTACTCGCCGGCATTTTTATGCTGGCGTATTTTCACATGTGTTTCAGGTATCATAGTTGGTGATGTTTGATGATGATATTGATGCATGCTCACATAGGAATGGACGAGGCCTTAGTGACTTAATAACAATGAAAGTCAATTTGTTCATGTTTTGTTTCTAGTTTCAATACAATGTAATAAACTTAATTCAATAAAACAGAACTTTTATCCATGTGTTATGAAACAATGATTCTGTTGCAACACTCCCCGACGTTTCCGCCGCGGTTTGTTGTTTTAAAGCGGTCAGGGTGTGACAGAAAAGTTGGTATCAGAGCTCACGGTTATTGGGAATTAGGTTATTAGTAATGCTTTGACCTAGTCTATAACCTTCCTAGGACCCTAACGCGAGTTTACTTGCGTTTAGATCTTAAAACAATACCGTCACTTATCCTTAAGTGACAACCTCAACAAGAACACAAATTTCAAATCTGCTTTGAAAACCAACCATCTGTTCTAGGATGATTTATTATAAGGTTTTGAACCTTCAAAGTTTTCAAAATCTCGTCAAAGTTGGGTCTTATAATGTGAACACGTGCAATCTGGAAGGGTGGATGCCTGTACTCTGAGCTTTCTGTCTAAGGCTAGAGTGTTCGTACAAATCCACATAATCGGACTAGTCACTCTTACCTGGGAACTCTTGGGGTGAGTGTCCACTTATAGGCTAAAGCATGTCTTCGCGATACATTAATATGACCCACTTACTTTGATTAGTCATCGTCTCATTTGTTTGCCTTAGGTAACAAACAAATGATTGCAATTTTTATGCGTTGTCATCCTGCTTTGGTTAGCCGATAATATCTCACTTGCTTCCTCCCATGCCTTCCATTATCTTCAAGATGCCTCTTCATCACAACAACACACAAATGTCCAAACCAGGTGCTGCAATTGCCCAGCGAATAGGCGTCGTACTCTAGAGGATCATTGACTTAGCTATCACCATGACTCACCTCAGGGATGAATCCATACAAGGAACCGCTTCTTGGTGCAATCAATGCAACCGTCATCATCCGAATCAAATACCCTTTTTCAAATGTACCCACTGTGAATGATGGGGACATTTGGTTAAAATGTGCCGCTTTGCTATCCAAAGCAAAGCTGTTACAAATCCTGCTGCTGCTCAACCTCCAAATTCTGTTTTATATGTCTAGTGCAAGGTTTCGAAGCACCTCTCGTTACACAAATTCCAAAATCCATATAGGATCTTTCTATCCTCATAATTAGATCCTTGTGGATGATTGTCGCTCATCGAAGCCCTTAATTGAATTCTTTGTATGCTTTAATACATACATTACGATTCAATAAGGACAAAAGCTGAATTCCTATTTAGATCTTCCTATCTTCATAGATAGATTCTTGAAGATGTTTAAAGTGCCAAATGAAATCCACGAATTGGATTCCTGGTGTGCTTTAAATACCCGTGTCCAAAGATAACAAATTAAAGGTCAAATTAAACAATTATGTGCTTATGTGTTTTCTTTTATGTTTTTGTGTGATCCGAATTTTCATTATCCAAATCCTCATAGAATCTTCCATATCTTCGTATATGGGATTCATAGTAGGATATCCAAAGGTACTACCTCAAATCCTTAATGGGCTTTTACGTAATAGTTAAGACCCTTGGATTGTAAAGTACTATCCCATAATTAGACCCCTTGAGAGGTCTAGTTAAAAAGATTGATTCAAAAATCTGGTTGGGAATGTCATGTGATGATATAGCTGAAAAGACTCCCTAGTGGTCTATTCAAAGAGATCAATCATTTGATTTAATTAAAGGACCCTATGGCGGTCTAGTCACATTCATCACAGGTTTGTTCGTTTGATTCTCTTCCCCTACACATTATGAAACGCACTCTGCGGACTGTGCAAGGAATTTCATAATTATGGATGCATACATAATTATGGAATTTAGTGCACAAAAACCACAACAAGTTTTGTCATGTGTCTAGAGTTAACCCTATTCATTCCCATTTCTGAAGAATACCCGTTGAAGAAAATGATTATCCGTTCATTTTCATTTTCGCTTCTGAAGAATATCCGTTAAGGGAAATGAATATCCGTTGATTATTCCTTCATTCCCATTTCTGAATAATACCCGTTGAAGAAAATGATTATCCGTTCATTTTCATTTTCGCTTCTGAAGAATATCCGTTAAGGGAAATGAATATCCGTTGATTATTCCTTCATTCCCATTTCTGAAGAATACCCGTTGAAGAAAATGATTATCCGTTCGTTTTCATTTTCGCTTCTGAAGAATATTCGTTAAGGGAAATGAATATCCGTTGATTATTCCTTCATTCCCATTTATGAAGAATACCCGTTGAGGAAAATGACTCCATCCGTTCATTTTCGTTTCTGAAGAATATCCGTTAAGGGAAATGAATATCCGTTGATTATTCCTTTTTTCCCATTTCTGAAGAATACCCGTTGAAGAAAATGATTATACTTTCATTTTCATTGTCGCTTCTGAAGAATATCCGTTAAGGGAAATGAATATCGGTTGATTATTCCTTCATTGCCATTTCTGAAGAATACCCGTTGAAGAAAATGATTATCCGTTCATTTTCATTTTCGCTTATGAAGAATATCCGTTAAGGGAAATGAATATCCGTTGATTATTCCTTCATTCCCATTTCTGAAGAATACCCGTTGAGGAAAATGACTCCGTCCGTTTATTTTCGTTGTTGAAGAATATCCGTTAAGGGAAATGAATATCCGTTGATTATTCCTTCATTCCCATTTTTGAAGAATACCCGTTGAAGAAAATGATTATCCATTCATTTTCGCTTCTGAAGAATATCCATTGAAGGAAATGAATATCCTTTTTATTTATTCCTTCATTTCCATTTCTGAAGAACCCATTGAGGAAAATGAATCGTCCATTCATTTTCACTTCTGAAGAATATCCGTCAAGGGAAATGAATATCCTTTCGACACCTGACAAAGAACCCATTGGAGAAAGTGAATTGTCCGTTCATTTTCACTTCGAAGTATATCCATTGGGAAATGACAGGGTTATGCCTTGCATAAAAATCGTTGATGGGTTACTCTACGCAAATAGATGACACCCTAGATTCCATGCGAGACAATTATTTAACACAGCGTCACAGACAGATTCCTACGAATAAATTTCGGGACGAAATTTCCTAAAGTAGGGGAGACTGTGACATCTGTGTCTCAGTGACCATTAAACAAATACCAAATAAATGAACTATTTTGTTTCATACTTGGGATTTGAATAAATATGTGTATCATTGGCACATATCAATTCTTGTTCGATTTCGAGCTTTAAATCGCTTTCTAGAAGGTTATACACGAACTGATGCGTAAACGTAATCAGTTTAATGCGACAAACACTCCAGAATAGTGACATAGGCTTAACATACCTTAAATAACCTTTACATAACTTAGAAATAAGTTTTGGAGGGTTTGGTGTTGCGAAATCAAGTTTATTCGATCACAGGGACTATTTGCGTCAAACTGCAAAAGTATACCGAATCGAATGATAACGGACATTCCAAAACTTGATAATAAGTTAAATATGCCCTAAATATCCTTTACATAGCTTAGAAATAAGCTTTGAGGTGTTTGGTGCGCAAAAATAAACTTATTTGATCAATAGGGACTAAAAGCGTTAAAAAGTGCATAAGTTTGCATTTTCGTACATATCTTACGTTCTGAATATATCCGGACTTCCAAAAATTTATGTAATCAATAAAATATTTTATTTTGGTGATTGGCATGATAAAATTCCATTCGTCGCTTAATTTGGATCGTTATTGCGTTCGTTACGACTTCCGTCGTAATTACCCGAATAACGCAACCGTACGACCAAACGAACCGACATCCGAGATGTTTTTGAGCATATTTTAAGTTCTCTATACTTTAACTTCATTTTAGAGCCTTAAAATGGGGTTAACAGGGATTAAACGTGTCAAAAATGCATCAAAAACCAAGTTTTGGGACTACAGGGGCTAAAATTGTAAATCTGCCAAAGTTTGCTAGGCCTGGGGCGTAAGCCTAAGCTTATTCTTACACGGCCCGCGTCATCAGCCCAGATCAGAAACATTGAATCTGGCTTTCCATCCTGTTTTTTATGGTTTTAACCACAGATTTGCAATACCATTTGATGGTATTTCATGTCCCCGTTGTTTTTAAAACCTTGTGCCCAAGTGTATGGCCTAGATCGAAGCACGAATTGCGAGGAACGATCCTAACGGTTGTGGATTTCCTATAAATACCCAACCCCAATTCACTTGTTCCTCACAATTGATCTGAATTTCTCTAAGTTGAGGTTCCAAAACTTCATACCTGAGAACATTTAGATCAATATCTTCATTGCTTGGACCCTTTATAAGTTTCTTTCATGCTTTTATGAGTTTTTAAGCACGAAAGTCAAATAGTGTTTGACTTTCTGCTTTGACCGGTCAATGGTCAACACAAAGTTCGTTTGAACTTTGCAACGTGAGCGTAATCACGACGGTTATAGTCCCGTGTGACTATACCTACTGATTACCACGTTGATTAGGTGTAGTGACGAGTCATAGTTTCGATCAAAATGCGTATTTATGCGTATTTTGCAACCAAACTATTCTTGGGTATCAAAACCGTTTGTTTTGATATCAAATTTATTTTCAAATTTCGTTAAACATGTTTTAGCATGTTTAACTCGTCACTTTTAGATTAGTGCTTATATAAGGTCGTAAGATAAGCGGTCTAAACAACCGCTTAGACTTTCGAACCCGACCCGTTTGGTCGATCTTTAGGATCCGACCAAGCATGTTTGGTGACCATAGATGTATAGGGAATAACCTTCTGAGGTTATACCTTATGGTCGCTTAGTTTAATTAGTTGTATGATAGGTTGCTTATATGCCTTAGGTAAAATGACCAAAATACCCTTTTCATGCATAATTGGTATTTAAGCATATGTAACTCAAACTTTTGTCACTTAACTGATTTTGCAACATATTTAAGCATGTTTAGGCATATAATACTTGTCATAGGACTAGTTAGGAATTCCGAACGCGTTTTACGCGAACGACGCGTTAAAGTTTAGCTTACTAAACGAGTCGTAATGGGTCGTAAGCACTTAGGTTAGGTTTTGATTTAGTATGCAGGCTTTGTTAAACCATATCGTATGAGTTCCAACACTCATTTGGTTTACGAAACCTCATCCTATCCGATCTTCCGATTTAGGTCCGGTTATTAATGTAGTTACCTATATTAGGTGTCGTTTGATTTCCGTGATCCCTCTAGCTTTGCTTGGTTGTTATTCAAGACTTCTAAGCATCCTCAAGTGAGTACATAGTCCCCTCTTTTACTGTTTTTCAAACTGTTTTGGGGTGAAACACATGTGCCTACTTATTATTTTCGTGCTTTTCATGCTTTTATTTCATATAATTGCTATGTTCATTAGTACTTATATAGTACATGATTTCATTATGTTTTGCTATGTATGTTCACTTAGAATGCTAGCACATTGATTTTTATATATTACATTTTGTTGCATATGCTCATCCAGCATATGGACACATTGTTTTACATTTTGAACTGTTTGAAGCTGTTTGATCTATGTGAATTATTTGGACTGTTGGAACCGTTGGAATTGATTGGTTGATGTGAACCATTTGAAACTGTTTGAACCGTTGGGTTAGGGAAGTGATTAGGTAACGGGGCGGGTGTAAGGTGTTAAAGGCATGGTGGATACGCCGTTGGTACTTCCTATATATAAGTGCTTTTAACACATTATATCTCGTTGCTTTATCTAGATCACTTCGGCAAAGGTTATCAAGACAAAGTTATATTACCAGGTTTTTCTAATAATATAAACCGTTCGAGTTTTATTTCAAAAACAATTTACGAACTGGGTTTACTTAAACAAATGTTTTGAGTTAAGATTCATGGTATCAAGGTTTTATAAATTATAGCAAAACTGTTTTAACTTGGTTATTTCAATTGACAATATAAACATTTTTCAAAACTAAGTTTTCTAATTATCAATTAACAAAGTTGTTTGATTTATTTCAAAAGGTAAAATGGGCCATGAATCTGGTACTCACATAAATCCTATGTACTCGCCAGCATTTTTATGCTGACGTATTTTCGCATGTGTTTCAGGTATCATAGTTGGTGATGTTTGTTGATGATATTGATGCATGCTCACATAGGAATGGACGAGGCCTTAGTGACTTAATAACAATGAAAGTCAATTTGTTCATGTTTTGTTTCTAGTTTCAATACAATGTAATAAACTTAATTCAATAAAACAGAACTTTTATCCATGTGTTATGAAACAATGATTCTGTTACAACACTCCCCGACGTTTCCGCCGCGGTTTGTTGTTTTAACGCGGTCGGGGTGTGACAGATTGCACTTGATTCCACTCCTAAACATTATTTACGAATTTTCAAGGTTTTTGAACATCAAAACGGATTGTCGTCCGATCTGATTGCCACCCGATCAAACGACCATCCGACCCTGTGATGTTTTAAACTTCAAACACTTACAAGAAAATCAACATGTTCAATACGGATTGCCACCCGATCGGATTGCAATCCGATCGAGTGACAAACTGTTCTCACTAAAGTGTCCTACCAATCGGATTGCCGTCCAATCGAACAGCCGTTCGATCGATCGACTTGAAAGGTAGAGATATTTCTCTGTTTTCAAAATGCTACAACGAAAACTTCAAAGTTCAAGCCAGCATACACAAACACATCTTCACCAAGCAAGGTGACAATCCAATCGAATGGCCATCCGATCGGATGACCATCCGAACGGATTGCCACCCGAACGACTGGCCATCTGATCGGATTGCCATCCGATCGGATTACCATCCGACTCTTGGTTCACCGCCACTGTTTGACGCATTATTCAACGCTTACGCTATCGATCTGTAATCAGGATAATCTCAGACGCGCTCCCTTCAATCCAACCAAGTTGTGTTTGCTTGCCGAACACCGACTGTGAGTATACTCGAACCCTTTTTATCACATTTTGGGTGTAACATACGTTCCTATCAAATCAAATTTAACAAACGAATTATTCAATCAAAACTGGTTATCACTTGCGAATAACTGTTATGCATATTTACACGTGATGCTAGTTACATATGTGTTAGGACTTATACTCGCAAGGTCCCGCCTTAACTAGTAAGTACTATAGCACCCGACGGGGTCTATGTCACACCCCTTTCTAAGGCGGAAGCACGAGGTGTGATCTTGAAAGGTTCTCATTGCATACGAATGGTAAACATACTACATGCTCGTAAAAATAACTTCAAATGCCAATAACATTACGTAACTGAAAACATAGGTTAAGTTTGGAGTTTACATCACAGCATAAAAAGTTATCTGAAAAGTTTACAACATTATTCAAAGATAAACATACACAACATCCGAGAGTAAGTGTAAGACCCCGCGCACATCCACTTTAGTTACCTGAATTACATGGGAGTTTTTGGAAAATCGTCAACATAATGTTGGTGTGAATTCATGCAGTTTTTGTATCGAACGTTTGTATACTTTAAATGAAAACATGGTATGTAATTTGTATAAATCAAGTATTTATGTAAATGTAAGGAAATCGAGATCGCTAATGGTTTGCAAGGCCATTAACATGTGACACGACATAGGAAGCATCCAAACCATAGGCATTTAGCAGTCGATTCACGACTAGAGACACAAAAGAACTGCTTGGTACTAGTTATGACCAAGAGTGTGGCTGCCTGAAACCCATTAGATCTAACCTTTTGTTCCGCGGTCTTAGTATGTAAACGATTAATGGTGCTTCTGGTACCCTATTCGTGACATGATCTAAAGTATCATTCCTTAGTTTTTCTATTCAACATACCATAACACATGTATTTTCCCCAAGTTTAAAAAGCATGTAAAAGTTTAAAAGTGGGGAAATGAACTCACAACTTTGCGTTTCCTGCACCGTAAACTTCACCAGGTTTGCTTTTATAGCGTCGTGACCTATACGTGTTTTATTAACGTTAGTCACTAGACTTTTATCGCACAAGTACATGTCACCATCTTTTATGTATGTGTTCTTTGTTGTTAAAAATAATTCATATTTTTAACTATATAACTTACTTATATTATTTTTCCAATAAATATAAGTATCTTGTATTTTTCACCCGAGTTATGTATTTTTGTCCAAAATACATTTTAAGTTTATAACTTGTCCATGTGCTTCTATGTATTCTCATGTATTTTGTATGTGTATTTTTGTATTTTTACTCCTTAAGAGTGTTTAGTGTATTTTCAAGTCCTAATACACTATTACATGTAATACATATTACATACACTTAGCACAAAAATTGGTGATCAATAAATATATATAGTTTCCCCAAAAATATACATACTTAATATTGATTTTTATCTTGAAGAAATCATCATTTCTTAACTTGAAATTTACAAAAAAAATTAGGGAAACCTTGGTAAATATTTTTAGGGAATAAGTTTCACCAAAACATATATTTTTCTATGTGTCAAAATTTTATAAAAATTTTGACATGGTTTCCCCTAAAAATTGAGGTTTCCCATGTTTTCAAAACATGTGTTTATTTTCTTTTAAAAATCATCATCAATAATCAACAACGCAATCAAGACTTATCATAAGCCAAGATCATGTAAATTACACTACATAATGAACTTGAAGTTTTTGTAAAAACTTGTAGTAACTTACCATGTTATTTAGTAGGTTTAGTTACCCTTTAAAACATATTTATTTGTTTGTAAATCACTTTATTAAAAGATTTGGTCATTTACAACTTGTAAGATGATTTTTCTAAAAATATTTCTTTTATATTTTTCTTGTTACACACATGTTTCTAGTCTTGTTTAAACACTAAAAATATGATTAGTTTATTTAGAAACCATGACTTTGTAAATCTAATAAATAAACTTGGTTTCTAGAGAAAATTATTTTTGTAATCGTTTATTTACAAGATTTGTATTTGGTTTAAATCATCTTTACATATGAAAACCAATTTCATCATTCAAGTTCATGAAGACATAAAGCATGATGATCTTGGTCTTTCACAAGATCACCACCTTAACTTACTAGATCATGTGTTTAATCACAATCTAGTAGGTTTCCTATGACGTCTAACATCACTAACACAAATCATCAATCATCAAGAAACAAATCATCACAAATCAACAAGTATTCATATGTTAAATAGCTTATGTTAAAGTATCATGATCATGTTCTTTAGTGTTCTTCAATATTAACAATGTTCATCATCTTTTATCCAACTAAATATGAAGTAAAAACAAGTTACAAGGAGCTTACTACTAGCACAAGGGCTAGGGAAGAACACAAGATGTTGAAGATGATAAATGGGTTGGTTAATAGAAAATGAAGAAGGTCCTTCAAGATCCACAAGCTCCACACTTCTCAATCTAGCTTCTAACACTTTGTGAGGACTTGAGATTGCATGAAAGTGAGATGAAGGTGGTGGTGATGTGGGTGGTTGGCTACGGCCGTGAGTGGGCAAAGGGGGAAGGAGAAGGTGGTGTGTGGTTGATGAATGAGGATGATGATCTTTTTATAACATGTTTAAGTTTTAACCATAGGGTAAAATGTTTCATAAGTACCTAACAAGATCCTTACCAAATAAAATTAGATCAATTAGAATCAAGGAAGATCTAGGAAATCTTGTAGTATCAAGCAAAAATCTTGATGGTGGGCCACCCCATGACCGTCCATTTTAAAAGGGGGGGGGTAAAGTGTAAGTTTCAATGGTAAGTTATGTTACTTAGTTAGAATTTAAGTGTAAGGATTTAGGTGTTATGCATATATGGTATTATATAGTGTGTTAGGGTGTTCAGGGATCATAACTATCTCAGAAACATTAAAACAATGCTTCTAGTATAATTTTGGTGTTTCGGGTAGGGTCCGGTTGTTCGGTTAGATACTTGCTCGTTAAAGTGCTAAATTGCACCGTTTAGTGTCCTTTATGTACCCTTTTGTGACACTTTCAATTCCTGACACTTAGGAAAGCATTCAGGACCATTTAGTCATATTTTTACATGTTACAAACTTGTGACAATGCTGAATTTTGCTGAAATATGTAAAATTCGGCATTTAAAGTGTGTTTCGGGTGCTTTTTAGTGCATATTTTATCTTCCGGAAAGTCTATATGTTAACCCTTGTATCCATTCTTGGGTTTTAATGTATTTCAGACTTTGGACCTTCTCCTGGCCTTAATTTCATTATCTGACTGCTTTCTTCAGAGTTGCTGACCTAATGTGTCTTACCGGTGAGTTTACTAGTCTTTCTGACGCAACGCTAACATTAATGCATACGGCAATATTTGAAGTATAAAACGTGCATGAATTCACATGTATTGCATGAAATCAGACAATGTTGACATTTAGGCACATAATTGCAGGTATTAAATATTAATTAAATTGTACGGAAATTACCGGTTTGGTGCCAGTTGTCACAGTCTCCCCCCGTTAAAAGAATTTCGTCCCGAAATTCAGGCTGAGCTATCTCTCGCAGGAGTTTTCTTGAACACGTGGGGGTACTTTTCTTTAAACTGGTCTTCACGTTCCCACGTGTACTCAGGTCAGTGATTAGAGTTCCTACATACTTTTACAAGTTTGACACTACTCCTCCGGGTCTTATTGACTTTCCAGTCTGTAACCTCAACGGGTTGTTCTGTAAATCGAAGTGTGTCGTCAATATCCACTTCATCCGCAGGGATGATCACTGTTTCTTGGGTTGGACTCTTCTTGAGGTTGGACACATGAAACGTATCATGTACTCCGTTAAGTTCTTCCGGTAATTCCAACTTGTACGCCACGGTACCAATTCTTTCCAAGATCTTGAATGGTCCGATGTATCGTGGATTCAGCTTTCCATGTTTTCCGAATCTTACTACGCCCTTCCGAGGTGAGACCTTCAACAAAACTTTGTCTCCCACCTCGAACTCTAATGGTTTTTGTCTTCGATCAGCGTAGCTCTTTTGTCGATCTCAAGCCGCCTTAACGCTCTCAGATCTGCATGATTTTGTCCGTCGTCTCTTGAACAAGTTCAGGACCAACCATACGTTTGTCTCCAACGTCTGCCCAACATAATGGCGAGCAGCACTTGCGGCCATACAGAGCTTCGAACGGTGCGGCTTTTATGCTCGTATGGTAACTGTTATTGTAGGAAAACTAAACTAAAGGTAGGTGAGTATCCCAGCTGCCGCCTAGGTCCATAACACATGCGTGAAGCATATCTTCCAGCGTTTGTATGGTTCGTTCACTCTGGCCGTCTGTTTGCGGATGGAAGGTCGTGCTTAGATCTAGTTGAGATCCAAAGGCTTCCTGAAAGGATTGCCAAATCCTTGAGACAAAACGTCCATCTCTGTCTGAAATAATTGAGATAGGTACTCCATGACGTGCCACGATTTCTTTCAAGTACAGCTCAGCAAGCTTTCCAGTGTTGTCTTTCTCTCGGATTGGTAGGAAATGCGCAGACTTTGTTAACCGATCGACTATCACCCATATCATATCATGCCCCCTAGGGATCCTGCGTAATTTTGTTATGAAGTCCATCGAGATTTGCTCCCACTTCCACATGGGTATCTCTGGTTGTTGCAGTAGTCCGGACGGTTTTTGATATTCAGCCTTAACCTTAGCACAGGTTAGGCACTTTCCAACGTAAATAGCAACTTCGCTTTTAAGTCTCGGCCACCAATAGTAATCCTCCAAGTCTTGATACATTTTCTCCGATCCTGGATGGATCGAGTATCTCGACTTGTGAGCTTCATTAAGGATGGCTTCTCAATTACCGCCATAGAGCGGAACCCGAATACGCCCCTTAAAGTATAAGGTTCCCTCTTTGTTTGGCACCAAATTCTTCAGCATACCTCAGAGGTATTCAGCTCTACGATTTTCCATCATAAAGGCTTCTTGTTGTGCGTCATGAATGCGTGCAGTGAGATTCGTCCGAATAGTCATTTCCAATGCTCAAACCCTTAGGGTCTTAATCCTTTCTTTTCGGCTTAACGCGTCTGCTACAACGTTTGCCTTTCCAGGATGGTACTTAATCTCACAGTCATAATCGTTCAGCAACTCAACCCATCGTCGCTGACGCATGTTTAATTCCTTCTGATCAAATATGTGTTGTAGGCTTTTGTGATCTGTGAAGATTGTACATCGAGTACCATATAGATAGTGTCGCCAGATCTTCAAGGCGAATACCACTGCGCCTAGCTCTAGGTCGTGAGCGTTATAGTTCCTTTCATGCACTTTCAGCTGCCTTGAAGCTTAAGCGATGACTTTTTGACGTTGCATGAGCACGCAACCCAAACCTTGACATGAAGCGTCGTAGTACACCACGAAGTCTTTAGTGCCTTCGGGTAAGGATAGTATCGGTGCATCGCATAGCTTATTTTTGAGCAGTTGGAAGGATTCTTCCTGCTTATCACCCCAGTCATACTTCTTGTCTTTCTTCGTGAGGGTTGTCAGCGGTTGAGCTATCTTGGAAAAATTCTTGATAAATCGTCAGTAATAGCCCGCTAAGCCCAAAAACTGTTGAACTTCAGTTGGGGTTTTGGGGGCTTCCCAATTCTTTATTGCTTCTATCTTGGATGGGTCTACATGAATGCCCTTCTCGTTCACAACGTGCCCAAGAAACTGTACTTTGCGAATCCAGAATTCGCACTTTGAGAACTTTGCATAAAGTTTCTCTTTCTTCAGTAGTTCCAGAATGGTCCTGAGGTGTTGCTCGTGCCCTTCTCTTGTTCGCGAGTAAATCAGGATATCATCGATAAATACAATCACGAATTTATCGAGATATGGTTTGCAAACGCGGTTCATCAGATCCATAAATACCGCTGGCGCGTTCGTCAGTCTGAATGGCATCACAAGGAATTCGTAATGCCCATAACGTGTTCGGAATGCAGTCTTTGGTACGCTTTCCTCTTGGATCCTTAACTGATGGTATCCAGATTGAAGGTCGATCTTGGAATAGTAGCTCGATCCTTGCAATTGATCAAATAAGTCGTCAATCCTCGGTAGTGGGTACCGATTCTTGACAGCGAGCTTGTTCAACTCTCTGTAATCGATACACATCCGCAGTGTTCCATTCTTCTTCTTCACGAACAATACTTGAGCTCCCCAAGGCGAGAAGCTTGGCATTATGAATCCTTTATCCAACAACTCCTGGAGTTGTGTAGATAATTCTTGCATTTCGGATGGTGCAAGCCGATAGGGTGCCTTGGCTACGGGAGCAGCTCCTGCAACCAAGTCTATATGGAATTCGACTTGTCGTTGCGGAGGTAGTCCTGGCAGATATTCAGGAAAAACATCAGGGAATTCCTTCACCACTGGAATGTCTTCGAGTTTCGGCTCCTCAGCCTTCTTATCTACAACGTGCGCCAGGAAAGCAACACATCCTTTCCTCAAACACTTCTGCTCCTTCATACAACTGATGATTCGCATAGGCGCGTCTCGTTTTTCTCCATGTATGATGAGAGTTTCATCATTCGCCAGAGGGATGCGAATGATTTTCTCGTGACAAATAACTTCAGCCTTGTTCTTGGACAACCAGTCCATTCCAACCACTACATCAAAGCTACCCAATTGAATAGGTAAGAGATCAATGCTAAATCTTTGCTCACCAAGTTCTAATGTGCAACCTCTAACAACTTCGCCCGATTCAACAAGTTTACCATTGGCTAGTTCTATAGAATAAGGAATATCTAATCTACTAGATTCTATTCCAAGCATACGTTTAAATTCCACAGACATGAAGCTATAATCGGCACCGGTGTCAAATAGTATGGATGCAAAGTGATTGTTAACGAAAAACGTACCGTTGACCACATTAGGGTCCTCGCGTGCGTTCCTTTCTCCAATCACGAGCATTGTTCCCCCTTGGACAATCTTTCATGAAATGATCCTTGCTTCCATAACCAAAGCATCCTTGGTTCTGCCCAGCTCCATTGCCATTCCGGTTACCATTTCCATTGCCATTTCCACCACCGTTTCTATTACCAGCACCATTGCGGTTTCAATTCCCGTGTCTATTACCATTTCCATTTCCTTTTCCCCAACAGTTCTCAGTATGGTGACCCAGTTTTCCACACTTTTCACATTTTGGAATGCGACAAACTCCTTCGTGATGACGCTTGCACTGGTTGCAGATGGGCAGAGTGCCCAGGTATCCTCTGGCAGGAGCGTCATTCATGGTTGCAAGAGTTTTCGCCTCCTGAGGCGGGTTGGGGTCTCACTTCTTATTGTTGGAACCCTTGTTGTTACGTGTTGCTTGATTCAGGCTCGCATGCTTCCTTTTCTTGTCACCAGATGACTCAGCATGCGTCTCGGTCTTTCCAGTTCGGTTCAGTGATAACTTCTTCATACGAACAGCATCTTCAGTAAGGCTGACAGCCAGAGTTACAGCCTGAGTGATCATTTCAGGTTTAGCCAAAGTTACCATGCTGCGAAACTCTTGAGCAAATCCCCAGATGTAGCGTTCAACGCGCTTAAATTCAGGAGTCACCATATAGGGGATCACTCTTGACAAATCGTGGAACCTTCGGGTATAACTAGTAATGTCTGCACCTTCCATGGTCAAGTGCCAGAACTCAGTCTCCAACCTTTGGAGTTCAGCACGAGAGCAATACTTCTCTCTCATTTGTTCCTTTAGTTCGTCCTACGTCATGTCGTACGCAGCATCATCACATAGAGTCTGGACTTGCAAATTCCACCAAGTCAGAGCTTCATCAACAAACAACCCCGTAACAAAACTGACTTGCTGATCCGCGGTACACTTGCTCATACGGATAGTGGAATCGGTCTTCTCCGTCCAGTGTACAAAAGCCACTGCATCTCCAGTGCCGTCGTAATTCAGCGGCTTACAGTCGAGAAACTACTTGAAAGTGCAGCCTTGAGCTGTGTTTCCTCCAGATGTATCTCCCTGCCCATTACATCTAGCATTGCTTGGTCCTCACTTTGTTCGGTGCGGTTCGCCTCGTATTGAGCGATAGCTGCGGAGATCCTTTCTTCCAATAGGGCGTTCAGTTCCTCAGCGGTCCTCGGCAGAAGAGGAGGAGGGGGTTGATCAGAATCCTGATTGTTCACAGCTCTCCTAGGTGCCATGTTCTGTCGGAACATAACACAACAGGGTTAGACATTTGTTTGATATCGTCATACGAGACAGTAATAGTATATATACACAGACATATACCCACAAAAGTGACATCAAACAATCTGCCCAACGTATAAATCAATTCTTACAGCAACAAGTATGTATAAATAGATAAATACTGGTGTGTCATAAGATATTCACCGAGTCTTTACATATATCAGAACAACTTGTTACATCATTGTTTGCGAAGTAAACAAAATGCATAAGGGTTACATCTCCCCAAAGTACAAGTTTAATATATGTAAAGGACAAAATATCTTACTTCACATTGGCGATTCTTATCTTTATACCCTAAATTATTACTCCAACAGAGTATTTAATAGGCTGGGGGAGGGGTGAGGGTATTCACGTTTGACCTTTTCTTGTATTGAAGGAATCTCGTTTGATACGTGACAAGACTTGCTGTGGTTTATGTGCACTGAATTCCATAATTATGTATGCATCCATAATTACGTAAGTCCTTGCGCAGTCCACACAGTTCGTTTCATCGTCGGATCACTTTCTTCAGATAGGCCACTGTTTTCAGGTACAGTCACGAGTACCTGAGATATTCTATTTCTAGTATATGTATATATTAATTATCACACATAGTTGCAAGTAATTTCTAGTCAAAGACAAGTGCTACTCCAGTGCACCCTAAGTCTCGTAGTGTCCTTATTTGTCTCTTTGAAAACAGTTTCAGGTAGTGGATGTCGCGGGAAGTTTTATGCAATGAAAACTTTTGAAAAATTATTTTCGTGAAAGGATCCTAAAGATTGTACTCTAGACTCGAGAAGGAATCCTGGTTCACTACAATCGCAGCTCTGATACCAATCTGCCACACCCCTTTCTAAGGCGGAAGCAGAGGTGTGATCTTGAAAGGTTCTCATTGCATACGAATGGTAAACATACTACATGCTCGTAAAAATAACTTCAAATGCCAATACATTACGTAACTGGAAACATAGGTTAAGTTTGGAGTTAACATCACAGCATAAAAAGTTGTCTGAAAAGTTTACAACATTATTCAAAGATAAACATAAACAACATCCGAGAGCAAGTGTAAGACCCCGCGCACATCCACTTTAGTTACCTGAAATACATGTGAGTTTTTGGAAAATCGTCAACATAATGTTGGTGTGAATTCATGCAGTTTTTGTATCGAACGTTTGTATACTTTAAATGAAAACATGGTATGTAATTTGTATAAATCAAGTATTTATGTAAATGTAAGGAAATCGAGATCGCTAATGGTTTGCAAGGCCATTAACATGTTACACGACATAGGAAGCATCCAAACCAAAGGCATTTAGCAGTCGATTCACGACTAGAGAAACAAAAGCACTGCTTGGTACTAGTTATGACCAAGAGTGTGGCTGCCTGAAACCCATTAGATCTAACCTTTTGTTCGGCGGTCTTAGTATGTACACGATTAATGGTGCTTCTGGTACCCTATTCGTGACATGATCTAAAGTATCATTCCTTAGTTTTCGTATTCAACATACCATAACACATGTATTTTCCCCAAGTTTAAAAAGCATGTAAAAGTTTAAAAGTGGGGAAATGAACTCACAACTTTGCGTTTCCTGCGCCGTAAACTTCTCCGGGTTTGCTTTTATAGCGTCGTGACCTATACGTGTTTTATTAACGTTAGTCACTAGACTTGTATCGCACAAGTACAAGTCACCATCTTTTATGTATGTGTTCTTTGTTGTTAAAAATAATTCATATTTTTAACTATGTAACTTACTTATATTATTTTTCCAATAAATATAAGTATCTTGTATTTTTCACCCGAGTTATGTATTTTTATCCAAAATACATTTTAAGTTTATAACTTGTCCATGTGCTTCTATGTATTCTCATGTTTTTTGTATGTGTATTTTTGTATTTTTACTCCTTAAGAGTGTTTCGTGTATTTTCAAGTCCTAATACACTAATACATGTAATACATATTACATACACTTAGCACAAAAATTGAAGATCAATAAATATATATAGTTTCCCCAAAAATATACATATTTAATATTGATTTTTATCTTGAAGAAATCATCATTTTTTAACTTGAAATTTACACAAAAATTATGGAAACCTTGGTAAATATTTTTAGGTAAATTTTTAGGGAATAAGTTTCACCAAAACTTATATTTTTCTAAGTGTCAAAATTTTATAAAAATTTTGACATTGTTTCCCCTAAAAATTGAGGTTTACCATGTTTTCAAAACATGTGTTTATTTTCTTTTAAAAATCATCATCAATAATCAACAACGCAATCAAGACTTATCATTAGCCAAGATCATGTAAATTACACTACATAATGAACTTGAAGTTTTTGTAAAAACTTGTAGTAACTTACCATGTTATTTAGTAGGTTTAGTTACCCTTTAAAACATATTTATTTGTTTGTAAATCACTTTATTAAAAGATTTGGTCATTTACAACTTGTAAGATGATTTTTCTAAAAATATTTCTTTTGTATTTTTCTTGTTACACACATGTTTCTAGTATTGTTTAAACACTAAAAATATGATTAGTTATTTAGAAACCATGACTTTGTAAATCTTATAAATAAACTTGGTTTCTTGAGAAAATTATTTTTGTAATCATCTATTTACAAGATTTGTATTTGGTTTAAATCATCTTTACATATGAAAACCAATTTCATCATTCAAGTTCATGAAGACATAAAGCATGATGATCTTGGTTTTTCACAAGATCACCACCTTAACTTACTAGATCATGTGTTTAATCACAATCTAGTAGGTTTCCTATGACGTCTAACATCACTAACAAAAATCATCAATCATCAAGAAACAAATCATCACAAATCAACAAGTATTCATATGTTAAATAGCTTATGTTAAAGTATCATGATCATGTTCTTTAGTGTTCTTCAATATTAACAATGTTCATCATATTTTATCCAACTAAATATGAAGTAAAAACAAGTTACAAGGAGCTTACTACTAGCACAAGGGCTAGGGAAGAACACAAGATGTTGAAGATGATAAATGGGTTGGTTAATAGCAAATGAAGAAGGTCCTTCAAGATCCACAAGCTCCACACTTCTCAATCTAGCTTCTAACACCATGTGAGGACTTGAGATTGCATGAAAGTGAGATGAAGGTGGTGGTGATGTGGGTGGTTGGCTACGGCCATGAGTGGGCAAAGGGGGAAGGAGAAGGTGGTGTGTGGTTGACGAATGAGGATGATGATCTTTTTATAATATGTTTAAGTTTTAACCATATGTTTCATAAGTACCTAACAAGATCCTTACCAAATCAAATAGGATCAATTAGATTCAAGGAAGATCTAGGAAATCTAGTAGTATCAAGCAAAATCTTGATGGTGGGCCACCCCATGACCGTCCATTTTAAAAAGGGGGGGTAAAGTGTAAGTTTCAATGGTAAGTTATGTTACTTAGTTAGAATTTAAGTGTAACGATTTAGGTGTTATGCATATATGGTGTTATATAGTGTGTTAGGGTGTTCAGGGATCATAACTAGCTCAGAAACATTAAAACAATGATTCTAGTATAATTTTGGTGTTTCGGGTAGTGTCCGGTTGTTCGGTTAGATACTGGCTCGTTAAAGTGCTAAATTGCACCGTTTAGTGTCCTTTATGTACCCTTTTGTGACACTTTCAATTCCCGACACTTAGGAAAGCATTCAGGACCATTTAGTCATATTTTTACATGTTACAAACTTGTCACAATGCTGAATTTTGCTGAAATATATAAAATTCAGCATTTAAAGTGTGTTTCGGGTGCTTTTTAGTGCATATTTTATCTTCCAGAAAGTCTATATGTTAACCCTTGTATCCATTCTTGGGTTTTAATGTATTTTAGACTTTGGACCTACTCCTAGGCCTTAATTTCATTATCTGACTGCTTTCTTCAGAGTTGTTGACACAGTGTGTCTAACCGGTGAGTTTACTAATCTTTCTGACGCAACGCTAACATTAATGCATAAGGCAATATTTGAAGTATAAAACGTGCATGAATTCACATGTATAGCATGAAATCAGACAATGTTGACATTTAGGCACATAATTGCGGGTATTAAATATTAATTAAATTGTACAGAAATTACCGGTTTGGTGCCAGTTATCACAGTCTAGTTAGGATGAATAGCAATCGCAATCGCAGCTCGAGTAACTTAGCTGGTAGTATCCGTCTCGTATACATGTATGTTGAGGTATCTCGTTTATGTATTTGGTAATTCGCAGCACTTTTAACTAATTTCGCTACTCTATCAAAACTTGTATACTCGCCAATACTTTTGTATTGACGTCATTTTAACGTATGTTGCAGGTTTAGTCGCAGTCTACATCAAATCAAGCTAGGAAGTCTAGAAACTCACTTAAAATCTATGTTGTCGGATTTGTATTGTTCGAGAGGACAAGAAAGCTGTGATAACGTATGTGATTGTATTGTTTATTAGTATGGGATAATGAACGCATTAAATACTGTCGCAATATAGTTGTTATGGATTCTCTTGAGCAATCCGATTCGCCTAGTGTCGCGCCCCGATGATTCCGCCATCAGTTAGGGTGTGACAGATTGGTATCAGAGCCATAACTATAGGCATGGTTGCAGAAATCGGCCTAGGCGGCCGATTAATCGGCGCCTAGGCGCTAGGCGGTCATCTACTGCCTAATTTTGAGCTAGGCGGTCAATTAATCGGTCATGGTAAAAAATCGGTCAAAATCGGTCCTAGGCGGTCAAAATCGGTCCTAGGCGGTCAAAAATCAGATTAATCGGACAATATTAGTCGGTCAAAATCGATCAAAATTGGTCCTAGGCAGTTCTAGGCGGTCCTAGGCGGTCAAAATTGGTCAAAATCGGTCAAAATCGAACCATACTATCTGAAACTTGAAGTATTTATGTGAATTTTGAAGTATTATTTTTATGTTATTGGGTATATATATATAATTTTGAAAAAATACATATAAAAATCCCATTCCGATTAATCCCGATTAATCCCTAGGCTGTACCTCACCGCCCAACTAGCGCCTAGCGCCTTCTACAACATTGACTATAGGGAATTAGGAAAGACTTGACCTAGTCCGGGTAGATGTCTTAGAAATGACCTAGTCTATAGTCTAAGTACCAACAGGCCGACTCGTATGAACCCAGTAGGATCTGTACGGGCCTACTTAATACTCTCGTTCGAATTCGCTAAAAGCTACTACTTCGCGTGAACACCGCATACTACAATTTCACACGAAGAGCCTTTCCTAAGGCTAAAATATTACTTAGCCTTTCCTAAGGCCAACACATTACACACGTTTTCAAAAATATTCGCATAACACACCCGAGTGGTCCAGTCGAGATCAGGCGTGAAAACCAAGAACTCTCAACAAGATCGCTCACTCAGCACATTTTTCTATCACGACAACTTTCGTTGAGCTAGGAGTGACATCCACAACTCAGCGGAAGTCCCCATCTGAAAATCCAGTGGAACTCTCGAACTTATTCGAAGAGCACAACCACAGCTAGGAGCGAAGTAATTAAGTCAGGGGTGAAACCCGTATCTTAATATACCGTTCCACTCCCTATAAAATGGTTTTCAAAAGCTCTCACCAAGGACTCGATTATAACGATAACTCAAGCCACGCGATGCCTAGGAAGACGAATGCGATGAGCTGCATCCTAGTGGAAGCATAAGCCTTCTAGGGCAACGCGCGTGCACGAACTTGTTAGGTATAGTTGGGTTACCTTGGGTAGTCGACGCCTAAACATCCTAGGCACTCTATCTTTGTTTCTCGCTTATAACTTGCCAATTTTACACTTTACTGAACTTATTTACGCTTATGTTGCTACGATTTAAGACTTTACGCTTATCGATTTCTCAATTTGTCGATTTTTGCTCCCTGCTTTGTAAACGCACAACACGCACAGCAATCGCAATCTAAAACGAAAACCGAATGCTCGCAACAAAACTAATGTCTAAATTACTCGCTTTCGCTCTCACTCTCCCTCTTTATCGCGTCCTCGCGCAATCTACACTGTCATGTATGTGTGTAAGTATAAACTACAACTATTTATATGTAAAAAAACGAATTAATTGTGTGAGAACTTAGGAATCTCATGTCTCCTATGTGGCTCCTATGTGAAATCTATTATATTACTCGCAACAAGTTTTGATCACGCTCAATCGCATCGCAAAACTCAAAAATCATTATGATCGAATCTCACTCCAAATCTTTCTCTCTCTAGATGTCTTCCAACGACTTTACCTCGAGACAAACAGCTAGGAGAAGAGCCAAACGAAGCACCGAGAAGAGGATTGCCTCACTTGTGGCCAAGGAAGTGGCCAAGGTCATTCCTTAAATTGTCTCTCAAGTGCACTCTCTCAGCAACTCTCGAACCCCGGAAGACTCTAAGACGGAAGTGCCGCAATCTGTTTTCCTCTACAAACACTTCAAAGCCTGTTACCCAAAGGAGTTCACGGGTGAAGGAGGTGTGTCCCAACTACTCCAATGGTTCGATTCTATCGACGTTACCCTTCGTCAGAGTGGGTGTCCCGATAGTTTCCGTACTACTTGCGCAACCGGAGTATTTCAATCGCGAGCACTCGACTGGTGGACTGCCGAACGCAACAAACGTGGGATCTCCGCAGCTTATGTTCTCTCTTGGGATGAGCTGAAAGAGCTCATGAAGAAAGAGTACTGCCCTCCCCACGAAGTCCAGAAGCTAGAAGACGAATTTTGGGTAATCAAGCAAGTCGAAGGTGACAATACTGGCTACACCGCAAGGTTCAAACAGCTTAGCATAATCTGCCCAAGTCAAGTCAACACTTCAGAAAAAGCCATCACGAAGTACATTCACGGCTTGCCTGAGTGTGTGGGCGATTTTTTCGAAGCTGCAAGACCTGCTACCATCGAAGAAACCTACCGCTTAGCCGCAGAAATCAACGACAAACGAGTCTTGGACGGATTTTTCTCCAAGAAACCTATCAAACAAGCTCATCAAGAAATCATCATTGATTCTTCCGACGATTCCTCCAACGATTCTATCGACGATTCATCAAGTGAATCCTCAGACGAATCCTCCGATGACAACGGATCGCCTCAGGAAGCTCAGTCCAGCTGCAAACGAAAGACCATGAGCCCAAACTCTTCAACAACTGAGCTATCGCAACCAGAACCTCTCCAAGAAATACCAGTGCACTCGAAGCACGACTACAACGGAAGTCATCCTCTATGTCTCATGTGTACGTATCATCACCCGCCAGAAGCTAACTGTCGCTATTGCGCAAATTGCAACTGGTATGGTCATCTTACCCAGCACTGTCGCACGGGGCCGCAGACCTGAGAAATTCCAGCAACGATCGCAGTCTCCGCAGAAGTCCTCCACAACAACATTAATTATGCTTACAATTTTGTTATAATGATACGATTTTCGCCGTTAATTTCCTTTATATGTTGAACTTGTTTTATTTCTCGACGCAATGTGGACTCTATTTATCTCTCGCTCACCCTCGCACACGAACTAAATGCTAGCACTATGTATTATATAATGTGTTCCCCCCCTACTATGCGTTCTTGAGATAAAGCACGATAAACGTGCAAGGAACAAATTAATCACGGGTGCACACGGGATTACTGTGATCAGTGCACGGAGATCGTAATGAGTTTCAATGATGCCATAACGTTAAAAGCATGGTCAAGCGTGGTGGATACGCCGCTGGTACTTCCTATATATAAGTGTCTTGACCATGTCGACACAGTAAGACACCTATTCACGGGGCAGAGGCGTGTGGTTGAAGCATGGTGGATACGCCGCTGGTACTTCCTATATATAAGTGCTTCGCCATGCCAACCAATGTCTTGTGAAGAAAGTGCCATGCAAGTTGAACGTTATTAGACCAAGTATACTATTAAAGATATTTTCGACACACTACACTACATCGCCAGGCATAACAATCTCAATCGAAACTCAAAGCGTGTAATCGCTAAGACTTTTTGTAAGTCAAACATGCTCGCAATCGCATTATCGCAGGAATCTGTCTCGCAATCTCAATCGCTTATTATGTGTATCGCGCTATCGCTTATCGTGTATATCGCGCTATCGCTTATCGTGTGTATCGCTTTATCGCTTGTGTATCACTCTATCGCCTGTGTATCGCTCTATCGCTTGTAGGATCATGTACGGACCCAAACGAGTCATTCAGAGGCGTTCTACTCAATATGAAAGGCGGAAACAGACATATTGAGTTGGATTCAGCAAGAATATCACTTTAAATGTCTTTCTGATTAATCTGACAAAGTTTTACAGCAAGATGAGACTTCGGCAGCACTTCGGCTCCGGAAACACACAGACACGAATGACTCAAACGAAATCAGGCACTAGCTATTTATAGGCATCTTAATTCCATTTGAACCTGACTCAAACGGAATCACAGTTCAAACGAGATTACCATCCAAACAGAATTACATGTTCAAGCGAAATTAGCAAAGCTAATTTCGTTTGAAACGGCTTGATACTTTCAAACGGAATTACATTATGTAATTTCGTTTGAACTTGCCTTTTAACCTATTTTCTCGTTTTCCGTTCCCTGATTAATCTAATACAATGCAAGACTTGATACAGGACGAAGTCGACAGACGTATGCACCAACAGACTCCCCCTCGGATGTTGACGAGTCTTAAGTGTCGAGTCTTCAACGTCTTTAGTCTTTATCAGTCTGATCGCTCTCTGAAGTATCTGACAGTGTAAAACTTCCTCAATCTTTCCTCTTCTCTTTCTTCATCAGCACCAACATACTCCTCTCGAACAAACAATCTTCCTCGGATGTTAATCGCAATCTGGCTTTCACAGGATCTGGATTGTGTCCTGGCTCTATACTCAGACTTCAGAATCCAGGCTATCCTGCACATCCTCTACCTCACAATAAATTTCATAAATTTAACATTTTACAAATTTATATATCCAGACTCCCCCTCAAATTTATCCAGAATGATTTAACAATGTTAATAATTGATGAACCATTTGTAAGTAAATATTCAAAATCTTTTCTAATTTAAACACAAGCTCCCCCTCACCACATGCTCATCATGTTTAGCACTTGGAATTTTGAAAATCAGCTCTCCAACATCAGTTGTCGAAAATCTTTTTGTATTTTTCAAAATTTATGCTAAAACACACTAAAAATATTTTTGGATTTAGAATAAAATAAAATGCAGTAAAGAAATATTTACATACAATATTTTTGTGAGTTTGTGTATGAGGATCATATCAGTTTTTGACAAGTCACAAGTACCGTTGAGCTTAGATACACATTAAGAATTAAACAATTCACTTAGATTGCCGATATACTGATCCACTAAAATTTTCACACAAATTTCAACTGATTCAGGATATTAATTAGGTGTATTAAGGACTTAAACTCATTCATGTGTCCCACCTCTTGAATATACTCCCGTATCCAGATCCCAATATTCAGTCTTACAGGTGAGTATACCACAGATGATATCTGTAAGGGGTTAAATGCGAAGGCCGTGAGAGCTCAGGTCAGAACTTCCGTTCAGCAGAGAGATGACGGCTCGACTTTTGGTGGGTCCCCTTTAGAGGATCTTTTTTACAACAGCCCATGATTAGCATATTTTTTCAATGTTTCATCATTTTTTATGCTGAGGGTAGGCTTTTATTTCAAGCAAGCGTAAAGTATTCTCCGGGGACTAGGCCATTGCTTCCGCAAAATCAGAAGTCCCGGGATAATACCCCAGATATCACTGAGCATAAAGACCTAGTATCTCAGAAAGAGGGATCCTTCAAACGAAATTTCAGGGGTTACCTATATATCCAAGTAGTGTTCCCCACGAAATAAGCAAGTTTGAATTTAAGTTTATATCCCGAAAAAGCTTACTAAATGTGTAAAAACCTTTCGGCATATCACCAGTGAGACCGTTTAATGCTATTTAAACATTACATTTCTTTAGCATACTGTAACTGTCTACTGATGTACTATCATTTCCTCTTTTCGACAACAAAACTCATTTTTTATTTTATCATGTTTTTGTCTTTTTCAAATTTTCAAATGTTTTTGGATTTTCTGAAATTCTTACTCCCCCTAAAATTCAAACACATTTAAAGAAAATTTGAAAACAAACTGTTCAAGTAAATTGACAACTAATATCGAATCACTTCATTTCGCCATCCACTTGGCATAAACAATCAGAACTCCCCCTTTCAACAAACTATTTTCTCATTATGATTTCAAAACACTTAAGTTTGTTTTAACCAAAATGATTTTTCCAGAAAATAAGTTTTGTTGATTTTACCACTTGTAGGTTAGAGGTTCATCACATTGTTTTTCTCAAAACAACAATATCACTTGTAGAAAATCAAGTACAACTTAATGTCCCTGATTTACCACTTGTAAGTCGAAATATCACAGTTACCAACCTGTGAATTTCTCAAGAAAGATGCTGATTCCTACTCCCCAATTACCAACTTGAGAGTTCCGGCAAGTCAGAATTTTACTTGTGAAAAACTGCCATCCAAGCCTGACTAAACTTGGATGTGACCACCTCTTCATCTTTTTCACTATGGGCATAAGTAGCCTTCTTTGTTTTATAAAAATCTTTTACCCCTTTCACTTTTCCCTCAACCATTTTCTCAAAAATCTTTTTAACATTCCCATTAAATGCTTTCTCGACATCAAATTCTTTCTTCTCAGAATAGAATTGATTCGAGATCTCAACCTTTCCAATCTTTTGTTTAAAATTTTCAGCCCTCAATGGTGGAAAGTTCTCATTATCCATTGGAGGAACTGAGTTTTCTTCTTTTACCTCAACCTGTGGCTCCTCTGACTTTGTGGAATCAGATTCATCGCCAGATTTTATATCTGATTTCTTAACAACCCAAGCTTGGTTGTCAAGATTTCCCCTCTTCTTGTAAAATCTTTTTGAACACTCACCAACTTCATATGTAGAGTTTTTAAACACTTTAAATTTTTCAATTGGTGGTTCGGTTTTATCAACAACTATTTCTTTGAGTTTTTCTGAAACTCCCTGTTTTGTGTTGGTTGCCTTAGGACAGTTCCATGCGATGTGACCAACTTCTTGACATCTGTAACAGGTTCTAGTCTCTTTTCTCTGATGAGCTTCAGTTTTCTTCTTTTCAGCAAGAAATTCCTGATTTGACTATCTCCAGAATGAGCTCTTCTTTTCATCCTCAGCAGAAGTACCTGACACAAATTTTGTATATGTTTTAGAAATTTTCTCATTTTTATGATTTTCTGGTGGTATAAAACCCAATCCTTTCCTTTTGAAATTACCATTATGGTTTGGTTTCTTTTGAAAACCAGAACCAGAATTGTAACCATTTTTCTTGTTTAAACGTTGTTGAACTCTTGAGGTGTACTTTTTAGGTTTTTCATTAAGATTTAAATCTTTTATTTCAGAAATATTAATTTCTGTTAATTTGAAAACCTTGTTGATCATTTCTGGTTTAACACCTCTTATTGGAAATTCTTTATCAAAATATAATTTGTCAGAATCATTCAAAGTATATGCAACTTCAAATGTTTCGTCATTCAAATTAGATTTTGACAACAAAAATTCTTTACTATAAACCCGTTTTCCCGACAACTTTGAACTCTTGACAGACGAACTCGAACTCCCGGACTCAAACTGTGATTCGGACTCCTCATCCTTATCTAACACCTGATCGACCATCCTTTTTATTAACTCAGACTCATGATCTATGTCGGACGCTGTGAATGTGACGTCAATATTTTCTGGTAATACATCGGTTATCTCGGACTCAAACTTTATATTGACTGCCTTTTTTACTTGTTCCTCATTCGGTTTTCTAGACGAATACCCTTCCCAAATTGGAGGCGGACACTTGTTATAACAAACACTCTGTTTCTTACCAGTATCCTTTTTCTTCGGCTTTTTGTCTTCAAACACTTCAAAACCTACAACAGTTGGATAAATTATGTCAATTAAGTAATCAGAACTTGAATAACTTTTTAGTAATCGTCTGATTCTTTCATTTTCAACTTTTTCAATTTCCAACTCCTGCTTCAACTTAGCACACTCTTCAATGTGGTAATTGATCTCTTTTTGCTTGAACATCATTGTTGCATTTATCATTGTCAAAGCATCTTCTCTTTCAGAGTTTGTCTTCTGCAAACTATTCATAGTTTTGTTCAATACATCGTAAGACTCTTTCACATTCTTGACATCAAACAGCAACTTCTCTTTCAACTTTTCAAGCTCACTAAACCTTTCATCTTTTTCTTCACATTGTTTACAAGGTTCCAAACATGTAAGACAAGGTTTTGTGACTTCAACAATCTTTTCAATCTCCACAATCTTCTTGACTTCAACTACCTTTTCCACTTCAACAATCTTCTCAACAACCTTAACTTCTTCCATTTCTTTTGCAGCTTTTATCTCTTTAAGTTTCTTCAATTTGTCTGCAAAATAAAATTCAAAACTGTCAGAAGATAAATGAGTTTTTCCAATGTTTATCTGTTCAATTTCTTCATCATCATCACTAGTATCTGTTGAACTGTTTTCAGAAGACACAGATTCTTCATCTTGACTATTCTCTTCATCGGTTAACACTGCTATCCATTCTTTCATCAATTCTGGCTTTTGAACAATTTGAGCAATGAAAGCTTTAAACTCCCTATTCTCATCCACAAACCTATCCCAGCTAAATCCTGGAGCTATTTTCTCATCGTCTTGATCAATGATACCATAATAAGCTTTCTTGTTTGCATCTTCGATCATTTTCCCATGAGCAGTTTGTGAATCTTTTTGTTGATGCGGTTGATGAGCAACTTGTTGATATATGGTTTTTTGATAGTAATCATGACCACCAAACGGATTCTTTGCTCCATTTTCTTCTTGATTTTTGCATTCTCTTTTGAAATGACCTTTCTCCCTACATCGAAAACAAGTAACTTTAGATTTATCAAAACCCAAAGTAGAAACATATGCATCCAAGAAATCATTTCTTCCTGTAATCATTTTGAACTTTTCAGCTCTTCTCAAGACACTAGCTAAGCACCATTTGATATCCATAAGCTCCAATTCCTCTGCATCAATCTGGTCATAATCTTCCTTGGTTAGCATAGGATTACCAATTCTTCCGGCAATCAATCCTTCATACGATTCCAAAGCTGTAACCAGTAATGCCATATGACTTTTAACAACTTCTTCAGAAAAATTTTGACCATTTTGAAGATGCAATGCAACATTGCACTGAATCATATGTCCATTACCAACATTTGCACTTTGAACACTTGGAGGATTAACATTTGAAAATCCACTAGGGTTGATTGAACTTTGACTGACTGATCCAGATGAATTTCCTGTACTAAAGGCGGTTTGGATCTTTGGACTTGCTTCAAACTTCTCAACACTTCCTTTGTAATATAACTTGATGTCTTGTTGAACATTTGAATTATTCATTCTTGCAATTTTTTGTTGTTCAAGATCTTGTCCCTCAAGTTTCTCAATGAATTGTGCAATTGATAATCTACTAAACTCTCCTGTATTCTTTAAAATCATGAGATATGCACCCCATTCTTTCTGAGGTAAAGCATCAGCTAACTTCTCAACCCATTCTGCAGGAGTTTTAGTAATTTTCAACTGAGACATGGTACGTACAAGATGACAATATCTCTCAATGAGAGTCTTTGTAGATTCACCTGGCATACTTGTAAACAAATCAAATTCTTTCTTCAATAATGATTTTTTACTGTTATTCATTTCCGTACTTCCTTCGAATTTCTTTTTAAGTGCCTCCCATATTGAAAAAGCACTACCATCATGCTGAAGCAACACAAATATATCCTCTTTGACAGCTTGTTGTAAAAGACTAATCATCATTTTTTCTCCTTTATAACTATCTCTCTCTTTGTCTGAAAATTCTGAGATAATTTTATCAACATTCAAAGCGGTCTGTGGTCTAACATATTTTGTCTCAATGCTTTCCCAAGCTCTTAGATGGTTTGCCTGAACCCAATTCTCAAAACGATTTTTCCAGCCATGGTACTCCTCAATTCCCATAAGTTTCGGGGGTTTTTGCAAAGTTCCAGTTTCGTTTTCCAAGTTCATGTTTTGAGCAATGGCAGTTGGACTAGTCGGGGATGTAGCAAACGCTTTGTAGAACTCTTCTTCCATGATTCGATAACAAGTTTTTCAAAACTGACACTTTCAAACAAAATAGCACTTCAAGAGAAATCACCCTATTCAAGCAGAATTACCTATTTCAAACGGAATCACTGATTTCGTTTGAAATTTCAAGCGAAATTACTCTCTGAAGCGGAATATTCAAACGGAATTACGTTTTTCAAGCGGAATCACTGATTTCGTTTCAAATTTTCAAACGGAATAACACCTTTCAAGCGGAATTAGGTGCAATTTCAAACGGGATTATGCTGATGTCATCTTTTCGGTCTGAACTTTGTCAAATTGATCAAGTTTTAAGCCGTTTTAAGATCTGAAACTTTCAAGGATTTGTTAAAATACAGTTTCGCCCATTATATGTAAGTTTCAAGTCATTTTGTCCGCAAAAACTTGTAAATTTTGAAAGAAAAGTGTAGAAAAACAAAAAATTTGAGCTGAATCGGTAAGAACTCCTCCTCCTGAGCTCTGATACCACTTGTAGGATCGTGTACGGACCCAAACGAGTCATTCAGAGGCGTTCTACTCAATATGAAAGGCGGAAACAGACATATTGAGTTGGATTCAGCAAGAATATCACTTTAAATGTCTTTCTGATTAATCTGACAAAGTTTTACAGCAAGATGAGACTTCGGCAACACTTCGGCTCCGGAAACACACATACACGAATGACTCAAACGAAATCAGGCACTAGCTATTTATAGGCATCTTAATTCCGTTTGAACCTGACTCAAACGGAATCACAGTTCAAACGAGATTACCATCCAAACAGAATTACATGTTCAAGCGAAATTAGCAAAGCTAATTTCGTTTGAAATGGCTAGATACTTTCAAACGGAATTACATTATGTAATTTCGTTTGAACTTTCCTTTTAACCTATTTTCTCATTTTTCGTTCCCTGATTAATCTAATACAATGCAAGACTCGATACAAGACGAAGTCGACAGACGTATGCACCAACATCGCTCATCGGGTGTCGCTTAACGCTTATCGCCATCGCTATCGCTTACCGTTATTCATGTTATCGATGTTGTGTTAGCACACATGACCTTGCTTCACGAGATGAATCTGATAGGGTTAAAACGTGGTGGATACGCCGCTGGTACTTCCTATATATAAGTGTTTTAGCCATATCAGAAGATTTTCATGGAAAAAGGCCATGTGGGGTCTAATGTTAGTTAAATTGTGGTGTCGTTTAATCTAATCAAATCGCATATTCCCATCACTTGCAATGCATCAATCGTCGCCTATCGCTCGTCGCTTATCGATTATCGTTTTTCGCTTATCGCCGTCGTCTTCACTTACTATGTCTATGTTTGTGTTGGTGTTATCAATTATCGTATACTGCTTATCGCTTGTCGCACTCGCCAGTGACACTAAACTGAGTTCGAAAATGACCTCCTCACTCAGTTTGCTTTCCAAGACTTGATCCAACCCTTTCCCGTTTGGATCAAGTCATCGCAAATCCGTCTGTACTATGCCGACACGTATGACACTGCCTCACGAGACGGAAACCATATGGTTAAAGCATGGTGGATACGCCACTGGTACTTCCTATATATAAGTGATTTAACCATATTGTCGAACTTTCGTGGAAAAGTGTCATGCGGGGCCGACCTTAAATTTAAATTTTTGGTATTATTAAAAAACTTTGTCTACACAAATTTTAAACCGAGCTTTTCTTACAAAACTTTTTCTAAAAAAATTGATCAAAACCTTTGTACTAAACGAGATTATCTTGTAACGTTGGTGTGACAATCGACTCAAGTTAATGCTGCGTGACGAGAAAATTTTGTAAGACAAATTATAACCACCCTAAAATCTTTTAGTAACCTAATAAAACCCCTCTCATAGCGCTGGTGTGAACGTCGAGATAGTTAACGCCGCACTGTGGGAAGATTTTTCAAATTAATCAACTTTTCGAGAATTCAAAACACTTTGGATCGCTTTTCTTGTGTTGCCATCTTCTGTTATACGAATCGCCTTACTCGCTGCTTTCGCCAGTTATCGCAACGCTCTCGCTTGACGAATTTCAATTGATAGCCCGTCTATCCTGACGCTTTTAATCGCTACTCCCACTCGCATCGACCCTCGCAACCCTTCTTGTGGATTAATTTCGGGACGAAATTTCCTAAAGTAGGGGACACTGTAACAACCCGCACGTCCGTGCGTTGTTACTACTCGTTATACTCGTTACGCCTAGCACCAGAGATTCGGATAATAATGTGACTATTTCGCATATATCGCTATATCGCAGTGTTTTTCGCATATTTTCGCATACTTTATCGCTATCACATCACATTGCACTTGCTGACAACCACGATGATGTCGAGTGAGGACCAATTCTACCATCCTTGATAGCCGTGACGTGTCGCAATGTAGCGCAACAATAAAAAACGCACTCGCAGGCACCCGTAACTCGATTATCGCAAGATTGGAATATGGATATGTATATACGACCCAATGTGACTAATTATAATAAATATATGAAAATGTGTACCCAAACTATCGCAACGCTTAACAATCAAAACGAAACGCCAAAACTCAACTCGCCGGAGGCATTTGATCGAATGACAATTCGATCGAATGGCCATCCGATCGGATTGCCTTCCGATCGGACAGCCATCCGATCCGATTCACTGCACCGCCTCCTCTTCTCTCTTGCCTATAAATACCCTCACTCTCACATCATTTGCCCTGATGAGGAGCTCTCACTCGACCAGCACGCTTTGGGGCTATTTTCTCTCGATTTCTCGCGATTCTTGTAAGTTTTCAACCTAAATCTTGTACTTCTATGATCTATGCACACTCCTTCATCTTTTTCACCTTTGAATCTTATCTTTTAACCGTGAAATCAGTGGATTTGGGGTGTTCTAGGATTATGTCATCATGGAGTTCTTATGAACTTCAAGCTTTGGTCTCATTCCACCAAGAGCAAATCAGATCAGAAGGATTTCCACAAGATTAAACAATTTTTTCACATAAATCTACACCTATTCATGGTTAAAAGGATTGAAAGATGGCTTTCCAACTTTCTTTCAACTCTTTTACACTCAATGCACTCAAAACCGATAGAAACGGAGCTTGTACGGACCTTCTACTCATTCTTAGTGTCGTGTTGGTTCAAGATCTGGTTTTTGTCAAAGAGATAACTGATTTCGGGTTAACCAAGGATGACCGTCACAAACCAGTAAACCGGTCAGATTGGGGTGATTCCTGACCGATCGGGTCACTTGGTGCGAGATGGGGTTTCTGTTGTTCGCACGTCATAAAACCGTCTCGATCAAAACTACAAACCTTTACAATAATCAAGTGCCAAAGACGACCGGATAGTTGGGACGGATTTCCGTTCAATCGGACTGCCATCCGATCGGACAACCACCCGATCGGATTGTGTGACATCTGTGTCTCAGCGACCATTAAACAAATACCAAATAAATGAAAAATTTTGTTTCATACTTGGGATTTTTATAAATATGTGTATCATTGGCATATATCAATTCTTGTTCGATTTCGAGCTTTAAATCGCTTTCTGGAAGGTTATACACGAACTGATGCGTAAACGTAATCAGTTTAACGTGACAAAGACTCTGGAATAGTGACATAGGCTTAACATGCCTTAAATAAGTTTTACATAACTTAGAAATAAGTTTTGGAGGGTTTGGTGTAGCGAAATCAAGTTTATTCGATCACAAGGACTATTTGCGTCAAACTGCAAAAGTATACCGAATCGAATGATAACGGACATTTCGGAACTTGATCATAAGTTAAATATACCCTAAATATCCTTTACATAGCTTAGAAATAATCTTTGAGGTGTTTGGTGCGCAAAAATAAACTTATTTGATCAATAGGGATTAAAAGCGTCAAAAAGTGCATAAGTTTGCATTTTCGCACATATCTTACGTTCTGAATATATCCGGACTTCCATAAATTTATGTAATCAATAAAATATTTTATTTTGGTGATTGTCATGATAAAATTCCATTCGTCGCTTAATTTGGATCGTTATTGCGTTCGTTACGACTTCCGTCGTAATTACCCGAATAACGCAACCGTACGACCAAACGAACCGACATCCGAGATGTTTTTGAGCATATTTTAAGTTCTCGATACTTTAACTTCATTTTAGATCCTTAAAATGGGGTTAACGAGGCTTAAACGTGTCAAAAATGCATCAAAAACCAAGTTTTGGGACTGCAGGGGCAAAAATTGTAAATCTGTCAAAGTTTGCTAGGCCTGGGGCGTAAGCCTAAGCTTATTCTTACGTGGCCCGTGTCAGCAGCCCAGATCAGAAACATTGAATCTGGCTTTCCAGCCTGTTTTTGATGGTTTTAACCATAGATTTGCAATACCATTTGATGGTATTTCATGTCCCCATTGTTTTTAAAACCTTGTGCCCAAGTGTATGGCCTAGATCGAAGCACGAATTGCGAGGAATGATCCAATGGTTTTGGATTTCCTTTAAATACCCAACCCCAATTCACTTGTTCCTCACAATTGATCTGAATTTCTCTAAGTTGGGTTCCAAAACTTCATACCTGAGAACATTTAGATCAATATCTTCATTGCTTGGACCCTTTGTAAGTTTCTTTCATGCTTTTATGCATTTTTAAGCCCGAAAGTCAAACAGTGTTTACGAATTTTCCACCCCTAAACATTATTTACGAATTTTCAAGGTTTTTGAACATCGAAACGAATTGCCGTCCGATCGGATTGCCACCCGATCGAACGAACATCCGACCCTGTGATGTTTTGAACTTCAAACACTTACACGAATCTCAACTTGTTCAATACGGATTGCCACCCGATCGGATTGCAATCCGATCGAGTGACAAACTGTTCTCACTAAAGTGTCCTACCAATCGGATTGTCGTCCGATCGAACAGCCGTTCGATCGACCGACCTGAAAGGTAGAGATACTTCTCTGTTTTCAAAATGCTAAAAAGAAAACTTCAAAGTTCAAGCCATCATACACAAACTCATCTTCACCAAGCAAGGTGACAATCCAATCGAATGGCCATCCGATCGGATGACCATCCGGACGGATTGCCACCCGAACGACTGGCCACCCGATCGGATTACCACCCGACTCTTGGTTCACCGCCACCGTTTGACGCATTATTCAAAGCTTACGCTATCGATCTGTAATCAGGGTAATCTCAGACGCGCTCCCTTCAATCCAACCAAGTTGTGTTTGCTTGCTGAACATCGACTGTGAGTATACTCGAACCCTTTTTATTGCATTTTGGGTGTAACATACGTTCCTCTCAAATCAAATTTAACAAATGAATTATTCAATCAAAACTGTTTATCACTTGCGAATAACTGTTATGCATATTTACACGTGATGCTAGTTACATATGTGTTAGGACTTAAACTCGCAAGGTCCCGCCTTAACTAGTATAGTACTATAGCACCCGACAGGGTCTAGTTAGGATGAATAGCAATCGCAATCGCAGCTCGAGTGACTTAGCTAGTAGTATCAGTCTCGTATACATGTATGTTGAGGTATCTCGTTTATGTATTTGGTAATTCGCAGCACTTTTAACTAATTTCGCTACTCTATTAAAACTTGTATACTCGCCAATACTTTTGTATTGACATCATTTTAAGGTATGTTGCAGGTTTAGTCGCAGTCTACATCAAATCAAGCTAGGAAGTCTAGAAACTTACTTAAAATCTATGTTGTCGGATTTGTATTGTTCGAGAGGACAAGAAAGCTGTGATAACTTATGTGATTGTATTGTTTATTAGTGTGGGATAATAAACACATTAAATACTGTCGCAATATAGTTGTTATGGATTCTCTTGAGCAATCTGATTCACCTAGTGCCGAGCCCCGATGATTCCGCCATCGGTTGGGGTGTGACAGTTAGTCCTACCAGTCCTTTTGTAAAAATTCTTAGCTCTTAGACTGAGTAGGGCTATCCGGTGCAATATGTCCATCTCCTCTATGTCAGTTGGGTATCTATGATTAAGATCATCAAGTACAAATGATAGATTATCAGTGGCATATCATTGTTTGCTGCAAAAGCATAACTTGTGGAATGTTGATCCGAGTTGATTCATGTTGATATATCAATGAAATAATCAAAACTCTAATCATTTCCCATTCTAGCAGATGATCCCTCTTGACTCAAAAGTGTTGTGTTACCAAAAGTGTAACTCTCAGACACCTTTCCAGTTTCCTGGAGTCTTTTTCTTTTGGACAAGCTCCCTCACATATGTTAAGAGCTTTCCATGGAGCTGAGTCAGGCTCGTGTCCTTGTAATCTGGGATGTTCTCATCACTATAGCAATAGTGTCCCATTTTTTAGGCAGAGATCTCATAAATCAGTTACTTGAAGTTGTTTCAGTAAAATTTTTATTAACCAACTTCAGTTCACTGGTTAGACATGAAAATCGTTCAAACTACTGAGTCATGATCTCCCATTTGACATGAGTGAAGGTTTCATATTGCTGGTTAAGGATTTCTCGAGTGTTCTCGATAACATCCTCCGTTCCACCAAATTGTTCCTTCAATGCATCCCACAACTATTTGGCACTGTTACAATGCAACATGCAAGCATGGATATCATTTGGCAAAGCCATAGGCATGATAGTGAAGGCTTTCGCATCTAGCTCGAATTTTTTATAATTTTGCTCAGAGTAATTCTCCGGCTTCTTTGGGTCAAATACATTTGGGTTCTTGGCACTTGGCACCATTGGAATATGTGGTCCGAAGACAACAAACTTCCAACACCCTGTATTTTGCTGAGCAAGTATATGCCCCATCCTACATTGCTAGATGTTAAATACTGATCTGAAAAGTATAGGTGGTTTATTACTAAAGCCGGTGTGGTGTGGATCATTTTGTGTCATTTTCTCTTGTTCTTTATCAGAAAAACAGAGTATGTGAAAGACACTGATTAGTTCTTCACTATACAACTCTGAGCTGCTAACAATATTGGATTTTTGTAGAGCTGATCTTTATATGTTAAACTGATTGTGGAATCGAGTTTAACATGAGCAAACTCTAATACCAATTGGTAGGTTCGAGTTTACAAGGTTTATGATTAGAAACCAGTTAATATCAAAAACAATATTGAATTGTATTAGTAAAAGATAAAGAATCACAAACGAGAAGTTATCGTCAACAATTATTTTCATTAATGATAAATGATTTAAATGTTTTACAATAGATTGACTCTACAGACTCCCCCTCAGCCGATCACTTAACAATTTTGTTCGTACAAGAGAAAAGGTGATGTGTGTGATAAGTAGATCACTAACAGGTGAAATCTATTTATACTAAGTACGAAAGCTCTATTCGGTGACTGGCTAACATCACCCTGATAGTGACATCTAACATTTCTAACAGAAAAGATTCCACGAATGTTGCAAATATCTGTGCAAATCTAAGTATCTGTTCTAGCTAGTCTAAACACTGATATAAGATAAATACAGTTACATTGGGAAACTACTGTTAGAGTTATCCCCTGTTGCTTTGATCCAAACATTTGTTTGGCCATACAAATGTTTGGTCTTCTTCATAATACAGTTTGCTTTCTTCTTGAACAACGGTTCCAAGGCTTGATCAGACGTTTTCTTTGTCTTCAACAGATTCTGATTAGGTGTTCAAGATTCACTATCTTTTGGGAGAATCTGGTTCAAACTCTTGTTTATTTCTTGATCAGATGATCGTGCTTTGGCTTTTAGATATTATCTTTTTTTTTTTTTTTTTTTTTTTTTTTGTAGGTCTAACACTAGTGCATGTGTTTCCCGCCATATCCCGCGTGCACCTCTTTACTATGTGTTTGTACGTGAATTCTAGGGGATGGCTAGTGTATATGCACACACCTTATCTCATAATGGTACATTTTAAATTAAAGATCATATTGAAGGACATAGTTCGAGCCTGAGATCTGAAAGAAATCTCACCAACACTCACAACAAATCATGAAGAATCATATTCAATTCCATTGTTATCTCAAGGAGCTTCAAAAGCCTTTAGTGAGACTTTAGATTGGTTGGCATTTGATTTTAAAGACTTATCAAGACTTGCTAGAATTCAAGAAAACATTCTAAATAACATAGATATCATCTATAACTGAGAAAGGGTTGTACAAACTACATAGTATTTATTATTAAGAGTTTCCATCTGAGTTTGTAAATCGTAACATCATGTAGTGTGTTATTGGGTGTGCTCGTTGCGATCTCAAATTGTTTGAGAATCATTTTGTTATTCAATCGTTGGTTTGTCCCTGCCAAACGAACACTAGTCTGTACCAACATACATCGCAACCTACGTACCTTTATATTATTGTGATTTGGGATATGATCTCGGCTATGGTCACTTCCACTTTTGATATGATTATGTTTATCTATAAATTTTCATATGTATCTAAATTTTTATAATGTTACGACATTTTATATATCCAAGTGACGTCTTTCTCACTCATGCTTTATTTTCTCATTAACATACTGTAACTATAATTATCTTTTTTTTTCTAGACTTTTTTTTTATTTTAGTGTAATTCATTCACACACACTTTATCACAAAACTATTAGAGCATTCACAACACTCAATGTTTACCTCAGTTGCCACATCAGATTCCAAATCTTCTTAAAAAACTATCCATTTTTCTCACAACACTAAAACTCCACAAAAATCCATTAATAATTTGATGCGTGTGTGAGTGAGTGAGAGAGAGAGAGAGAGGAGTGAGTCCTCGTCTAAATGGGTTTGAAATCCCGAACTCCATAAATCGAACAACTCTACATCTGCGGGCATTCGAAATGACTCGTCTGTATGCAGCGGGAGGTAACACGATGCCACCTTTATGGAGTCTCTTATTAGATATTGCAATCTGGGTTTCTAATTTTGTGCACTTTTGTAGCGTATTTTATTCACACCAACTCGATCATATTTTAAGATCATAGGAAAGACATGTTAATATGTCACCAAAATATATATGCACGTTTATAACTTCCTCAAATTAATTTAAAGGTTAAATTATAATAATAACTAGTTGTTTACCATGAGCGCGCGTTGCGGCGCGCTAAATCAAATCGTTCTATAAGAATGACAAAACATGTCAAATAACAAAAAGTAGCTCGAACTAAAACGTAACGTGTTTTCGGTACCGGTTCGGCACCGGTATTCACCGATTTTTACCCTCAAATACCGGTGCTGTACCAGTACCAACCGGTACCGAACCGTACCGTACCAGGTATATTCGGTACCGGTACATACTTTTGGGGATTTCGGTAACGGTATTTTCGGTACCGATTGGTACCGAGCTCATAAAATCCTGTAGCAACGTAGCAATGCAAGTAATTGCACAGTTTAGATTACCTTTTATACACACAGTAAGTAAACTGACCGACATCATTCTTCAAACGATTCGAGATAAACGATGCGTAACCAGTCATATCCGGCATCGTGGAGTGCATTATAAAGGGAGCAATTGGACGATTTGATGCTGGGCTAGGTGTTTCTTGGAATGCCCACGGATTGTTCGGGTCAAAACTACGATTATGAGGATTCATTTTTCGTATTGTGGTTGGATGAGAATTTTTTTAAAAAATAAGATCGAGATCTTTATAAAAGATGTGGAGTAGTTGTGGTAAAAAATGAATAGAAGTGTGAGTATTTATAGTGAATAGATAATTTTTTTAAACACATAGCCGTTGGCCAACGGCTAGCCCAAGGCCAATGAGATCCCGCCATGTCATCTTGATAGCCCCGCCCAACGCCCGAGCTGAAACCCCCGCCCAAGGGGCCACGCCGAAACCCAAGCCCACCCGGGGTGGTGACTTGGGCGTTTGTACCCAACCCACGCCAGAACCCCCGCCCCATACCCCATATTCTAATATTTCCTAGATCTTTTTTTTTAAACACATAGCCGTTGGCCAACGGCTAGCCCAAACGGCTACTTGTCTTGGCCAATGAGATCCCGCCATGTTATCTTGATAGCCCCGCCCAACGCCCGGGCTGAAACCCCCGCCCAAGAGGCCACGCCGAAACCCAAGCCCAGCCGGGGTGGTGACTTGGGCGTTTGTACCCAACCCCCGCCCCATACCCCATATTCTAATATTTCCTAGATCTTTTTTTTAAACACATAGCCGTTGGCCAACGGCTAGCCGAAACGGCTACTTGTCTTGGCCAATGAGATCCCGCCATGTCATCTTGATAGCCCCGCCCGACGCCCGGGCTGAAACCCCCGCCCAAGGGGCCACGTCGAAACCCAAACCCACCCGGGGTGGTGACTTGGGGGTTTGTACCTAACCCACGCCACAACCCCCGCCTCATACCCCATTTTCTTATACTTCCTAGATCACTATTGATTTAGTTTGTTTTAATTAATATAGGTTCAAATCACTATTCATTTAATTAATATATAATATTGAAATCACTATTCATTTAATTATGATATATGAAAATCACTATTCATTCAGTTTGTTTTCTATTAGTATATAATTCCTATTTGATATTTTGTTTGAATGGCTAACAAATAAAATCTTGACTACCTAGGGTAATCCAATAGCAAAAGACTACCCTATATGTTTGCGTTGCGGACAACAGACAACATTGGTATCCCAAGCCCATCATCTCTAATTTTGGGGAAAACCCACCGCCCGAAGGGCTACTATGGTAAAACCTGGTTGAGATCGAATTCGAACTTGAGACCGATTGTATTACGCACAAATATCTAGTATTTCTCCTCCAATGCCAATTGGACTATCATTGGCAATTCGTATTTGATAACGTACTTACTATTTAAGTAATCATATTTCATAATAGCATATATAAAAGTATAAAACCATTGTCGGCCTTTTCTAAAAAAGTATAAAACCATTTTCTACATGCGTTGTATTAACTTCGAAACGTGTCAAAATTTAATTGCCGTTATCTAAATCATCTTTTATCGAATCTAATCATTCTTTTTTTTTTTTAACGGCCAACTAAATTACCAGATAAACATTTTGGGATGTCCTCAATCGAGTAAATGCATCCCCTCCTCCATAACGGTCAGGGTTGGATGCATACCCGAGCCACCAAGCCACCAGTTCCGGGGAAAACCCGCCGCCCGAAGGTCCACTGAGGTAAAACCCGGTTCGGCTTGGTTTCAACTTGGCGACCTCAAGAGAGGCCTAGTACTAAACTTCATTGCCAGTTTGCCACAACCATTGTCCTTCAAAGTGATGCTAGTGGGAGTTGAACTTGGGACCTCAAGAAGAGAAACCAAGTGACTAACTACTAGATCAACTTGTCAGGACCGAATCTACTCATTCTATTAGTTAGGATGCATCAATGTCATAATAGGTCCCATGTCATGCCATTCTAACACAATATCATATTTATATATGATAAATGATTTATTCGATATATTATTTTGGTCAATTTATGGAAAGGTATGTGAACTGCCCGCATATTGGGTTAAGAGTGGTAGACCAAATTGTGGACTTAAGAAACAAGATATTAATGAATGTGTGTTTCATTTTCGCTTTTATTCTCGTGAACAACTTGGATGGTTGTAACACAATGTAATCATAATGGGACTGAATCAGGTCGTAGTGGAGAACCGTCTACACAACTTGAATTCCCTTGAGTTGTCTTCACTTGGACTTGTTGAAGTAACTTGTTAGTTATATTGTCGACGAGTTAACCCCAGGGGCGGTTCTTAGAAGGCCCGTGCCAGGGCCACGGCCCTGACAAGTTTTTCGGCCGTAGTGCTAATTTTCTGCATTTCGATCGAATTTTTTTTTATATATATACTATGTTCGGCCTAGGCATTTTTAGTGCCCGTGTCTTACGGCTCTGGGACGTTCAACAGGCAAGATCCGCCACTGGTTAACCCGATGAATTGAATCGACGGTTGGATCGTGTTTTATATTTAATTTTTTTCTTTTAAATTCACATTCACTCATCTAGTTAGTACTTAAAACTTTTTTTCTATTTCAGGCTTCATTTTTTAATTAAAAATGTATATGGATTTACACCAGAAATAAAGTAGTCTTATATTTCGTTTTAAAATATACAATCCGATATATATATATATATAGGGTAGGGATCCTAAGAGAAGTCCACCCTATTTGAGAAACTTGAGAAGCAATCTGGACCACACATTTTCCCTAAGCAAAAAATGCAAAAAAAAAGTGAAAAAAATGCAAATATTTTTTTTTTTTTTTTTTTTTTTGAAAAATGGCTGCTTTTTCTTTAAGAATTAAAAAAAAAATTTTAAAAAAAAAATTAAAATTTTTTTTTTTATTTATACACATGTGTATATTGTTAATCTTTTAACTATACATATATGTATATTGTCAATTATACATATATGTATATACATGTTTAAAATTGAAAAAATGTGTATATTATCCCATATATAAATAAGCAAACTTTTTGAGCATAACAACTTGTAACTTATGCTTTGAGAGTTTTTCAAAAAAAAAACTTGATTTTTTACTTTTAACCTAAAGGTTTTTACCTTTTGCAATTTTAACACTACATAATTTGTTTTTTTTTAACTTTAACCCAAAACTATTCATTATTTGCAATTTAACTTCACAACTTTTGTCACTTACACTTTTCATCTTTGGCAAATTTTCGGTTTTAGTTCTAAATTTTTCGAGTTAATACGACGCAACGTACAAATGCGGTTCAACTTTTTTATGTTTTGTTTCAAATTTTGCAAGTTAACACGGCGCAACGTGCATGTGTGGTTAAACTTTTTTACCTATATTTTTTCATGTTTGACAGGTTCGTCGCAACACGCACATCCTAGGTCGAGTCAGTGTTGGTGGTCGATAACGGTTGTGTGACATTAGTACTATTTGACACCGTTTTACGTCTCGCCGCAACACGGGGTGTGCTTTGAGGGTTTTCCAAAGAAAAAATGGTTATGCATATAGTTGCCGTAACCTTGGCTTTGGGGGTTTTCCAAAAAAAAATGATTTTTTTTTACTTTTCACCCTAAAGTATTTTATAAATTACTTTTAACCCAAAACTATTTGTTTTTTTACTTTTAACCCAAAACTTTTTATCTTTTGCAATCTACTCTCAAAACTTTTTTTTACTTTCAACTTTGGTCCTTTATAGTTTTCATTTTCCGCAAATTTTTCGCTTTATGTTTGGTTCTAAATTTTGTGACTTTAACACATCACAATGTGCGTCTTTGATTTAACGTTTTTACGTTTCATTCTAAATTTTGCAACTTAACACGACGCAACGTGCGTGTGTGGATGAACGTTTTTTACATCGTCTATTTTTCCCCGTTTGACAGGTTTAACATAACGTGGCGGGTCCTAGATCGACTGCGTCTTTGGTTTAACCTTTTTTACGTTTCGTTCTAAATTTTGCGAGTTAACACGACGCAACGTGCGTCTGTGGGTGAACGTTTTTACATCGCCTATTTCTTCCCCGTTTGACAGGTTTAACATAACGTGCTGGTCGTAGATCAACTTAGTTATAACTAAAGAATTCCCGCCGCATTGCAGCGGGTCTCAATCCTAGTTGTTAATCTTAAACCATAAACACTAAAGCTAAACCCTAAAGCTAAACCCTAATTCTAAACCCTAAAGCTAAACCCTAATGCTAAACCCAAAAGCTAAAACTAAACACTAAAGCTAAACCCTTAATGCTAAACCCTAATACAAACCCTAAAGATAAAGCTAAACCCAAAAGTTAACGCTAAACCCAAAAGCTAAACCCTAATGCTAAACCCAAAAGCTAAACCCTAATGCTAAACCCTAAATACTATTGCTAAACCCTAATACTAAACCCTAATGTTAAACCCTAAAACTAAACCCTAAACCATAAAGCTAAACCCTAAACCCTAATGCTAAACCCTAAATACTAATGTTAAACCCTAAATAACACTTATTTTTCAATTTTAAACATGTATATACATATATGTATAATTGACAATATACATATATGTATAGTTAAAAGATTAACAATATACACATGTGTATAAATCCAAAAAAAAAAAATTTAAAAAAAAATTAATTCTTAAAGAAAAAGCTGCGATTTTTCCAAAAAAAAAAAAAAAATTGCATTTTTTCACCTTTTTTTTGCATTTTTTTGCTTAGGGAAAATGTGTGGTCCAGAATACTTCTCAAGTTTCTCATTTAGCCTACTACTTCTCACATGATCCTTATCATATATATATATATATATATATATATATACTAGTAGGGCACCCGCGCGATGCGGCGGCGGCGACAATTTACAACGCAGTAATCATTTTCTGTCAGTTTATCAATTCTATAGCAATGTTTTGTATAGTACGTCTGTTAGTTTTTTATTCATAGCATCGTTATAGTCTATCTATGATTTACATATCTCATTTAAGTAATAATAAACACAAGATTAAATATACATTAGTCATAAACATAGTAATTCAAAAATAGAACTACTCTTGTCAACTACCTGGTGCTTTTTACATACTAACATAGCCCAACTTTACTACCCAGTTCTACTATTAATTTTTATTCTTTCTATTGAATAAACACCATTATAATGGTTATAAAACCTATTTTATGAGAAGATAAATACACTATTAAGAAAGTACAAAAAAACAAAGTTTATAACTCCACTAATGATGGAAAATTTATGATTTTAATGTATTAACATGAAAAAAAATTAAACAGTTGCACGGACTGTGTTCTTGTCTACTCAGATACATACATGGTGTTTGGGTTTATACGTATGACACGTTTTTAGCATCCTTGACGTTGTAGGTTTGTGTAAAATTTAGAGATTCTTGTTGGGTTTGACTTGTGAATGCACAATCTGGCTAAAACCTTATGTGAGCTCTTGAGATATATATTGGATAGCATAATGAAAGTTCGGTGGTTCTTCTATACAAATAAATAACTTGATCTAAAACTTTTAATCTTAATATACTACAGATATAGAAAACTTTACAATTTTTACATACCGTAAATTTTGTAAAAAGTTCTCAAAACTATTAATGCTTTTATATATAAAGTATTCTTATAACTCTAATCAGTTTTTTCATAAAGTTAAATCAAGATTGGTACCTGAGTGTATTTGTGTTTTGATGATCATGAATTTATATGTTTTTGTTATTCTAATAAAAATGAAAACTAAATTGTTGAAAGCGTATAATTGTTGACATTGATTAATATATATAAGTATAAACATTGAACAGATAATTATTGCTTTGCATTAGTCATAATTCATGGAAAAGGAAGGGATTTGAATGGTGATTTTTCAGATGAAACCTAAACCAAAAATAGATACATAACTTTAAATAATTTAAGTGCGCTTTTATACATTCCCATGATCTTGTAACCTACTCGTGTTGACCCAGTTGACCTGACTCAAATGCTGACCCGAGACTGTTGACATAGTTGACCAGTTTGACTACATTGACTGTGACCCGAAATTGTTGATGAAACTTCCATAACAGCCACCGATCATCATCGTTTAACTCTCGAACTAACGCAACCGACCATGTATATTAAAACATGCCGATGTCTTTTGTATTCACTTTCAATGTGGAATGTAAACTGGTTATAAGACGGAAAAAAATTAGCTATCACACATGCAGGTTGAAAGTCTTCAAATGTCAACTAAAGTGCATTCAAATGAATTGATCATAATCTCCTTAATTACTTTATTTCTAGGGCCCTAGCTGACAGTTCGAATGATGTTTTATCTTATGTGCAACAGACCAAAAGGGTAAAAAAATTTGACTAAAAATGACATGGGCCAAAATTCCCCTAAAGTGTATCATCAAAATGGTAACGCACATTTAGCATGTAGAAAAAAACCCGTTTTGACCAACTATCGAAAAAAAGACTAACCACCCATTAGTAGGATAAACAGAAGCCCAGAATGCACTTTTGGGCTAAATCTCCGGCTATGTTCAGTGAACCACGGTATAGACCAGAAGTATCGGCCTCACTAGCAAAATACTACTTCAATTGTGGTTCCTGAGATTCGATTGCAGGTGCATTCAGGTCAAGTTTGTTTGGACACTTCTGTCTTTTATCATTTTACTTGGTTCACGGGTCCGGTATTGTAGAGTTGAAGTCTCGTTGTTTCGTTTCTTTCAACCGTTACTTACCCAAGAAAGATACTAAGGGCATGTTTGGCTAAGCTTTTCAAAACAACTTATTGGCTTATTGACTTATCAAAAAGCCAATAAGTTGTTTTTGTGTTTGGCTACGCCAAAAGTCCTTTTAGAAATGGTTTTTTGCAAAGAAGAAAAAGGAGGTTTCAAGAAGTCACAATATTGTGACTTCTTGGCCAACTTTTAACTTTTCAAACTACAAATTACCAATATACCCCTTCTTTACCCCCTTATATCTTAAAGAATGCCCATTTTAGTCATTTTACATCAATAAGCTAATCCAAACACTTTTTTTAAAAACTCCTTTTCAAAAAGTCCTTTTACCAAAAATCCTTTTCCAAAAGTCCCTTTTAACTATAATAAGCTTAGCCAAACATGCCCTAATAACTAAAATTAAAAATAATGATTTTTACCCGTTTACTAAAAATGAGAAGGTTGCCCCATTTAGTAAAAGTGACAAGTTGTGCCCGTGTTCTAAAATGATAATTTTCACCCGTTCACTAAAAATGGTAATCATGACCCATTCACTGAAATCATAAGTGAAATGTTCAAGTGGAAATATATTAGATGATTGACTACATTAAAAATAGACTATAGGCATGTTCAACCCATTTGACCCCGTTTCCTTTTTGGTAAAAAAAAAAAAAATACTTTAGCCATTTGAGATGAAACATACATGGAGGCTTGGCTCCTTCCACTTCTGTCTTGGTACCTGTTAATTAAGTGTAAACAAGTGGTTATTAATAATCAGCAAACTTGATGTACAAAACCACTTTATATAAGAGCAAGTTTAATCATGAATGAATCTCCAACAGCCCGCCGTACATAGCTAAACCAGTTTTTACAACATTCAAACAAATTTAAAAGTTAAAATTGAACAACCCATATATAAGTGGTTCGAACTATGCCATTTAGCCCATAGTTACATGTATACACAATCCACAGCTATGTCGCTCAGCTTATAGCTACATGTATAACTATGTAAGTATATACTAAATAAACATTATATGAACCTGAAATTTGCAGGGGAGGATACTCCAATTTCCTGTGAACACAAGTAGATGTTAGTTTCTGATCATAGGTTGATTATATTTGTAAAATTAGGGCAAAGAACTCAAAAACAGAGAAAAACCCTTATGTGTTTATGTATAAGCAAGGATGACAGATCTACAATCCAGAACTAAAAAACTACAATTTCTTGGGTGGTTTCAAATGCTTAGTTACCTATAAACCTTAAAGACCCTCTATAAACTTTGTGATTTGTTCTACACATATATAGCAAGTCACTATTTGTGAAAATCAAAAAGCACAGCAAACCATTGTCCTCTGTAGGTGAAAAGAGGAAAAGTTTCCAGGCTCCACTGTCAAACATCATAAATCACAATATTAAAGTCAATAGTTCATGAAATCAGAAAAAGGAAACGATTCTACAGGTATCGGTCCTTACCAATTTGCCAGACAAAGCTTGTTTAAACCCTAGATCGCTGCAATCTCCACTTACCAAACCCTAGTTTACCAGTTCTATGGCGTGCTTTGGTCCGCGACGAAGGGAGTGGCAGTGGAAGACCGCAGGTGAGGAGAATGATGGTGAGGGGAGCGCTAGTAGAATTCAAAAACTAAATATTGGGGGAAAAGGCCTGTTGAAATTCAAAATTTGAATGCTCAGCGCCATTTCTTCTTTGGTGTATGCCTGACTTCTCCAAACAAAATCTAATTGAACATTTAGGGCAATTAGGTAAATCAGTAGTATAATTTATTATTTAATTGTTGCATCATCAATGGTTATAATATATACACTAAAGTTAAAAAACTCTTAAAGTTTTCAACGGCCCATTCTATACACACCCCCCTATTACTAACCACACCCCCCCTTGTGAGAGGAAACTGTCGGTCCCATGCAGGCCCCACCTGTAAGTTATGTGAGAGGAGGGGGTGTAGTTAGTAATAGGGGGTGTGTATAGTAGTGCCCTTTTCAACATTTTACATTCTCTCTCTTATATATATTATATATAGTAATAGATATATATATATATAGTTCTCATATATATATATATATATATATATATATATATATATAGGGGAAGGTTTAAATGAGAACACTAAATATTGTGAGAACCGTGAGAACAAATGAAAAAACCGCCAGAACTTGGTCAAAAACAATTCAAATTCAAAAAAAAATTCTACACTTATCATTATTATTCGAATACAATGTTAAAAATTTAATTTACACGTTTAAATTTACGTGAATTCGTAAATAAAGAAAATTTACACATGTGTAAGTCTGCCATTTACACATGTGTAAATCTGTTATATTAACACATGTGTAAAAAATCTAAAAAGTGTGATTTTGAAAGGATAAATGAATTATTTAATGTTGTAAATTCTTTTTTTTTTTTGATGTTGTATCTTAATTACAATGAGGTTTGTATTAAAAAATTGGTTTTGATTGGTTTTTTCATCCGTTCTCACGGTTCTCGCAATATTTAGCGTTCTCAAGATAACCCTCCCATACACACACACACACACATATATATATATATATATAGGGCCAGGATCATTTCAGAAACATAAATATTTACAGAATTCGCAGAACTCCAAATAAACAATCTTTTATTTTTATATTTTTATGTTTTAGGATAATTTTATCATTTATTATGTGTATTTTTATGATTAATGTTTTGGTCAAAAATCACACAAGGATAATGTAACCAAATCTGATTTTGTGAGGTATGATGCTTAGTTAAATGATCAAATGTATGAATAACAAATGAATGAAATGAATGATGAACACAAGGATTTATACGAGGAAAATGCCCTTGATCAATAAATGATCTCCGGCATAAAAAACCTCGGGTGATGGAAACTACCGATCACCAACTATATTAAATAAACAAGGTTTACAAATCGGGATGATAACAAGCTTGATACAAGGATCACTAGTGTGCAAAAGTGTGTAATTGCCGAGAGTTTGCAGAGAGTTCGAGAGCTGTTTGTGTGTAGTGCAGTTGTGTTGCTAATAATACTAAAAATGAAGCTTGTTATCCCCTTTAAAATTAGAAATTATCTAACTAACAAACTATCCGAATTAGGTGCAAGTCCCCCACAATCACCATAACGGTCGAAGAGCTCATGCACGTGCAAAAATGTCAAGCATATTCCCCTGGAATCTCGGCTGGACCAAGTCCTATTCGAATACACCTGCAAAACAAGTTTAAATATGATGGAAACAATTGTTAGTTTTAGGATAATAATGAGGATCCTAGATCCTTAGTCCTGCAACGTCTTCTGAGGATCCTCAATTCAAACTGAACTGAGGATCCGTGATCCAGGCCGCACTTGAGGATCCGCGATCCATATGCTATGATATTCTATCCCTAACAATTGCCCCCAAACATGACTAGTTGATATCCAATTAGATAGTCATGTTTCAACATTTCTCGGACTAGCCGTTACAAAAGGATATAGCCGTTGCAGTGATGATGTCAGCGATCATCATCTCCTGCAACAATAATCATTATAAATAGGTTAGTAATAAGGATCAAAATCTGCATTTATATTCGAGATCCTCTCCTTTAAATCCACATTTGAAGATCTCATCAGGTAATTCCTTCTCTCTTCTCTATTATCTTCTTCTTTCTGATCATTTGTTCTTCAAAATCAATGGCGAAGATGACCCTCCGTTCCTCACCTACCAAAAATCCTGATCACAATAGCCCATTGAAGAGTCAGGGTCTCACCAAAAACCCTTCAATGGAGCTTTGTTGATTCACTGATCCTGAAGTTGATCAGTTCCAATCCTGCTTCCCTAATGGCACCATCATCTGGCTCTTTGATTCTTCAACCAAGAGTGGCTGTGTATCGGACAAATGGATCACCTTTCCTGCTGCTCCTTTCCAGATAGGGTTCACATATCCCTTCCCTGTTTTTACACAAAGCTTCTTCACACTTACCGGCCTGTGCTACATCCAAGCCATGCCGATGGTGTGGAGGGTTTTATTCACACTCGAGCACATAATAGAGCAGGAAGGCATAGACATGGGGATATCTGAACTGAGCCAACTTTACAACCTTGTGAGCCATGGATCCTATCGATATCTTTTCAAATCCAAACCCCAGAAATCTCACCCGATCTTGAAAACCACCAAAAACGACACCAACTGGAGGAATCAAATTTTTTTTTGTGAGAAGGGATTCTATTCGGAATGGGAACCAACTTCCCAAAAAGTGGAACACTGATGGTAGTATATAGGATCCTTGGACTAGGATAAACGGTAAGTACTTTTCTTTTCTTTTGAGGATAACTGATCCTTCTTTTGTTTTTGCAACTATAACTTTGTCACATATTCAAGAATCACCTGCCACCCAAGAGAGAATTGAAGCTTTTTGGAAGCTTGACCCTGCAATTAGAACCTATCCACCAAAATCAAAGGATCCAGTTGAGGTTTCATCAACTTCCTACACCATGTCAAGTAAGTATCTGCATATGTAAGTATATAAATGTTTGATAAAAATGTGAACACTTATCTGTTTGTTATGCTTGTAGGCACCGGAATATCCTCAAAGTTTGCTTCCAGGTTCAGCGTGAGTGATCTTCAAGAGTATGCCTCCTCAAGGTCCATCAAAAAGGAGCTGGCTGCAAGCCTAAGCATCCCGAATCCTAAGAGCATGAGCACAAGGAGCAAGGGTACCAAGAAGAGAAAGACTGCTGAGCCCACTGAAGGACTCCCTCTCATTGAATGTCAGCTTCAGGAATACGTTTCCGAGGTAAGGATCCTGTATCCTTAAACCTGAGCTTTCTTTCCTAAGGATGAAGGATCCTGACTGTTTACTTTCTTTGTGCAGAAATTTGCTGAGGTTCAGATCCTCCTTGATCAACATCTGACAGAGGCTTAGCAGAAAAATCTAGACTTCCAGCAAATCTTCCTTGCCAAGGATAAAAAGATCTCTTCCCTTGAAAAAGAGATAAAACTGCTGCAGAAGGAAATGGTCCTGGCTCAGATCACAGTCCAACAAGAGAAGTTAGAAGTCATGGATGGGGCTAAGCTTTCCGCTATAATCGCCATGTTGAAGATCAAGCTACAAATGGCTAAGGAGGCTGCGGATCCTGCCTTTGACAGGTCTGAATGGGACCAGGAGGCTTGGAAGCAGAGGCTGGCTGAGCTGGATGACGAGGATGAATCCGAGGGGGCAGCAGCTAGTGAAACCGGAGGCAGTGGATCGAAGGATCCTGAGGTGGTAGCAGGTGGTGATGGCAAAGGTGATGGAGACAAGGTGGTGGAGGCAGCGAAGGTGTAAGCTGCATCAATGGGCGATGATGGATATTTCTAGACGCGGCCAGAGCCCATTTTTTATGGTTTTTGTGGTGGTGTTTTTATTTCAAACAATTATGGTTTTAACTAAACAATAGTTTTTAGGTTTAAGGATCATGGATCCTTGGGACAATAGGGGGTAGCAAAGGTGGATGGGTCCTTCTGTTTGTGGAGGATGAAGCCTTTGATTCCCATCATCTTTTGATTTCCTTCACTCAATGAACCTTATGAACATGGACACCCTTTGCCTACCTAAGCGGACAGGCCACGTTTTGCTAGTAGATGTTTGGGTAGGCAATTTTGAAAACCTTTAAAAGGGTTAACTATGATAAATAAATAAAACTTTAACCTTTTGACTATCTTTGTGTTGTTTATCTTGCATATGTTTAACTTTCAATTGTTATTGCATAGTTTCAGAATTCACAAGTTATTGATGAAAGTATAACAATCAGTTTATGTCAAAAAAATTCAGGATATGATCAAAGATCAAATATCCTTTAATCAAAAAGTTTGAAAAGTAAGATAATCTTAGGATCATATATCATGTTGTCAAAGAAGTAGGGTAACAATGATAAACCGAGAATAAAGTTAAAGTAAACAAGGATCATACCAGAGATTCCAAGTTAGGATCCTATATCCTTAACACTTACAACTGAAACAATCAAAAGACAACACTTTGTAGAAGGTTAGGATCCTGGATCCTTAACTGTTCAGCTCTGGAAACCAGAAATATGAGATAACTTGGGACTAACCCAATTGTAAAAGAAGATGTTAGTATCTGGGGACAAGCCCAACAATCTGGGGACAAGCCCAATAAACTAGGGACAAGCCCAAAAAACTGGGGACAAGCCCAAAAACTGGGGACAAGCCCAAAAAACTGGGGACAAGCTCAAAAACTGGGGACAAGCCCAAAAGATCTTGTGTAAACTGGAGTATGATCCATACCGGCGACTATCCAAACTTAGTGACATGAAAATCCCAAAACCTTAGCTAACGTGAAAACGTTAGAAACCTTAGGAACGGATGTATGGTACGTCTACCATTATACTTAGGATCCTAAATACAACCAGTACAATGAAATTGTCAGCCCCTAAAGTGAGTACTGGTCCCATTGCCTTTAACTGCATTAGGATAATCGTGCGCAACTGGCGAAGGTGTAAGTGTCACACCCTGACTTTTGCGGAAGCGTGATTATGGTGTGAGTTTCTTAATATCATTGCATTCAATCATAATAACAACTATATGATAAAAACCACAGATTTGTCATCCATTAAATAAGGTTAAAACATAACAACATTGTCTTAAAACGTAGACTTCAAATTTAAGTTATACAAACCATTCGAATTGTTTTATGAGTTCACTAAGGACTCATCAAAAGATATTAAATAAAACCAAGGTTTGGAAGACGTGTCTCGTCCAGGAATAATACACACTGACCAAAAACCAAGGACCATGGATGACATCTTTATTCCTAACGCAACATAAAACTTCCAACGCCCGCCAGATCCACTTACTAATTCCCTGAAATACATGTATTTTGAAAACATCAACAAAAGTTGAGCGAGTTCATGTGTTTGTTTGTATGTATGAGTAAACCTTTGAAAGTATGTCTGTATGTATGTAAATCCTGGTATGAAAGCAACAAGGAAAAACAGATCACCAATGGTTTGCAAGGCCATTGACATGTGTGAAGTGATGCAGGAAAACTCAAACCTAGCAGATTTGTCTCCGGGAATAAGACAAAGTCACCACATGGGCCACCCTGGTCCGCATGGGTGTGGGCTCGCTACACCCAAATAGATCTATCACTCATGTCCCTCGGTCCTACAACGAGGATTAATGGCCTTAAGTGTTGTACCCACCACTCACATGATCAAGTAGTACCCTTCCTTAGCTAACTATACTATATATAAAACGTTTGTAAATAGTTGTAACATGTATTTCACCCCCGAAGTTATAAAACTGAAAACAGTTAAAAGAAAAGGGGGACATGAAACTCACAGTCTTGCGTCTTCGGGTCACAGTAACTCAAAGCTCCTTCGGTGAACACGACTACCTACAACGTACTAGTGTTTATCAGACGAACGGGCCATGCCTTGGTTTAGTATCAGTGTCTTTGAGTTATGTTTCTTTCATGCCTTTGGTATTATTCCAAGTTATATAATTATTGTCAAAATAATTAATATTTTAACTTAAATTATTTTTATTACATTTTGGAATAATTGTTAAACAATATGTATTAACTTAATACTTCCCAAGTATTGGTACTTGTATTTCCTTCCCAAGAATGGGGGTATCTTATACATGTGTAGTCGTATTCTTGTATTTGTATACAGCTTCTCCAAAATATTGAAATTCTAATCTACTTCTAATGTCGAATCAGGATCAACTAGGACAGAAATAAAGCATTGGGTCGAACTCTTCTTTGGCATGGAACTAAATCATATCTTAACTTCCCCGAAGTCGATGACTATTCATCGCGATTACCTTGAAACCAAAGAAGAGTTCGACCCAATGCTTTATTTCTGTCCTAGTTGATCCTGATTCGACATTAGAAGTATATTGATTTTTCCCCAATAACCGAATACTTTTTGTCTGTAAATACTGCATACCTGATTCCATCCATAAATCCATTTGATTCCCTATGAGTTCTAGTCTCAATAAGACTACTAATTCTTACTGTTCATATAGTATGATATGAATATACCACATCAATTCGTTATGTATGGATGATGAGATTTCATTGATACAGAGCAAATTCCAATAGACTTATTGGAGGGTCCCATTGGCGTGCATCCAGTAGGAATTGAACCTACGAATTCGCCAATTATGAGTTGGGTGCTTTAACCATTCAGCCATGGATGCTTAGCGGGTCATAGTGAATGACCAGATTCCAATTCAAATGGAATCTTTCAACTAAAGCAATGAGATGCTTAAATGGAATTCTTTTAGTTCTAATAAATCAGGAGGAATTTAATGACAGGACATGAATTCAAGTCCTGGATTTTAGAATTGAGAGAGATATTGAAAGAGATCAAGAATTCTCACTATTTCTTAGATTCCTGGACCCAATTCAATTCAGTGGGATCTTTCATTCACATTTTTTTTCCACCAAGAACGTTTTATAAAACTTTTTGACTCCCGAATTTGGAGTATCCTACTTTCACACAATTCACAGGGTTCAACAGCCATTTCATCCGCCTTAACTTCTTAACTTAAAATAACTCAAGGCGAGAGCCGCCTTTAGGAGATGAATCAAACCGAAAAACTCGTTAACTATTCTGGAGGTTAATGGTAATCAAACTTTACCATTTACAATCTGAAAACGCGATTTCATTGGTCTTTATCGTCTTTATCTTTCTCATTCACAAAAGGGTCTGGATCCAAGATCCTTTACTTCAAGGTGCTTGCTTTACCAAAATAGGATTTGACCACTTCAATTATATTGCGCCCTACGTCATACTGTCAATTGACGACAGGACAGGAGGGCAATAAAAGAAGAGAGAAGACGGAAATATAGATTAGGTATATCCACGCGTTAACGTTAAGTTAATAAATACAACATTCATATAGTTTTATGATATTCAATATTCAAGTAGATTAGAATTTCAATACCGTTATACATTATAATATAAGAAACTGAATAATAAACTGAATCAATTTTGATATTCTAAAAAAAATCCCAAAGCAGAGTAAGCCTAAATGGTAGAATTCTGTTTCTATGACTGTTTTATCAATTCCGTTCCGGTAGCATTTCTTAAAATAAGTTCAGTATCCATTTTTATTTCACCTATCTCATAGATTCCAATCAAAGATTCATAGAATCGAAATTCCATCATTTCTAGACCTATAGGATTTTCTTTGATGGATAATGAGCCAGCCAAAATGGTATTTCCTTTTTTTTAGAATTCGATATGGATGAATATAAATACAATTTCAAAATAATCCGGGATAGACGCAATGTCCACAATACCTGGATTTAATCAGATACAGTTTAAAGGATTTTGTAGGTTCATTGATCAGGGTTTGGCAGAAGAGCTTTCTAAGTTTCCAAAAATTGAAGATACAAATCAAGAAATTGACTTTGAATTCTTTTTGGAAAGATATCAATTGGTAGAACCCCTGATAAAGGAAAGAGATGCTGTGTATGAATCACTCACATATTCTTCTGAATTATATGTATCCGCGAGACTCATTTGGAAAAACGATAGGCGTAGGTATATCCAAGAACAAACAATTTTGATAGGAAAGATCCCTATAATGACTTCTCTGGGAGCTTTTATAGTAAATGGAATCTATAGAATTGTGATCAATCAAATATTGCAAAGTCCCGGTATTTATTACCAGTCAGAATTAAACGATAATGGAATTTCGGTCTATACCGGCACCATAATACCAGATTGGGGAGGAAGATTAGAATTAGAAATTGATAGAAAAGCAAGGATATGGGTTCGTGTGAGTAGGCAACAAAAACTATCTATTCTAGTTCCATTATCAGCAATGGGGTTGAATATAAGAGAAATTCTAGAGAATGTTTGCTATCCTGAACTATTTTTGTCTTTTCTGAATGATAAAAAAATAGGGTTAAAAGAAAATGCTATTTTGGAATTTTATCAACAATTTGCTTGTGTAGAGGGAGATCCGGTATTTTCTGAATCCTTATCTAAGGATTTACAAAAAAAATTCTTTCAACAAAGATGTGAATTGGGAGGGATTGGTCGACGAAATATGAATCGGAGACTAAACCTTGATATACCCCAGAACAATACATTTTTGTTACCGTGAGATATATTGGCAGCCGCGGATCGTTTGATTCGAATAAAATTTGGAATGGGTACACTTGACGATATGAATCATTTGCAAAATAAACGTATTCGTTCTGTAGCAGATCTTTTACAAGAGCAATTTGGATTGGCCTTGGTTCTTTTAGAAAATATGGCTCGAGGAAACATATATGCAGCACTTAAGCATAACTGGACACCAACTCCTCAGAACTTGGTAAATTCAACTCCATTAACAGATACTTATAAAGTTTTTTTCCGTTTACACCCATTATCTCAAGTTTTGGATCGAACTAATCCACTGACACAAATAGTTCATGGGAGAAAATTAAGTTATTTGGGCCCGGGGGGATTGACTGCGCGAACTGCTACTTTTCCAATACGAGATATTCATCCTAGTCACTATGGGCGTATTTGCCCAATTGACACATCTGAAGGAATAAATGTTGGACTTATTGGATCCTTAGCAATTCATGCGAGGATTGGCCGTTGGGGGTCTCTAGAAAGTCCGTTTTATCAAATTTCTGAGAGATCAAAAGGGGCACATATGCTTTATTTATCACCGGGTAGAGATGAATACTATATGGTAGCGGCAGGAAATTATGAGCATTACGCCCTGAGTTATTTTCGGTTTGACCTACTTTAGCCGGATGAAAGGAAACTTTCACGTCCGATTTTTAGGGGGGGGGGGAGATCCTATCCCAATTTTTATTTTGCTAGGCCCATAGATAAAAAACCCACTTTTTTACGATTACGGGGTTTATTGGAATATGAAATTCAACCCTGGAAATACAGGATCCCAATTTTTTTTACTACCCGGAGCTTCGATACATTTCGAAATCGAGAGATGTCTACCGGAGGAGGTTCTATCAGACAACAATTAGCCAATCTAGATTTACGAATGATTATAGATTATTCATTGGTAGAATGGAAAGAATTGGAGGAAGAGGAATCCACAGGGAATGAATGGGAAGATCGAAAAGTTGGAAGAAGAAAAGATTTTTTGCTTAGACGCATGGAATTGGCTAAGCATTTTATTCGAACAAATATAGAACCAAAATGGATGGTTTTGCGTCTATTACCAGTTCTTCCTCCTGAGTTGAGACCAATCTATCATATAGATGAGGATAAACTAGTGACCTCGGATATTAATGAAATCTATAGAAGAATTATCTATCGGAATAATACTCTTACAGATCAATTAACAACAAGTATAGCTACACCAGAAGAATTAATAATATCTCAGGAAAAATTGCTACAAGAAGCCGTGGATGCACTTCTTGATAATGGAATCTGCGGACAACCAATGAGGGATGATCATAATAGAATTTACAAGTCGCTTTCAGATGTAATTGAAGGCAAAGAAGGAAGAGTTCGCGAGACTCTGCTTGGTAAACGAGTCGATTATTCAGGGCGGTCAGTGATTGTCGTGGGCCCTTCACTTTCATTACATCGATGTGGATTGCCTCGCGAAATTGCAATAGAACTTTTCCAGGCATTTGTAATTCGTGACCTAATTAGAAAACATCTTGCTTCGAACATAGGAGTTGCTAAGAGTCAAATTCGGAAAAAAAAAACCTATTGTATGGGAAATACTTCAAGAAATTCTGGATGGCCATCCTGTATTACTGAATAGAGCGCCTACTCTGCATAGATTAGGTATACAGGCATTCCTCCCCGTTTTAGTGGAAGGGCGTGCTATATGTTTACATCCATTAGTTTGTAAGGGCTTCAATGCAGACTTTGACGGGGATCAAATGGCCGTTCATGTGCCTTTATCTTTAGAGGCTCAAGCAGAGGCACGTTTACTTATGTTTTCTCATATGAATCTTTTATCTCCAACTATTGGAGATCCCATTTCTGCACCAACTCAAGATATGCTTAGTGGACTCTATGTCTTAACGAGTGGAAATCATCGGGGTATTTGTGTAAATAGGTATAATCCATGTAATCGTAGAAACTATCAAAATGAAGATAATAACTATAAGTATACAAAAAAAAGAACCCTTTTTTTTGTAATGCCTATGATGCAATTGGAGCTTATCGGCAAAAACGAATCAATTTAGGTAGTCCTTTGTGGCTGCGGTGGCAACTAGATCAACGTGTTATTGCTGCAACAGAAGCTCCTATCGAAATTCACTATGAATCTTTGGGGACCTATTATGAGATTTATGGACACTATCTAATAGTAAGAAGTATAAAAAAAGAAATTCTTTATATATATATTCGAACCACTCTTGGTCATATTTCTCTTTATCGAGAAATAGAAGAAGCCATACAGGGGTTTTGGCAGGGCTGTTATAATTCTATGCTACCAACGCGAATTCGAGTCTCACCGGGTTAACTAGGACTAGAAATGCGGAATTTCTACGTGAATCAAGATCTAGAAAATGAAGTTTTCCAATCACTGACTCAAACCCATTGTCAAATTCTACTCAGCGCAACGCAATATGGAGGTACTGATGGCAGAACGGCCCACTCAGGTCTTTCACAATAAAGTGATAGACGGAACTGCCATGAAACGACTTATTAGTCGATTTATTGATCACTATGGAATAGGATATACATCACATATCCTGGATCAAGTAAAGACTCTGGGTTTCTGACAAGCGACCGCCGCATCCATTTCATTAGGAATTGATGATCTTTTAACAATACCTTCTAAAAGATGGCTCATTCAAGACGCTGAACAACAAAGTGTTCTTTTGGAAAAACACCATCATTATGGGAATGTACACACGGTAGAAAAATTACGTCAATCAATCAAGATATGGTATGCCACAAGTGAATATTTGCGACAAGAAATGACTCCTAATTTTCGGATGACCGATCCTTTTAATCCAGTCCATATAATGTCTTTTTCGGGAGCCAGAGGAAATGCGTCTCAGGTACATCAATTAGTAGGTATGAGAGGATTAATGTCGGATCCCCAAGGACAAATGATTGATTTACCCATTCAAAGCAATTTACGCGAAGGACTCTCTTTAACAGAATATATTATTTCTTGCTACGGAGCCCGTAAAGGAGTCGTGGATACCGCTATCCGAACATCAGATGCAGGATATCTCACGTGCAGACTTGTTGAAGTAGTGCAACACATTGTTGTACGTCGAACAGATTGTGGCAGCGTTCGCGGTATTTCTGTAAGTCCTCGAAATGGAATGATGGCGGACAGGATTTTTATCCAAACATTAATTGGCCGTGTATTAGCAGATGATATATATATAGGTTCGCGATGCATTGCTACTAGAAATCAAGATATTGGGGTTGGACTTGTCAATAGATTCATAACTTTTAGAGCACAACCAATCTCTATTCGAACCCCCTTTACTTGTAGGAGTACATCTTGGATTTGTCAATTATGTTATGACTGGAGTCCAGCTCATGACGACCTGGTCGAATTGGGAGAAGCTGTAGGTATTATTGCAGGTCAAACGGGAATTTTAGGAAAACGGGAATTCATCCAGTCGAAGTATATATATATATATGTATATATATATATATATATATATCTCCAAAATATATATATTTAAGAAATATTACTTAGAAAGATTATTTATAATTTTTCTATTGGCAAAATATTTGTAGTTCCAAAATAATATATTATCAAGTCTAACTTTAGAAAATATATATAAACTTATTTTTATCCAAAAATAATGTATTTCAAGTTTACTCAAGAAAACATATATTTTTCCAAAAATAACATATTTTCTAATAATTCCAAGGAAATATATATATTTATACTTGTCAAAAATGCTATATTTTCCCTTTTTCAAAATATGATATAACTTTGTGGTAATCATAAAAATCATATTTTCGTTCCTTTGTATCCAAAATATTATTTACCAAAATATACTTTGTGAACAAATTTTTCCGGAATATTTTGTAAGCTACATTTCTTGTTCGGCTTTGCTAATCTTTTGTGTGTAACTTGTATATTTATTCCTTGATATTTTGGTGATATTTTGGATTGTAATTTTTGGTGTTTTATTGTGTTATATTATTTTATGTCCTAAAATAATATAACTATTACACAAAGTATACAAATAATCACACATGTGTGTCTTTAATGTATATATATTCTAAATATATATCTAGCCACTTTTATTTATAAGAACCAACCTCCAATATTTGTATTTTGTAACCAAAATTTATGGCAAAGTTTATGTAACAATTTATGGTTTAAAATACACTTTGTAAATATTTGTTTGAAAATATTTTTCTAAGTGTTTGTATTTTTAGAAAATTTTGCCATAGTTTCCTCTAAAAATGGAGGTTTCCATGCATTCAAGCATATCATTTTCTTTTGTAAAATCACCACAATCAATTTACAATCAACTCTAAACAACTTATACTTACCAATCTTGCCAAAATCATGCATATTCTACTACTTCATGAACTTGAAAGTTTATGAAAACTTGTAGTAACTTTGTAGGGTGTTTAGTGAGTTTAGTTACCCTTTAAATTGTGGTTGTTTATATAAAAACATCATTCTTGAAAGACTTAGATGTTTACAACTTGTATTCATGTTTTACAAAAACGTTTCTTTATGAAATTTTCTTGTTACACAAGTGTTTCTACACTTGTTTAACCACCAAAAATAGTGTTTGTTCATGTAAGAACCAAGTTTTAACAAAACTTATATTTTTAACTTGGTTTCTTTAGAAATCATCCATAAAATTTCTAGATCTACAAGTATCACAACTTACTTTGATCATCATTTTACAAGAAAAACAATTTGTATTTCAAGTTCATGACTACATAAGGATGATCTATTGATTTCTTAACATAATCATCCTCTCATCTTGCCATATCATGTTTTTAATCATGATCTAGCAAGATCATATGATGATCTACATCACTTACACAAGCTAACAACAATTATTAAGTATAACAACACATAAATAACATGATTTCTTCATGATTTCTTATAGTTTTAAGCTTATGTTCATGTTTCTTTCTTGTGATTCTTAGTGCTCTTCATAATAATCAACAAGTAACATCTTTTAACCACTTGAAATAGATGTAAAATGGAGTGTTTAAGGATCTTACCACTAGCTCAAGGCTAGGGATGATTCAAGTGTAGAAAGTGAGTGGATAAAAGCTAACAAGAGAGGTCCTTCAAGCTCCAAAGCCACCAAGCTTCCTTATGTGAACTCTAACACCTTTGTATGAGCTTGGAATGGATGAAGAAGGTTGAATGATGGTGGTGGTGTAAGTGTGGGTGTTCGGCTGAGAATGGGAGCAAGAGAGGGAGAGAGTTAAGTGTGTGTAAGTGTGTGTGAGATAATGAAATCTTATTCCTTCATGTTATACTTATAACCATCTTAATCCTTTACCCTTTGTGTAATATGTCCATAATCAAGAGACAAGATCCAATATAATAATCAAATAAAATCTTGATGGTGGGGCCATGATTGGGCCGTAAATAGGTGGGGGGTATTAGCATAGGTTTTAACCATTAAGTTACCATTTAGTTCAAATCCAAGTGTAAGTTAAGTGTTTTAGTTACTAGATATTTTGTATGGGGTGTTATGATGTTCGGGGACCATAACTAGCTTTGTAATTTTAAAACAATGCTTTTAGTGTAAATTTGGTGTTTCGGGCAGTGTCCGGTTGTTTGGTTAGTTACTGATTCGTTAAAGTGCTAAACTATACAGTTTAGTGTTCTTTATGCACCCTTTTGTGACACTTCTAATTCCCGACACTTAGGAAAGCATTCAGGACCATCTAACCAAGTTTCTGCATCATATTAATGTGTTTGAATGCTGAATTTTGCTGAATTCAGCACTTTGGGTGAGTTTTAGGCACTTTCCGGCACTTAAACTATCACCTAGAAAAAACAGTTTTGTGATCCTTACTTCCCTACACTCTATACTAGTGTAGTACTTAGTTTCTGACTCATACTGGCTCTCAAAACACTGTCTGTCTATGTACTGAACTCCGTCAACATTTTCCCAGTTTGTCTGTTAATTGTGCTTTGTGCATCATTTATGTCAATATGTTTGCATGCAGTAATGATATGACATTATGCAATATGTGATGCACATGTAAATATAAGGCAGAAGTCAGAAAATAGTCAATTGTAATTCAGCACAGTCATTAAGCACTAATCAAGATTAATTAATTGTATGGATACCTGGATTTTTTACGGTTGTCACATTCTCCACTGTTAAGAAAATTTCGTCCTCGAAATTTTAAGCTCTACTATTTGTAGCAGGGGTGTTAGGAATTAAGTGCGGGTATTTTGCTTTCATGCGGTCCTCACGCTCCCAAGTAAACTCTGGGCCGTGATGTGCATTCTATCGAACCTTAACAAGCTTAACACTACTCCTTCTAGTCTTGTTGACATTCCAATCCGTGACCTCAATGGGTTCTTCTGTAAAATGGAGTGTGTCATCAATGTGAACTTCGTCGGCAGGAATAACCACCGCTTCCTGTGTTGGACTCTTCTTCAGATTAGATACATGGAATGTATCATGTACACCATTAAGTTCCGTAGGTAGATCCAACTTGTAAGCCACAAGACCAATCCTTTCCAGGATTTTGAATGGTCCAATATATCGTGGGTTTAACTTTCCACGCTTCCCGAAGTGTGCCACACCTTTCCACGGTGAGACTTTCAATAGAACCATATCTCCCACTTCAAACTCCAAAGGTTTCCTTCTTTGGTCCGCATAGCTCTTTTGTCGATCACGAGCCACCTTAATGCGCTCTCGGATCTTCATGATCTTATCTGTCATTTCTTGAACAAGCTCGGGACCAACTAGCTGCCTATCACCCTCATCTGCCCAGCATAACGGCGATCGACACTTTCGTCCGTAAAGAGCTTCAAACGGTGCAGCTTGTATACTTGTATGGTAGCTGTTGTTGTAGGAGAACTCAACCAAAGGTGGGTGAGTGTCCCAACTGCCACCCAAGTCCATTACACAAGCTCGCAACATATCTTCAAGCGTCTGAATCATTCTCTCGCTCTGACCATCCGTCTGTGGATGAAATGCCGTACTCAAATTCAGTTGAGAACCAAACGCTTCCTGGAAAGATTGCCAAATCCTCGACACAAATCTTCCGTCTCTGTCAGAAATAATCGAGATAGGCACTCCATGACATGCTACTATCTCCCTTAGGTACAGCTCAGCCAGCTTACCAGTGTTATCCTTTTCCCTGATCGGCAAAAAGTGCACAGATTTTGTCAAACGGTCTACGATTACCCAAATCATGTCATGACCTCTGGGTGTCTTCGGTAACTTTGTTATAAAATCCATTGAGATCTGCTCCCACTTCCACATGGGTATCTCGGGTTGCTGCAGCAGTCCTGAAGGCTTCTGATATTCGGCTTTTACCTTGGCACAGGTTAAGCACTTTCCAACATAAGTTGCAACATCACCTTTCAGTCTTGGCCACCAGTAGAAATCCTTCAAATCCTGGTACATCTTGTCCGATCCTGGGTGGATCGAGTACTTGGATTTATGAGCTTCATCGAAAATCACTTCCCTAAGACCACCGAAGAGGGGAACCCAAATTCGTTTCATAAAACACAATGTTCCTTCCTTATTCGGTACCAACTGTTTCTCCATCCCACGGAGATATTAATCCTTAAGATTCTCCTTCTTAAGAGCTTCTCTCTGCGCAGCACGAATGCGCAACGAGAGGTCTGTCTGCACACTCATCTCTAAAGCCCTAACCCTTATGGGCTTAATCCTCTCTTTTCGACTCAAGGTGTCTGCCACCACATTCGCCTTTCCTGGGTGATACTTGATTTCACAATCATAATCGTTTAACAACTCAACCCATCGTCGCTGTCTCATGTTAAGCTCCTTCTGATCGAATATATGCTGTAGGCTCTTGTGATCTGTAAAGATCGTGCATCGGGTGCCATACATATAATGTCGCCAAATCTTTAATGCAAACACCACTGCGCCTAATTCCAAATCATGCACGGTGTAGTTCTTCTCATGAACCTTTAACTGGCGCGAAGCATAAGCGATAACCTTCTGTCGCTACATCAGCACGCAACCTAATCCCTGACGCGAGGCGTCACAATACACCACGAAGTCATCGGTGCCTTCAGGTAGGGATAAAATAGGTGCATCGCAAATCTTGTTCTTGAGCAGCTGAAAAGCTTCTTCTTGTTTATTTCCCCATTCATACTTCTTATCCTTTTGAGTAAGGGAGGTCAACGGTTGAGCGATTTCAAAAAATCCTCAATGAATCGGCGATAATATCCTGCCAAACCCAAAAATTGTCGGATTTCGGTTGGCGTCCTCAGAGTTTCCCAATTTTTAATCGCCTCGATCTTGGTGGGATCCACATGAATTCCATCTTTGTTTACCACGTGACCAAGGAACTGAACCTCACGCAACCAGAACTCACACTTTGAGAACTTTGCGTATAATTTCTGTTTCTTGAGCAACTCTAAGATGGCTCTAAGGTGTTGCTCATGCTCTTCCTTCGTCCTTGAATAAATCAAAATATCATCGATAAATACGATTATGAATTTATCGAGATATGGCTTGCAAACTCTATTCATCAAATCCATAAATATTGTTGGCGCGTTTGTCAACCAAACAGCAATACTAGAAACTCGTAATGTCCATAACGAGTTCTGAAGGCAGTCTTCGGTATACTCTCCTCTTGAATTCGCAGCTGGTGATAACCTGATCGAAGATCGATCTTGGAGTAGTAACTTAAACCTTGAAGTTGATCGAAGAGATCATCAATTCTCGGCAAAGGATACCGATTCTTGATGGTTAACTTGTTTAGCTCTCGGTAGTCAATGCACATATGAAAACTACCCTCCTTCTTCACAAACAGCACTGGAGCTCCCCTAGGCGAGAAGCTTGGTCTGATAAATCCCTTGTCCAAAAGCTCTTGGAGTTGCGTCGACAGCTCTTGCATCTCGGAAGGCGCAAGTGGATAAGGTGCCTTGGCTACAGACGCGGCGCCTGCAACCAAGTCAATATGGAATTCGACTTGTCGTTGAGGCGGCAATCCTGGCAAGTTTTCGGGGAAGACTTCAGGATATTCCCTTACAACTGGGATATCTTCTAGCTTTGGCTCATCGGCTTCCTTGTCCACAACGTGCGCCAAGAGGGCAACACATCCTTTCTACAAACATCTTCGGGCCTTTAAACAGCTGATAATCCTTAGAGGCGTATCATGCTTCTCTCCATGCACTACAATCGTCTCTCCATTTGCCATCGGGATGCGAATGATCTTCTCGTGGCATACGATCTCAGCTCGGTTACTTGATAACCAATCCATTCCAACTACCACATCAAAGCTTCCTAACTTGACTGGCAGAAGATCAAGCATAAACTCATGCTTTCCAAGCTCTATTACACATCCTCTAATTACTTCGTTTGCCTCTACTAGCTTCCCATTAGCTAGTTCTATCGAGTATGGAATATCTAGCTTACTAGCTACTAACCCAAGCATTTTCTTAAATTCTAGGGATACAAATCTATAATCGGCACCAGTATCAAAAAGTACAGATGCAAAGCGTTGGTTGATAGGGAACGTACCCGTAACAACATTTGGATCTTGGCGAGCTTCCCTAGCTCCAATGTTAAAGACTCTCCCCTGAGCTTGGTTGTTCATTGGGCAATCTCTCTTGAAATGCCCGACATCGCCACAGCTAAAGCAACCTTGTCTATTCCCAGTACCGCCCTGATTGCTGTTTGCTCCACGGTTTCCACTACCAGCTTGGTTTCCAAAACCACCACGATTTCCATTTCCTCCCTGGTTGTTTCTATTACCATCGCCGTTTCCACCACGGCTTCCATTGCCATTTCCTCTTTGGCCACCATTCCCATGACCAGTACCAACCCAACACGTCTCCTTCGCATGACCATTCTTTCCACAAGTTTCGCACTTCCTAACTCTACACTGGCCGGCATGATGATACTGACATGCATTACATTTGGGCAAGGTGCCCAAGTATCCTTTTCCTTTGATTTCAACCCCAGTAGAAGCACCAGTAACAACAACTTGTGCTTCAACTGGCGGGTTAGCGTCCTTACGCTTGTTGGCATTGCTCGCACGAGTACCCTTCTTGAAGTTGAAGAACTTCCGCTTGTTCTCTCCAGACGACTCGACATGAGTCTCCTTCTTCTTTCCATCAGAGATTGAAAACTTGTTCAGCCTAATCTCTTCTTCAGTTAATGCCACACTCAAATCAATAGCCTCGGTGATCGTTGAAGGCTTTGACGTCGTCACCATGCTCATGATTTGGGGTGCCAATCCCCAAATAAAATGCTCGATTCGCTTGAACTCCGGATTAACCATGTAGGGAACAACGTGAGATAAGTCATGGAATGTGACATCTGTGTATTTTAATCCTTGTACTTTTCCGAACAATTCTGTATTTAATAAAATATGGTGTTTTAATTCCAATAGTTGTTAATTATTTGTGATATTTACACGTTCTCAATCATTGTTCAATTCCGAACTCTCAAACCTGTTCTGGAAGTGAAATCATAAACCGTTACGTAAACATAATCAGTTTAACGCAACGTACACTCCGGAACTGTGACATAAGCCAAACATATCCTAAATACCCTTTACATAACTCAGAAATAAGTTTCAAAGGATTCGGTATGGCGAAAACATGTTTATTCGAACTAAAGAACTATTTGCGACAAAACTGCGAAACGAACGTTGGTGACCGCCCGGATAATATTTAAATCCCAAAAATTTTCTGTTATGATTAAAATTTTATTTTTAATCATGATCGTGTTGAAAAATAAATTAAAATGCTTAAAAACGTTATTTTTCAAAGTTTAAGCGTGTACCGCGTGTTACTGCGTAACACAGTGTTTCTACTGCAAAACGCGGACAACGCAGCCAGTCTCGGCAACTGATATTTATTTCAGTAATATTTTGGCGAGTTTATTTTTATAGAATAATAAAAATAATATAAAACGCCATAAACCGGGATTAAAACACTAGACATTACACTTAACCTCCAACTATTATCTAATTTACCATTCAAAATTTACATTTACCCCCCCCCCCCCCTTGATTTTCACCGTCACTAGGACCCCACCAAGATCACACCATATCTCCTAGATTTCATTCTTATTTTATATTTAGATCTTGCTTGATTGTATGAACAAAATATTGGAAGAGATCATTATAAGTATGGCACATGATATTCAAGATCATTTCATTCTATACTTCACACTTCACTCCATCTTCCTCTCTCTCTCTCCCCCATAACCGTACACCCCACCACCACCTCCATTTCCAATTTTGCAACCTTGTTCTTGAAGATTAAACTCCATTTCAAGCTAGTTTCAAGTTGGTGTGAAGATCCAAAGGAGTTTCCAAGGTGTTTTCAAGTGATTTTAAGCTCCATATCATCAAAATCTCATAAAAAACTCACTTGAATATTGAAGGTATAAAGTTTATGTTTAAATCATACACTTGATTCTTGGTTGTTCTTGATGATTGGAAGTTTCTCTTAAATCTTGGAATTTTTCACAAACTTGAAATCTAAAAAAAGAAATGGGTCTTGATACAAAATAAAAATGGTAGTATATATATGTGTGTGTGTGTGTGTGTGTGTGTGTGTGTATGAGATTTGAGTTTGATTTTTGATAAATACTTGTTTAGGATGTTTGCTTGCATGAACAAGATTATGTGCAAATATGTTAGAGATATAAAGAAGTGATTGAATCATGAGTTATAATTTGAAATAATGTTAGTATTTTGACATGTAAATGGCCAAAAACTTATTAGACATATTTGAGAATTTTTAAGTTGTTGCTTGTTCTTGAATGGTAGTTAAAATGCAAGTGTTTGATGATTTGTGCATGATATGATGAATGTTCAATTAAATCAGTAAGTAAACATGAATAAATTACATGTTTGATGCATTTAAATTCATATGAAATGATGATGATATGATAAGTGTGCTTTTGATACTTGTACATAAGCAAGCATGTTGATTTAAAGCTCAAGAAATGATAAAAAATGATTCTATGACAAAAATGTTTTAGAACAGATTATAAACACTAAAAATAACATTATTTGGTATATTATAATGGCATGAAACTTTGTCATAGGTTTGATAGCTCTGCATGTTGTAGCGATGGCTGAAAATTCAATTGAATGGACAGCTTTCATTACTACAATTGGGAGTTATAAGGAAGAGCAAAAGCAGGCACAGAACCATGGCTATGATAGTCAATTCAGGTACATCTATTGATCCAGCAACAGGAAAGGAAGTTAAAGGAAAAGAAAGAATGGTGTTCAATTACAGGACGCTGAATGATAACACCAAAAAGGATCAATATTCTCTCCCTGGAATTAACACAATAATCCAGAGGATAGGATACTCTAAGATCTATTCAAAATTTGATCTTAAGAGTGGATTCCATCAAGTAGCGATGGCTGAAAATTCAATTGAATGGACAGCTTTCATTACTCCTGAAGGACTATATGAATGGTTAGTAATGCCATTCGGGTTGAAGAATGCACCTGCAATTTTCCAAAGGAAAATGGATAATTGTTTCGAAGGAACTGAAGAATTTGCTGCAGTATATATTGATGATATACTGGTCTTTTCAGAAAATGAAACAATGCACGAGAAGCATCTCCGAAAAATTCTGGAGATATGTGAGAAGAATGGTTTAATTCTTAGTGCAAATAAAATGAAGATTGCAGAAAAGGAGATTGAATTCCTAGGGGCAGTAATAACTAATTCAACAATTAGATTACAACCTCATATTATCAAAAAGATTGCGGAATTCAAAGATGAAGATCTTAAAGAAAAGAAGGGGTTAAGATCATGGCTAGGAGTCCTCAACTATGCAAGAAGTTACATTCCAAAGTTGGGAATAATGCTAGCACCATTATATGAGAAGACATCCCCTCATGGAGATAAAAGATTGGGACAGGATATAGAGAAAGCATGGAATGAAGTCACTTTCCTCTCGAAGCTGGGTTTGGACTCTAAAACAGCCAAAGATCGTTGAAGCAAAACTCTACTAATCCGAATTGGTTAATCTCGGACGGAGGAATTCAGAATCGACTCGGAAGAAGAGGGTTTAATCAAACCCTAGAAACACAGTTAGATCCAGATCGAGAAATCCAGTTAACAAGAAGCAGAAGAGCCAATCTGGTACCAGCAGAAGTACTGTAGACACACTAAAAAATATAATTCACCCACTATCCCCATTATCATACCCACTATCTACCGATTACCCGGGTGCACATTGGGCCCCATAGCGATAATTGATAGCATTCTATCGTGTCCACCTTTGATGTATTCTCATAAAAAGTGATGGTATCACCTTCTATATTAACACCTCCTTTCTTACTTCTGATAAAGTTGGCACCAATCAGCATGTCTATTCCCTCACTATGTCTCATTTCAAAACAGTAAGTGAACGGAATTGGATAGCTTTCTCCGGCAATGATCATTTTTCCGTCTTGTTTTATCTTCATTCTTGCCTTCTGATCTGAATTAATTCCTTTGTAATTCACTATCCATGGGCTTTGCTCCATTGCCCCTTCTGGAACCTTCAAAATATTACAACAACAAGTTGTTGCTCCTGTGTCTAATATGGCCTGTATCTCGAATGATGGTCCATCTTTGATTTCAAAGTAAACCTTCATGTTATACAGCCTGTTCCAGGACTTTCTTCCTTCATAACCCATCAAGGCCTTCTCATTCTTGGGCTTGGGTTCTTCATACACGACTTCAGTATCTGTATCTGATGAATCCTTGAGTTCATTTGTAACTAATGGTTTGGGCTCATTAATTACCAATGGTTTAAATGGTGTGGGCCATTTAAACTTGGGCTCATCTTTGGGCTTTTCTTCCTCTTTTCCTTCTCTTCTCATGAAGGCTGGTGGCCATTCTAGACTTTCAAATTCTTTTTCCAACTCTTTCTGTTTATCATCTTCTTCTTTGGATTGAATTTTCTGAATTTGATCTTCTAGGCTCTCATTTTTCTCGGTTAAATACATGGTATACTGAAGAAGCTCTTTGATAAGAGGTTCTCTGTTTGCATAGCCACGAACTTCTTTCTTTTCTGGAACCACCTTGAACTTTAGATGTTTGAATGCACACATCGTACATGCAACCAATCCACACTCATCACAAGTTGCCCTTGATTTGTTGGTAGTTTCATACTTGCAGAATGAACATCTTCCTTGAATTCTTTTCTGGTTCATTCTTAAGTTGTGAATACATTTCTCCATTTCTTCAGCCAATTTGATTTTTGGTGCCCAATCATATTGTGGCTCTATGTATTCAACTACTCCTGCAAATGCTAATTCATACTCTCCTTCTGCATTAAATTTTCCTTCATCTTCAGAGTATGAGTACACATCACTTGCTGGATCTCCTGGGTCTACAGAGACAACATCCCAATTGTCCGGAATTTCAATTTTTTCTAAGACTGCAGCTCTTGCTACTATAGCCTTTTCTTTTCTGCATTCACTTGCATAGTGCCCTTCTTCACCACATCTGAAGCACTTGCATTTCCAAACTCTTTCCTGTTCTTTGTACTTGCTCTTGAACGCCCTTATATGGTTTTTATGAGGTTTCCCATCATAATTCTTTGCTTTTGTTAGCGTTCTCTTCCTTTGAGTACCATAGTATCCAGGAATGGATACATTTCCACAGAAATCAATAGCTCTAACTTCCTTCTGCAGTGCTGCTCGTCTACATGCTTCTTCAAGGTATTCTCCTATGAATTTAATTCTGGGAAATACTGCAGACTCTGCTCCAGGATACTTTTCATTCCATGCTTTCTCTATATCCTGTCCCAATATTGGGGGAAGTTTACTAAAGAGCTTAGCTGAAAGCTCAGTTCCCACAAATAACCTTCCAGACTTTGCTGCAAGATTCTTGTAGTCACTTAGGAATTTCCATATGTGCTTTGTTTCATTGCACTGTAATCGTTCCAAGTTCCTATAAGCTTTATCTTGTTCTGCTGTGCTGCCTTGGTATGGATCTTCTAGGATAAATATCTTTCTTATTGTTGAAATGATATTTTGAGTGTCTTCTGCAGCTTCTTCGAGAGCATTATATTCTTCTTTATAGACACTTTTCCACTGAATCCATGCAAGTTTCTCAATTTCTCCCATGAGGTTTTCTATGAAGTTGATCTTTGATCTGTTATTAGGCCAGCTTTTCGTTGGATCATCTACAACGTTCAGAACACTTGACTCCCATCTTGATATCACATCTCCCCATAGGTTGATATCAAATGGTAAGACCAAAATACTTCCTTGATTAGACCATGCTGGTGGCAAACTCCACATGTTGTTAGGCATAGCTGATGCCATGGCATCTGTTCTTTGCCTGATTTTTGCTTGATCAAAAGGAAACATTGATCTTGTTTGTCCTACTGATTGTGCTGGGGGATACACCACTGGTGTCATCGTTGCATCTGGGGGTCTTCCATAGTAGATATTGGAAGATGATGACATCTTTGCATGCTCTGTTTTTCCCAACATCAATTGCTTGAATTTTTTTAGAGAAGGATACTCCATCTCAGCAGATTCTTCTTCTAATCCTCCTACATAAATTCTTTCACTTCTTTGCTCAATAGATTCTATTTCATAATCACTTTCAGTCTTAGCGTCAAACGGCACATCTTTCAGCTCGCTTTGATTACTAGAACTTCCAGTTTTTATTACTTTAGATTCCTGAGCTGTTCTGACAACCCATTTCTTGGTTTGTCGTTTCCTCAGTTTCTTGTAATTCTTAGCAGATCTTTTGTAGCACTGGTTAATTTCATCATCCGTACCTTGCATAAGGATATTTTCATTTTCCTTATAGGACACTACGGGTATTTTATCTTCTTCTTCAGGCCATTGAATTTCTTCAATTGGTTGTGCTTCTCCTGCTAGGTATACAATTTCTTCATCTGAACCTGTATCAGTTGTTGGTGCCTCAATTGGTTTTTGCTGCGGATAAGGGCTATCGCCATCACTCCTAACAAAAGAAAAATATGGATTTTCCAAAGGAAAATCTATATTTTCTTCATTTTCTTCTTCAGAAAATCTTCCAGCAAAAACAAACTCTTGATCCTTTTGGTTAGGATCATCATCATCATTCCATCCAGTAGATATGATTGGTGAATCATCAAGTGATCTTTCACATGAATAATTGACCATATAATCATACTTTCCTGATGGTTCTCCCAGTGTATCCCATACACCTGGTTTTTCTTTCTTCACCTTTGGCACCTTCTTTCTATCATATCTTCCATTATTCCACCTTTCATTATGCTCAAGTTCTTCCCAAGGTGTTAACCAGTTTGGATTATCCAAATCACAAGGATTGTGATATGATGGATTATTCTCAACATGGTTTATGCTGCCAACTAGTGCTGTTTCAGTTACTTCATCTTCATCCTCTTCTCGACTTGGATGTCTTGCACTTTGGCTTCTTATTCTCATTTCTTCCAATAAATTCGGATTATTGGTAGTTCTTCTATAGCTCTGAAAGTTTAACACCTGAGTTCCTCCAAATCCATCTCGAATGGATGCTTCAGTTGGAGTTCTTGTAACTATCCTTTCTCTGGGTGGTCTGATCGTCCACTGCCTTCCGATTGGTACTTCTATCCCTTGAGCTGGTATAGCCCTGATGCTTGACGAGGCTAGGTAACTTATAACATTTTCAATATTATAATTAAACCCGGCATTACTGGTATTTGTCAGTCTTCCTACCAGTGCTCGTGTAACTATCAAGTTTGACTCACCGTTGAATTCCTCATAGCCATGAGTTTGTATTACTATCTGAATATTTCGGAAATCAGATAATGATACCATCATGTTTGGTGCTATGTATACCATCTGTGCTCCTGATGATAGATCAACCTCCATAGATCCAATTATAGACACATTATTCGCCCATCTTGTGTCTCTTAAGACTACCAAAGCTTGTGTTCCTGCCCTTGTTCTATGCAGGGTTTGTAGCCTTATCATAATAACACCCATATGCAAATGTTCCAGGCCTCTTTCAACAAGCCTTGCATACGATCTGTCATTACAGAATTCCAGTTCTGCTTGGTCACCGTCTGTAACCAGCACTCTTTCTTCACTATAGTGTTGGTAAACACTATTTTCTTGCCTTCTTTCACCAGCACTATACAGTACTTCTGCTGGTACCAGATTGGCTCTTCTGCTTCTTGTTAACTGGATTTCTCGATCTGGATCTAACTGTGTTTCTAGGGTTTGATTAAACCCTCTTCTTTCGAGTCGATTCTGAATTCCTCTTCTTGTATTAAACAGATTCCTTTGCCAGGTAGAATACTGCCTAATCTGATCTTCTTAACTTGGAATTCTTCTACTATCATTATTTGTTGTTGTCACCGTTGGTCTCCATAAGGGAGGTGGTTGGTCAACTGACCTCCTCATTTACGGATCTTAGCAAGTTCTTCCTGTAATATCTTGCTTGGATCTTTGTAAACATAGAACGGGCCTTTTTCTTTTGGAACTACTGACTTTCCTTCAATCTTAAGTTTCTTAAGATTTTCAAGGCCTTCAAGTAACTCCTTTGGGTATCCCTCTATTACCGCACTTTTTCCTTTGCTTAGCTCTGTAATAGCCCTTTTTATTTCACCAACGTCTTCTTTTACTTCTCGGAGTTCTTCTGAGATTCTTGTGACTTCTTGGATTAAGAAATTGTTTTGCTTAATCAGGATCGCCGTTTGTTGTGCTGAGTTGCCAATACCAGTAGTTTTGCTGAAACCTACTGACGGTTCGTATAGGGACCAAGTTGCTGTTGCTGCTGACTTATAAGACTCAGTTTCTACAGTGGCTTGCCACCTATTCATAGAATCATAGATTCCCTGAGATCTTTAATAAGTACTTCAACCTGCATCACCTTTTGGGTGAGCTCTTCTGTGAGTCTAAGAGCTTTTGCTTCAACGATCTTTGGCTGTTTTGTGATTTCTTCGACCAGTTGTCGAACTTGTACCGCTGTAAGTGGTTGTTGTGATTGTATGGTCACACCTATTTGTGTGATTTTCTTGGATAGGTTATTAATGGCTGTGTGAATACCACTAATTTGCCTACTAAGATTCTCTTGCTCTCTCAGAATTTCTCTAAATCTTTTTATGTGAATGTGGGTTGCTAACAAGTGATTATCATAAAAAGCTTGCAAATTATATTTTAAAATATTTAAATCGTCCGAGATTAACAAATTCGGATTAGTAGAGTGATTATTAACGTTAAAAGTGTTTGTAACACTTTCCCCGTGAAAACACTCGTACTCCAAACCAAAGTTTGTTCTTCTATGAACGGGTCTTGAAAACTCTAAATTAAGATAATCTAATTTATTATTATTTTCACAAAAACTACTGATTTGTTTTTCAAAATCTTGGAGTTTTCTTTCAACACTTGGATTCATAAAACATAAAGAGCATATCAAATAAGTTGGGTTTTAAAAACAGTATTTAAAAACAAAGAGGACTCAATAGTTACTCGGCTCTGGGAAATCTCATCATCTCAATTAATTCCTTAAATTAACATAAGACTTCTTACTTTGTTTGAAAAAAGAAGGTTATATAAACACTAGTTGTTTCCGATCCATGGTTTATAAACATAGAATATTTCTTTTGGTGAATACCTCTTGGTTTTGTTAAAAACTTTAATCTTTCAAAACTTTCATTAGTTTCTCACCACTGGGGTTCTGCCTATCTTCGCCCTCCTGGCTACTATTCCGGCCACTGCCAGTGTCTTTTGAAATCAAAACTCTTGCTTTTAAAGAATATTTAAAGATTTAACATTTTTAGAACCATTTGCCTTTCACAAATTCCAGAAATTTCGCCTATATTTTCTTCCGAACTAATCTCACCATGGGGGATTACTTACTACTCTTCAGTAACAGCCCATGTCTTTTGAAAATTTTCTTTTTAAAACATAGTTTAATTTTTACCTCCAAATCGAACGAACAGTAATGTTTATAAAATTATTTCTTTCAGAAATTGTTTACCAGAAACAATTATAAAAAGTATTAAGTTAATTCAAGATCATAAAATTGAATTAAATCATTCCCATCCCTTTCACTATTAAGCCTTCTTCTAGGCTTAGCCTGCCATACCGGAGCTTTTTACAGCTCTGATACCAGGAAAATTCCCAGTTAAATGGATCAAAGTAAGAGTAACAAAAAGCTAGAAAACAATTTACTCAAACTTTATACAGAGATTTTATTCAAACATATGCGGAAGCTTAAAAAAAACCTAGAATACCTAACTTGTGTAATCCTCTAAATAGCCCAAGTTTAAATGGCCCACACCATTTAAACCATTGGTAATTAATGAGCCCAAACCATTAGTTACAAATGAACTCAAGGATTCATCAGATACAGATACTGAAGTCGTGTGAATCCTTAGACACACTAAGCTCTTATATTGGCATAGAAAGACGATTGAAACCGTCTACCGATTACCCGGGTGCACATTGGGCCCCATAGCGATAATTGATAGCATTCTATCGTGTTGCCTGAGCTGGAATGCTTCAATTGGTTGTGCTTCTCCTGCTAGGTATACAATTTAATCTTTCAAAACTTTCATTAGTTTCTCACCACTGGGGTTCTGCCTATCTTCGCCCTCCTGGTACATATAGCTTAGAAAGTGGTAAAATATGTGAAATTTGCATGATTTATGTGCTTTATGTGAGACCTGCACTATCATGAGTATAACCACTATTTTATTCAGTAAATAACATGGGTTATGTTAAAATATCAAGTCGTTATGATTTGGGATGGTTAGGGTAACGTTTGATGCAAAACTATGCGGTAAAACGGTTAAAAATCGGTTTTTCGGAGGATTTTTATAAAACTGTTTTAGATCAGTAAGTAAACTGATATTTTTTATATACAAATAGGTATTTTAACTTATATTAAGTTTACTTGGTGTTTGGTTAGTCATACGTGACTTCCGACGCCCAAAAACGTTACCGAATCGCTAAAATACGTGTTTTTCAACATACACTATAATGGGTTGTTCATGGGTAAATTTTATGTGTTACAATGTGTTATGTGTTTTATAATATGTATATGATGACATGATAATACTTGACAAGATAAGGTGTATTATGCTATTATTAGTATGTTACATTTGAGTATATATATTATGACGCGCAAATCATAGATATATTACTTATAACATAATGAGGGTCACCAATAAAATTGTTCAAGTCGCAAAGTTTTTAAAATTTATATGAACTCATATATATATATATATATAAATACACCAATATAATAAAAAATAATAACTTTTCGAGAAAATCTCAAACTTATGTGAAAATTCTAAGTATCGGAGAAACTTATGTATTTTTGTGGGTTTTTTATTATTAAATCGTTCTTGCTTAATTTAGGACGAATAAACAATTTGAGGAATTGTGTTAACACATAAAAACGCACCCAAAGGTGAGTACACAGTTCCCCTATTTTACGCTTTCAAATGTTTTGGGGTAAAGCATATGTGCATAACTTTACTTTTCGTTTTCATGACATTATACATGTTTTATTACATATTACATATAATACATTATTTCAAAGACATTATATTGGCATATTGACTTAGTATGCCTAACGCATGGTTTTACAAAGACATTTCTCATCACATGCTTACATTGAAAAAGGACATTTGGTATGTTTAACGGTTTAGTAGTACATTCATTAACATTGATCACGCCGCTCGGTAGTATGTAATAGCGCTATAGGACTTGACAAATCCCGTTCCCGCTTTCTAGGAATTTCGGAAGGGGAATGACAGAATCAGGATACATTTTTTTTATAAACCTTGATCCTGATAAGGGTTTATCCAACAGTCTCAAGGCTTGAGTGTATGCGATAGACAAACCGTATAAATGTTCATATCGATAAAAGCAATGGTTTTCAAAACATAACTTTTGATTTTAACTCTTGGTTATTCAAAGACCTTGTTTTGTACATGACATTGGATTTCAAAAGACATTTGTTTATACTTGACATTAGACATTGTTTACACATGACATTTGACATTGGACATTGACATTTAAACAAGACATTATTTCATGGTTATTAATAAGTGATATAAGTAACGAGACGTGTGTAATATGATAAAAACATGGTGGATACGCCACTGGTACTTCCTATATATAAGTGCTTTTATTGTATTGCATATTGTGGCGTTATCTAAACCACTTCAACAAAGACAAGACATGATACATTTTATACATATTATCTTTATTTGCTTACTAAATTAACCATATATCATTCTTTTATAACATTTGATTTTCATATGATTTTATAAAAGAAGACATTTTTATAAGGTTCATGACTATTTTTCATTAAACATTTCTTTTAACATTCAAAGTCATGAATCTTCAACACTAAACCTATGTTACTCACAGGCATTTTTATGCTGACGTATTTACTTTCACATATGTTTCAGGAGCGAATGTTTGATGTGAGCAAGCTACACTTAGGGCGACTTGGGCCTTAGCAATCTAAAATCAAGAAAGTTATCGTCTTTTATGTTATGTGTTTTGTTTGAACTAAGACAATGCAATAAATTTAAACTTGTAAAACTTAACTTTAATCATCATGTGTTGTGAAACAATAATTCTGCCACACGACTCCCCGACGTTTCCGCCGCGGTTTGTTGTTTTACGCGGTCGGGTGTGACAGAAGAGTTGGTATCAGAGCTCATGGTTATAGGGAATTAGGTTATTGTAGGATCGAGTTGTGACCCAAACGAGTCGTTCAGAAGAGCTCTAGTCTGTTTCAGAGGCGGAAACAAAGAAACAGACATGGAAAACAGCTTGATTCACTATTAATCGTCTTGTTTATTGATAATAACAGCTTTACAGATCATATGACGCGTTGGCAGCAGTTCGGTACCAGAATCAAGAGCATTACAAATGATTTCGCTTGGAAGCTATTTATAGAGATGGGATTTCGCTTGAAGATGACAGGTACCATTTCAAGCGAAATCAACATTGTTGATTTCGCTTGAAAGTGTCACTTGTCACTTTCAAGCGGAAATAGCCTTTCAAGCGGAATTAGGCCAATCACACCCTAAAACCTCCTATTTTCTCATACAACGCGCCCTGATCTAACAATTCTAGTACAAGACTCGATACAAGACGAAGTCGACAGACGTATGCATCAACAGACTCCCCCTCGGATGTTGACAAGTCTTAAGTGTCAAGTCTTCAACGTCTTCAGTCTTTATCAGTCTTTGGGCTTCCAGGATCTTGGCCTGGCTCTTGCCTTTTTCCAAATTCTTCAGCTAATATCCTCCTCAGATGATGCTCAATCAATCTCTGGCATCTTCAGGATCAATTTCTAGCTCTTGTATCTTCAAACTCTCTTTCTCTAACAGACTCCCCCTCAACTTGTGTTGGGATTGTAGTCTGGCTTTCACAGATTCAGGCATCGCAACCTGACTCACCTGCATATTCTCTACCTAAAACATAAGTTTCATAAAAGATAAGATATATCAAATCTAGAAACCTTGCTAACCACTTGAAGATACAAATAAATCACATCATTTTCAAATATCAATCAATAATGATTTATCAATTTTAGTTTCTGATGAACCACTTGCATTTATATCAATTTTCATTTCAAACAAATTTTACAAACCTGTTCGTCATGTTCAGCACTCGGAATTTTGAAAATCAGTTGTCTAAAATCTTTTTGGATTTTTGAATATAACACAAATGAAATGCAGTAAAGAAATATTTACATACAATATTTTTGTGAGTTTGTGTAAGAGGATCATATCAGTTTTTGAGAAAAATCACCAACACCGTTAAGCTTTAAACATTTTAAGTTCTAAACGATTCACTTAGATTGTCAGTATACTGATCCACTTAAATCTTCACACAAAGTTCAACTGTTTCGAGATACGAGATTAATGTTTTAAGAGACTTAAACTTATTCGCGTGTCCCACCTCAGAATATACTCCCGTGTCCAGATCCCAATATTCAGTCTTACAGGTGAGTATACCTAGATGATATCTGTAAGGGGTTAATTGCGAAACCATGAGAGCTCAGGTGAGAACTTCCGTTCAGCAGAGAGATGAGGGCTCGACTTTTGGTGGGTCCCCTTTAGAGGATCTTTTTTACAACAGCATTGATTAGCAATTTTATTGTCTCATCATTTTATGCTGAGGGCGGCGCTATATTTCAAGCAAGTAGTAAAGTATTCTCCGGGGACTAGGCCATTGCTTCCGCATTATCAGAAGTCCCGAGATAATACCCCAGATATCACTAAGCATAAAGACCTAGTATCTCAGAAAGAGGGGTCCTTCAAACAAGATTTCGGGGGTTACCCATATATCCGAGAGATGTTACCCACGATATAAGCAAGTTTGAATTTAGGTTTATATCTCGTCACAATCTACTAAATGTGCAAAAACCTACTGGCACATCATCAGTGAGACCGTTTATCACTTTTTTACCTTCCATATCTTTAGCATGCTGTGATCGTCCACTAATGTACTATCATTTCCTCTTTTTGACAACAAAACTCATTTTTGATTTTATCATGTTTTTGACTTTTTCAAATTTTCAAATGTTTTTGGATTTTTCTAAAAAATTTTTACTCCCCCTAAAATGCAAAACACATTTTAAGGAAATTTGAAAACAAACTGTACAAACAAATTGACAACTGATATCAAATCACTTCAAATCGCCATCCACTTGGCATAAACACTCAGAACTCCCCCTTTCAACAAACTATTTTCCCATTGTGATTTCAAAACACTTAAGTTTGTTTTAATCAAATGGTTTTTCCAGAAAATAAGTTTTGTTGATTTTATCACTTGTAAAATTGGGGTTCATCATATCATTTCTCAAGCATTTGTAGTAAAAACAAGTACAAATTAATGTCCTTGATTTACCACTTGTAAGTGAAAACCTTCTTCAACCTCTTGTAGGTTCACTTATCAACTCAAGCCACTTGTAAATCAAAATATAACAATATAAAGATATCACCTGCAGATTTACCAACCAAACCTATTCAAGAATGTTGTCGATTCCTGCTCCACTCTTACCAATCTGGGAGCTCCGGCAAGTCAGGATTTTAGTTAGGAAATACTTTCCCCCAAGCCTGACCGGCCATGGGAGATTCTGGTACACATCTATCCCACCAACATTTTGATTTATAAAACTCTTTGGCACTTTTAACCTTCCCATCAACCATCTTCCCGAAAATATGTTTAACTTTTCCATAAAAAGCCTTTTCAGCATCAAATTCTTTGTTACCAGCAAAGAATTGACCTGAAATCTCAAATCTACCTTTTGATTTCAATTTCAAATTTTCCTTTGACAATTTTGGAAAATTTTCATCGTTCACCTCTGGAACAGAATTCTCAACCTTTTTCTCAACAAATGACTCCTCTGATTTTATGGAATCAGATTCATTGTCAAAACTGCTTTCAGATTTTACAACCCATCTTTGTTTGTTCAAATCGACTTGTCTTTTGTAAAACCGTTTTGAAGTTTCACCAACTTCCACAGTCGATTTTTCAACACATTTCCTTCTCATTTCAGAATTAGAAGAAACTTTCTGTTTTGTATAATTGGATTCTTGGCAATTCCAAGCAATGTGTCCAGCCTTTTGGCACATGAAACAGGTTCTTCTATCAACTCTTTAAGCAAATTTCTTTACATTCTTCTTTACTTCAGCAAGAAACTCTTGATTGGATTGTTTCCAGAACAGTTTCTTTTGCTCATCTTCTGAACTTCCTCCGGAAACAACTTTTGTTTTTGGTTTAAAACTTTTTTCATTTTTATAATTTTCTGAAGAATTAAAACCAAGTCCTTGCTTTTTGAAATTACCGTTGTGGTTTGGTTTCTTTCGATAACCAGAACCATAACTGTAACCCTTTTTCTTGTTTAATCTCTGTTGAACTCTTGAAGTGTACTTTTTAGGTTTTTCATGAAGATTTAAATCTTTTATTTTAGAAATATTAATTTCTGTTAATTTGAAAACCTGTTTGATCATTTCTGTTTTGACACTTCTTATTGGAAATTCCTCAGCAGAATATAATTTGTCTGAATCATTCAAAGTATATGCCACTTTGATTGGCCCATCATTCAAATTAAACTTTGATAATAGGAATTCTTTATTGTAAACCCTTTTAACCGGTGAACTCGGACTCTTTTCTGACGAACTCGAACTTTCAGACTTAGACTCCGGTTTTGACTCTTCATCCATATCTTACACCTGATCAACTACTTTCTTTACTAACTCAGACTCATGATCAGTGTCAGACGCTGTGAATGTGACATCAATATTGTCTGGTAATTCATCAATGATTTCAGACTTTAACTTGATGTTGACTGCCTTTTTAGACGCTCCTCGTTAGGATTCCTGGGAGAATAACTTTCATGGATCGGGATCGGGGGCGGACATCTGTTATACTTGACACTTTGTTTCTTACCAGTATCAGTATCTTCAGTCTTTTTCTCCATGAATGCTTCAAGACCTGCAACAGTAGGATAAACACGATCAATCAAATAATCACATGTTGTATAACTCAACAGTAATCGCTTAATCCTTTCACTCTCAATCTTTTCCAGTTCCAACTCCTGTTTCAGCTTAGCACAGTCTTCGATATACTCATTGATGACGCTCTGCTTTGTCATTAATGTTGCGCTCATTTTTGTCATTGCATTTTCAATTTCTGAATTCGTCTTTTTCAGACTATCAACTGTTTTGTTCAGAACATCATATGACTCCTTCACATACTTCACATCAGACAGTAAATCTTCTTTAATCTTCTCCAAATCAGCAATCTTCTTATCTTTCTCCTCACAAACTTTGCACGATTCTAAACACTTCAAACATTGTTTTTCAACTTCAACCATTTTTTCAACTATCTTTTCAACCTCGACAATCTTTTCGATTTCAACTAATTTTTTTATTTCAACTATTTTCTCCACTTCGACAAACTTTTCAACTTCAACAACTTTTTCAATTTCAACTATTTTCTCTATTTCGACAAGTTTCTCGACTTCAACTATTTTTTCTACTACTTTCTCAGTCACAGGTTCAACATTTTCTTCTTCAGCTTCTGTCTTTGCCTTTACATCAGCTAGCATTCTTGCTGCTTCCAACTCTCTCCTCAATCTGGCAATCTTCTTTTGATTCAACATCTCCATTTTATCAGCAAAAAAGAAATTAAAGCTGTCAGGATCTAAACCTTTTCTAGCTTTATTAAGATGTTCTTCTTCATCATCAGTATCAACATCACTTCCAAGATCTGGAAAAATCGGAATTCTTTTCTGATTAGCCTCATCTTCACCCAAAATTCTAGCTACAAAACCTGAACCTGGTGGAAAGTATTTATCCCAGCTGAAGCCTTCAACAACAAATTCATCATCTTGATCAATGATACCAAAATAAGCTTTCTTATTTGCATCTTCGATCATTTTACCATGAGCAGTTTTTGTATCCTTTTGTTGAGGTTGTTGATCAATCTGATGAAAAATTGATTTCTGATAATAATTGTTCTTTTCTTGATTCCCGGTTGCTTCATTGTTTTTGCATTCTCTCTTAAAATGACCCTTTCCTTTACACCGGAAACAGGTAACCTTTGATTTATCAAATCCCAATGGAGAAGTAGCCATTCCTCTAAACTCATCTCTTCCAGTAATTTGTTGAAACTTTTCTGCTCTCCTACAAGCACTGGCCAAACACCACTTCACATCCATCAACTCAAGTTCCTCTGCATCAATTTGGTCATAATCTTCTTTTGTAAGCATCGGATTTCCAATCTTGCCTGAAATCAAACCTTCATAAGATTCCAACATAGCAACGAGTGATGCCATGTGTTGCTTGGCTATCTCTGGAGACAAATTTTGACCATTTTGAATGTTCAAAGTGACGTTGCATTGAAGATTTGTTGGATTCTGTTGTTGAGGACTTGATGTTTTAAAGTTTGGATCAAAGCTTGAATATGAAGATGAAGATCCACCACTCTGTGTCACATTACTAATCTTTATTCCAGACGAACTGTCAACACTATAACCAGTTTGGATTTTTGGGCTAGAGCTGGGGGTAGCTTCAAACTTGTTCCCTCTGTAATACAAACTGACATCTTGTTGAGCATTTGGATTCGTCATGATAGCAGTTTTTCTGAATATCCAATTCCTGCTCTTCAATTTTCTGAATGAACTGTGCCAAATTCATACTCTCAGACTTCCTCATGTGTTTCACAGTCATCAAATAAGTTCCCCACTTATGCTTTGGTAGTGCTTCAGCTAGTTTACCGACCCACTCATCATCCTCTTTCTTAATGTCTAGTCTTCCCATTTCCAATACTAAATGCCAATATCTATCAATAGTCTGCTTTGTTGTTTCATGGTCAAAAGCTGTAAACATATCAAATGATTTCTTCAATAACGCCTTTTTGTTTTTAATCATATCTGCGCTTCCTCTGAATTTCTGTATCAATGCTTCCCAAATTGATCTAGCTGTACCATTATGTTGGAGCAAAACAAAGATATCCTCTTTAATTGCTTGCTGAAGAATGTTGATCATCATTTTCTCACTTGTAAATTTCAATTTGTCACCCTCTGAATAGTCAACAACAGCTTTTTCAATCCCACGTTCATTCTTAGGTTTCTCATAATCTTTCAACAATGAACACCACGCATCAAATTTGTAAGCTTGCACCCAGTTCTCAAAACGACTTTTCCATCCTTGAAAATCCTCAATGTACATGAGCTTTGGCGGTTTCTGATAAGTTCCTGTCTCATTCTCATTGTACACAGTTTCAGCAGCAGTAACTGGAGCAACGGGTGTCGCGAACGCATTATAAAATTCTTCAGCCATGTTTCGACAAATCTTTTCACAAAAATCAAGTTTCAAACGGAATACTGATCCAAGCGAAATTACTTCCTCAAATTGAAACATCTTGAAGCGAAAATAGACTTGAAGCGAAGTTAACCCTCAAGCGAAATCATAATTGAAGCGGAATCACCCCTGAAGCGAAATCAACTAATTTCGCTTGAAACAACTCAAGTGGAATGACACCCTGAAGCGGAATCAGGTTGATTTTCAAGCGAAATAACGAACTCAACCGGAATCTGATGAGATTTCAAGCGGAATAATGATTTCAAGCGGAAATAACCTGCTTATTTCGCTTGAAATGTTGCTGAGATCATTAATTCGATCTGTTTTTGGCAAAATTGATCAATTTCTAGTCCGATTTTAGGTCTGATTCTTTCAAGGGTTAGTAAAAACACAGTTTCGTACTTAATATGTGAAAATCAAGACTTTTTTACCGTGAAAACTAGTTCAATTTTGAAAAGAAGGTGTAGAAGTCAGAAAATGATGTTGTTTTGGCAAGAACTCTTCTTCCTGAGCTCTGATACCACTTGTAGGATCGAGTTGTGATCCAAACGAGTTGTTCAGAAGAGCTCTAGTTTGTATCAGAGGTGGAAACAAAGAAACAGACGTGGAAAACAGCTTGATTCACTATTAATCGTCTTGTTTATTGATAATAACAGCTTTACAGATCAAATGACGCGTCGGCAGCAGTTCGGTACCGGAATCAAGAGCATTACAAATGATTTCGCTTGGAAGCTATTTATAGAGATGGGATTTCGCTTGAAGATGACAGGTACCATTTCAAGCGAAATCAACATTGTTGATTTCGCTTGAAAGTGTCACTTGTCACTTTCAAGCGGAAATAGCCTTTCAAGCGGAATTAGACCAATCAGACCCTAAAACCTCCTATTTTCTCGTACAACGCGCCCTGATCTAACAATTCTAGTACAAGACTCGATACATGACGAAGTCGACAGACGTATGCACCAACAGTTATTAGTAAAATTTTGACCTAGACTATAACCTTTCTAGGACCCTAACACAAGTTACCTAGTGTTTAGATCTTAAAATAATACTATCACCTATCCTTAGGTGATTACCAAAACAAGTACACAAATCTTAATTCCATTTGAAAATCAATCATCTATCCTTAGATGATTTGTTTTTAGGCTTCATGCCTTTAAAGTTTTCAAATCTCGTCAAAGTTTGGGTCTTAATAATGTGAACACGTGCAATCTGGAAGAGTGTGTGCCTGTACCCTGAGTTTTCTGTCTAAGGGTAGAGTTTTTGTACAAATCCACATAATCGGACCAGTCACTCTTACCTGGGAACTCTTGGGGTGAGTGTCCACTTATAGGCTAAAGCATGTCTTCATTATGCATTATGTAGACCTATTTACTTTGATTAGTCACTGTGTTGTTTGTTTGTTTTAAGTAATGGATAAATGACCATCTTCCTTTGTGTTGTCAATGTTTTCAATACTCGTTTTGATCGTCCTATGTCAATCTCACACATTTCCTTGTGTTCTTTTAGATGCCTCCTCGACGTGATCAAACTCAAGACGCCACAATGGCAGCCTTGATCACTCAGCAAATCGCTGCTGTACTCCCGAACCTAGTTACCCAGTTAAACCAAGCAAACAACAACAATAACAACGCACCTGTTCCGTGCAACTTTAAGACTTTCAATTCGGCTAAGCCGCTTCAGTTTTCTGGGTCTGAAGGAGCAACTGGGCTCCTACAATGCTTCGAGAGTCTCGAAAGTACGTTTCGTCACGTTCAATGCCCAGATGAGCGAAAGGTTGAGTTCGTGTCAAGTGTATTTTAGAAGAGGGTGCTTACATGGTGGAATGGTGTGATGAGAGACAGGGGTGCCGACGTGGCAATGGCTCAAACATGGGAAGAGCTTCACGCACTTATGATGAAGGAGTTTTGTCCTCGTCATGAACTGAGGGCACTGGAAAACGAATTCCACTATCTCAAGCAAGATAGTGGAGAGCACCGTGCCTACACAGACCGATACGAAGAACTGAGCCTGCTGTGTCCCACCATGGTCATGCCTTTGGACAAGGTGATTGAGAAGTACATAGATGGTCTACCTGATCCTGTTCAGGATATCGTCACCGGCAGCAACCCTACCATGGTTAGACAAGCTATTGAGCTAGCTGCGACCTTGACTGAGTCTCAAGTCAAGAAGGGTAAACTCCATCGCAAGGGTGATAAGAAACAGGAAGCCAAGACCACCCAAGAGAAAGACAAGAAGAAGAAGAACAAAGCCGAGTCTTCGAGGAAGTCAAGGAAGCGCAAGGCTTCCCAAAACTTTGCGGTTACTGCACAACCCAACCAGAACACTCAGAACCAGCCAGCACCACCACCCGCTAAGAAACAGTATGTTGGTACTGCACCTCTTTGTAACAAGTGCAATTGTCATCATCAACCGCATCTTCAGTGTCGTCTTTGCAACAACTGCGGAAGATTTGGCCATTTGGCTAACACATGTCGCTCTCCTCCTACTCCGAATCAAGTGGTTCAAAACCCTGCCCAACAGCCAGCTAATCCTGCTTGACCTCCTTTTCCGCCTGGGTCTTGCTACAATTGTGGAGATCTGACTCACTACAGGAACAAGTGCCCGAAGTTGGCTAATGCGAACCCGGCTCGTGGACGAGTATACAACATCAATGCCAATGAAGCGCGTGCCGACAATGAGGTGGTCAATTGTACGTTCTATGTTAACAACCAACTTGCTTCTATTCTTTTTTATTCGGGTGCCGACAAGAGTTTTGTATCCCTAGCTTTTGAACCTTTGCTTGCAAATCCTAGAACAAAACTAGGAAAACCCTTGACGTTAGAGTTAGCCAGTGGTGAATCCCTTGTACTTGATTCCGTCATTCGAAATTGCCAGTTGAACTTCAACGATCATCTTTTTCCCATTGATCTCACGCCAATGCAACTTAGGAGTTTCGACGTTATAGTAGGGATGGATTGGTTGACCAAATACCGTGCAGAAGTGGTTTGTTTTGAAAAGATTGTTTGTGTACCTCTTTCGTCTGCTGAAGTCTTAGAAGTTCGTGGAGAAAAACCCGCTAGTAGCCTTAAACTGATGTCTAGCACCCAAGCTCATAGATATCTACGAAAGAATTATCTGGCATTCTTGGCACATGTCGTAGAGGAGAAAGACAAGGGTAAAACTGTACAAGACATCCCCGTCGTTTGGGATTATCCTGAGGTTTTTCCTGAGGACTTACCTGGTTTACCCCAGCACGTCAAATCGAGTTTCGTATTGACCTTTTCCCTGGTGCCAACCCGATTGCTAAATCTCCATACCGTCTTGCACCGTCTAAGATGCAAGAGTTGTCGAAGCAGCTGCAAGAGTTATCAGACAAAGGATTTATTCATCCGAGCTTTTCCCCTTGGGGCGCACCTGTCCTATTTGTAAAGAAGAAGGATGGATCTTTCCGAATGTGTATCGATTACCGTGAGCTTAACAAACTCACTATCAAAAATCGATATCCCCTACCTCGCATTGATGATCTCTTTGATCAGCTTCAGGGTGCTACCTGTTTTTCGAAGATTGATCTACGTTCTGGGTATCATCAGCTTCGCGTATCCGAATAAGATATTCCCAAGACTGCTTTCCGCTCATGATACGGCCACTATGACTTTACTGTTATGCCTTTCGGTTTAACGAATGCTCCTGTCGTCTTCATGGATTTAATGAATAGGGTTTGTAAGCCTTATTTAGATAAGTTCATCATCGTCTTCATTGATGACATTTTGATCTATTCCAAGACACGAGCTGACCATGAACAACATCTCTGTCTAACAATGGAACTCCTAAAGAAGGAACAACTTTTTGCTAAATTCTCCAAATGTGAATTTTGGCTTAGGGAAGTTCAATTTTTGGGACATATTGTTAACGAACAAGGTATACATGTAGATCCCGCCAAAATCAGTGCGATTAAGGATTGGGATATACCTACTACTCCTACCGAGGTTCGTTCATTTCTGGGTCTCGCGGGTTATTACCGCCGCTTTATTTCAAACTTCTCCAAGACTGCAGTTCCTCTCACAACCTTAACTCAAAAGAATAAACCTTTCGAGTGGGGGCCCAAACAAGAAGAAGCTTTTCAGACCTTGAAACAAAAACTCTACGACGCTCCTGTGTTGTCTTACCTGAGGGAAACGACGACTTTGTCGTATATTGTGACGCATCAAATCTAGGCCTTGGTTATGTTCTCATGCAAAGGAACAAAGTCATAGCCTACGCGTCAAGACAATTGAAAATCCATGAGAAAAACTACACAACTCATGATCTTGAGTTGGGCGCTGTGGTTTTTGCTCTCAAGATTTGGAGACACTACCTTTACGGAACAAAATGTGTGGTTTTCACATACCACAAAAGTCTCCAACACATCTTCAATTAGAAAGAACTAAACATGAGACAATGACGTTGGGTGGAAGTTCTAAACGACTACGGCTGTGATATTCGCTACCATCCTGGTAAGGCGAATGTCGTAGCCGATGTGTTAAGTCAAAAAGAAAGAGTCAAGCTTCATTGTTGTGACATCTGTGCTTGTGTAATCATTTTACAGACTTTGAACAGTACAATATTAATAAAACAATGTATTTTGATCCCAATTTTTGTTATTGTGTTTGATATTATGCACGTTTTGGTTCTTGATTGATTTTGAACTCTATATCGCTTTCTGGAAAGTTATACGCAAACTGATGCGTAAACGTAGTCAGTTTAACGCGAAAAACACTCCGGAACAGCAACATAAGCTTAACATACCTTAAATAACCTTTACATAACTTAGAAATAAGTTTTAAAGGCTTTGGTATGGCAAAAACAAGTTTATTCGCTCAGAGGGACTATTTACGTCAATTTGCAAAAGTCTGCCGTTTCATAAGGCAACGTACAGCCCGGAATATGATCATAAGCTAAACATACCATATATAACCTAAACATAGCTTAGAAATAAGCTTTGAGTGGTTCGGTGTGCGAAAATATGCTTACTTGATCATACAGGGACTAAAAGTGTCAAAAACGGCGTAAGTTTGCATTTTCGCGCATGTCTTACGTTCTGACCACATCTGGACATCCAAAATTTTTGTACACACTAAAATATTTTTATTTTAGTGATCGGCATGCAAAAATACCATTCGTCGCTTAATTTGGTTCGTTTTCGCGTCCGTTTGAGTTTCGTCGTAATTTAACGAATAACGCGATCGTACCACCAAACGAGCTGACATCTGAGAGTTTTCCGAGCATATTTTGAGTCCTCTAAACTTTATTGACCTTGTAGAGCCTAGAAAATGGCTTAACAGGGGTCAAAAGGGCCTGAAATGAGCTTAATACATGTGCAGGGACCATTTGTGCAAATCTGCCAAAGATGGTCCACACGGGCCGCGTAAGCCCATCCCTTAGCTTACGCAGGCCGCCTGAGAACCCCCAGTGACAGAAAATCAGTTTTAGCTGCTGTTTTGCAAGACCAGGCCCTTGTATGCAATATTTCTTGTTTGGGGACCAAGTTAACACCTTCCCAAGCATAAGTACCTGTCACTAAACACTTGTATGGCCATGATTTCATGCTTGGCAATCACACAAACACTTGTGATGATCTTGTAAGATTGCAACAAGTATAAATAGCTTGGCCATTTCATTTGGTTCTTCACACTTGGTCTAAAATTCACTAAGTTGGGGTTAAATAACTTCATACCTGAGAATTTATAAGATCAAGTTCAAGCAAGGATCTTTTGTAAGCATTCCTTCATTCTTTTATTGCTTTCTAGCTTAAAAAGTCAAACAGTGTTTGACTTTCAGTTTGACCAGTCAATGGTCAACGCAAAGTTCGGTTGAACTTTGCAACGTGATTGTAATTACGGTGGTTATAATCCTTAGCGATTATACCTACTGATTACCACGTTAACTAGGCGTAGTGACGAGTGAAAGTTTCGGTCAGAATGCGTTTTAGCACGCATTTTGCAACGGAACTACTTTTAGGTATCAAAACATTTTGTTTTGATACCAAATCAGTTTTCTAAGTAGGTTAAACATGTTTTGACATGTTTAACTCGTCACTACTAGTTTGGTGCTTGTTTAGGGTCGTAAGCTAAGCGGTCTAAACAACCGCTTAGACTTTCGAACCCGACCCGTTTGGTCGATCTTTAGGATCTGAACAAGCTTGTTTAGTGATCATAGTTTCATAGGGCATAACCTCTGAGGTTATACCTTATGATCACATAGGGTTGGTTAGTCATTTGCTAGTTAGCTTGTATGCCCATTGGACATGACCAAAATGCCCTTTTGAAATATAAAACCATATTGTGCATATGTGAACATATTTTTGACATCTAATATGATTTAGTTACATTGTAGGGTATAATTGGGCATGTAAGACTTGACATAGCTTATAGATAACCATCCGACCATAGTTTTGCGCAACCGACGCGTTATAGTAGCTTAAACTACCATGACTGGTCGAAACGAGTCAAGAGCACTTAGGTAGACTTCCAAATTAGAATGTTAGCTCTATTAAATCATACCATATGAGTTCAAATACTCATTTGATTTATAGAACATCATTCTATCCTATCTCCCGATTTAGGATCCGATTATTAACATATTTACCTATATTAGGTGCCGGTTGATTCGTGATCCTTGGAGCCTTATTTTGTCTTATTCTCAAGACTATTAGGCAATCCCAAGTGAGTACATAGTTCCCCTCTTTTACCGCTTTCAAATATTTTGGGGTGATACACATGTGCATACTTGTTACTTTCATGCTTTCATTGCTTTTATGACATAAAATGCTAGTTTCACCTAGTACACATATAGTACATGCTTTCAATATGTTTTGCTATGTATGTTAAGCATGCTAGCACATTGTTTTACATAAACATTTCTACTATGTATGTTTACTTAACATACTTAGTACATGGTTTTCACATGCTTACATTGGTTATGACATTTGGTATGTTTAATCCGAACAATAATACATTCATTAACATTAGCTACACCGCTCGGTAGTATGTAATGGTACCATAGGAATTGACAACTCCTGCTTCCGACTTCCTAGGTTTGTTTGGAAGTTGGAAATCACAGAATCCGATATTCATAACTTAGATGAACCTTTAATTTGTTTAAAGGTTTATCGCCACAGTCGCAAGGCTTGAATGTATGCGAATAAACAATACTGCATAAATGTTTGTAATCATAAAGCATTGTTTTCTGCAAAACATAATATTTGATTTAAACTTGGGTTTATTCAAAAGCATTGTTTTGTACATTTTCCTACGGGGTTGAATAACTACTAGTTATTCACCATACATAACATTGATTATCACATTAACATTTTCACGTAGTTAAGTAGATACTTTCTACTTGCTATGCATAACATTTGTTTATACATGATACATTTCACACATGACATTGTACATGGTTTATACATAAACATTTTAACATTAAACAAGACATTTTGGTTGGTTGTTGATAAGTGACTTATGTAACAGGGCTATGTGTTATATGGTAAAAGCATGGTGGATACGCCGCTGGTACTTCCTATATATAAGTGCTTTTATTGTATTATACATTGTTGCGTTATCTAAGCCACTTGACAAAGACATGAAACATTTTTCACAAGGACACAACATTTTTATACAAAGTAAACATTTTACACAAATTTACTTTTACTTGGATATTCCTTTATCCATGTATATTTCTTTCATATCATTTTCATATCGATTTTCACATGATTTCATAAAAGTAAACATTTTACAAGATTCATGAATACTTTTTTGTTAAACCCTTCTTTAAACTACAAGTCATGAATCTTGCATAAACAAAACCTATGTATCTCACAGGCATTTTTATCTGACGTACCTATTTTCGCATGTGTTTCAGGTGCTAATGCATGATGATTCTTGTGCTACACTTAGCCAGGGACTTGGGCCTTAGTGACTTAAAAGACAATTATTATGTTATGTTTAATTTAAATTCCAAGACAATGTAAACTTTAATTCTAATAAAACAACACTTTAATTACCATGGTTGTTGAAACAATAATTTTGTCGCCTCACTCCCCGACGTTTCCGACGCGGTTTGTTGTTTTACGCGGTCGGGGTGTGACAGAAGAGTTGTATCAGAGCCAATGGTTATAGGGAATTAGGTTATTAGTAATGCTTTGACCTAGACTATAACTTTCTAGGACCCTAACACAAGTTTACTTGTGTTTAGATCTTAAAACAATACACGTCACCTATCCTTAGGTGATTACCAAGACATGAACACAAATTTCCAAAATGATTTTGAAATCAATAATTTATCCTTAGATGATTTCTTTTGGCTTTGTGCCTTCCAAATTTTCAAAATCTCGTCAAAGTTTGGGTCTAAATAATGTGAACACGTGCAAACTGGAAGAGTGAATGCCTGTACCCTGAGTTTTCTGTCTAAGGCTAGAGTGTTCATACAAATCCGCAGTATCGGACCGGTCACTCTTACCTGGGAACTCTTGGGGTGAGTGTTCCCTTATAGGCGAGCATGTCTTCAGCGATACATTATTATGACCTATTTACTTTGATTTGTCACTTTGTGTCGTTTGTTTGCTTTGTGGTAACAAACAAATGACCACCATCCTTATATTTTGTCGGTTTTATTGCTATCTCATTTCTTTCATCACATCATCTCACTCGTTTTCTCTCATGTTTCCTCTTTTAGAATGCCTCCTCGACGTAACGTTCAGCAACCTGATGCCGAACTGGCAGCTATTATAGTACAGCAGATGGCTGCTATGCTACCTGATCTCATAACTCAAATAAACCAAGCCAACAATAACAATAATGCACCTGCTCCGTGCAATTTCAAAAGTTTTAACTCGGCTAAACCACTCAAGTTTAGTGGTTCTGAAGGAGCAATTGGGCTTCTCCAGTGGTTTGAGAGTCTTGGGAGTACCTTTCGCCATGTTCAGTGTCCGAACAACCGTAAGGTCGAGTTTGCTTCAAGTGTATTCCAAAAGAGGGCTCTCACCTGGTGGAATGGGGTAATGAGAGACTGAGGTGCTGATGTTGCTTTAGGTCAGACTTGGGAGGAACTCAGAGCTCTCATGATGAGAGAATTTTGTCCTCGTCACGAGCAGAGGGCACTTGAAAATGAGTTCCATGACTTGAAGCAAGACAGTGGTGAACACCGTGCGTACACTGACAAATATGAGGAGTTAAGCTTGCTCTGTCCTACAATGGTCATGCCTTTGGACAAGGCTATTGAGAAGTACATAGACGGTTTGCCAGATCATGTTCAGGATATTGTCACTGGCAGTAACCGTACAACCATCCGACAGGCCATTGAGCTAGCTGCAACCCTTACTGAATCGCAAGTCAAAAAGGGTAAACTCCACAGAAAAGGTGATAAGAAGCAAAAACATTCTGATAACGCCCAGGAGAAAAAGGGCAAGAAGGCTGCTGAGTCTTCCAAGAAATCTAGGAAGCGTAAGGCTTCCAAGAATTTCGTGGTCACTGCTCAGACCAACCATGCTGCTCCTGTTCAAGCTGCACAACCTGCTGCCAAGAGGTAGTATGCTGGTAACGCACCCTTGTGTAACAGATGTAATAGCCACCATCAGCCACAAGTGCAATGCCGTATCTGCACGAACTGTGGTAAATCTGGTCACCTTGCAAACACCTGTCGTTTTGCTCTGAACCAAAACCAAGCAGCACAAAACCTTGCCCAGAATCCTGCACGACCTCACTATCCGCCTGGTTCATGTTTCAACTGTGGGGATCTGACCCACTACAGGAACAACTGCCCGAGGTTGGCAAATGCAAATCAGGCACCGGCTCGTGGTAGAGCTTTTAATCTTAATGAAAATGAGGCACGTGCGGATAATGAAGTGGTGAACGGTACGTTCCTTGTTAACAACCATCCTGCTTCTATTCTATTTGATTCGGGTGCCGATAAGAGTTTTGTGTCCCTAGCATTTGAGCCTTTACTTTCGATGACTAGAACAAAACTAGGAAAGCCCTTGACAGTAGAAGTAGCTAGTGGTGAACCTGTTGTACTTGACTCTGTTCTTCGAAATTACCAGTTGAATCTCAATAACCATCTTTTCCCCATTGACCTCACACCGATGCAACTCGGGAGCTTCGATGTAATAGTAGGAATGGAATGGTTATCCAAGCACCATGCTGAGGTAGTATGCTTTGAGAAGTTGGTCCGTATACCGCTTTCGACTGGTGAGATCTTAGAAGTTCATGGGGAGAAAGCCGTTAGTAACCTTAAACTCATGTCTTGTACCCAAGCCCACAAATACCTACGAAAGAAATATGTTGCTTTCTTGGCACATGTCGTAGAGGAAAAAGGCAAGGGTAAGACTATCCAAGATATCCCTGTTGTTCGGGATTATCCTGAGGTATTTCCCGAAGAAATACCTGGTTTACCCCCTGTGCGCCAAGTTGAGTTTCGTATTGATCTTGTGCCTGGCGCAAATTCTATTGCCAAATCCCCTTATCGTCATGCACCGTCTGAGATGCAAGAGTTGTCTAAGCAGCTTCAAGAGCTTTTTGACAAAGGATTCATCCGTCCGATCTTTTCCCCTTGGGGCGCTCCTGTCCTACTTATGAAAAAGAAAGATGGATCTTTCAGGATGTGTATCGATTACCGTGAGCTTAACAAGCTTACCATCAAGAATCGATATCCCCTACCTCGCATTGATGATCTCTTTGATCAGCTACAGGGCGCTACTTGCTTTTCAAAGATTGATCTGCGTTCTGGGTATCATCAACTTCGAGTTCTTGAAGAAGATATCCCCAAGACAGCTTTCACGATATGGTCATTATGAGTTTACTGTTATGCATTTTGATGACTGTCGTCAGAGTCAATCAAAAACCTAATTAAACTACGTAGATAGCGTAAGTAGGGTATCGTATCCACGGGGAATTTGTGGTTAGTGTTTAACTAGAAAATTATTATATATTAAAGAAAAGCAACTCCCACCCAGAATCCCAATTGCAAGTTTAACACAAAAACCCGTTTACAGATTCAAAACACCACATAGACATGGCCTCGGAATTAATGAATTTGATTAATTAATAGGGACAGTTTTTAAGATTCACCATACAACCTAATAATCCATTTATTTATATCAACTACCCACCAATTTACCAACCCGCTAACGATGCAAGTATATCGCCAATACGCTTGATAAACGACAAATAATTCAAATATAAAAAATGTTTACCAAGAATTCAACACAAGTGGTCAAGCTTTACCAGTTAAAAAGAATCCGCAAACAAAGTTTAATGAAAAACAAAGTAATCGTTCATCCGGGCAGAAGCCACAAGCAAAAAGATAAAGGTAATGTCCTCCAAGTTTCAGATTCTAGGTTTACACAAAACTCAATTTAATCATTAATTGGACACCACATAGACATGGTGCTGAAAAGTTGGTTAATTTAAGTGATAATTAAAAATAGGTCTTTGTCATCAGATCTTTTACAGTTCAATTACCCTATTTACTAGTGTGAGTCAACCTACTCTATGTCACCCAATGAGCTACAAAGTTTGGTCATCAACCGAGCAAGTTGTAAAGTAAGAACTCAAAACACATAAAAATAGTTCAAAGAAACAAACACATCAAATTGTTTAACGACGTTGTCAATGTCAAAAACAAATCCAATCATGAATAAAATTAAGAAAAATATCAAACCCTGTGATTCGTATGCTTGGAGAAAGCCACCTAATCGCTCATGCCTTAAACCGTGCACAGCCGCCAAAAGGCGGCTGCCTTTCGTGCGCCACTCCTGTTGCTAAACACAGCCGTCCAATCCTCCCCCCTTTCCTAAATGTTGCGATCCCTCTTTAATCCCCAAGACTCCACCGACTTTTTCATATTTGCATGGGCTGCTTATTGTTTTCCTATTGGGCCAATGCTTTATATCTGTAATGCCCACCATCAAAAGATTTAATCAATTAACATTTATTGGATATGCATTATATTTTTATGGTTTCATACGTTAAACCTACAAAAGCATTTTTATTAATAATCACCCAATTCATGAAGCTAGTATGAATTTTGAACATCCGCCGTTTCCCTTCATTTATTTATGTAAAACAACCAATTAATCAAATGAATTGATTAGTTCACTAGAATATATTAATTGTAATACTAATCATTCGATTTAAACACATTTTCTCCAGAACTAGATTTATTCAAAAAGTACTTAAAGATATATATTTTATGCCCATATCAATGCAATTTTACTAAAATGAGTATTCATTAAGATGTATCTAAAATGCACCGATCACCTTTCGGCTTAACAAATGCTCCTGCTGTTTTCATGGACTTGATGAATAGGGTCTGCAAGCCTTATTTGGACAAGTTCATCATTGTTTTCATTGATGACATTTTGATCTATTCTAAGACTCGAGCTGATCATGAGCAGCATCTTCGTCTTACAATGGAACTCCTAAAGAAAGAACAGCTTTTCGGAAAATTCTCCAAGTGCGAATTTTGGCTTAAGGAAGTTCAATTTTTGGGGCACATCATTAACGAACAAGGTATACATGTAGATTCCGCCAAAATCAGCGCGATTAAGGATTGGGATACACCTACTACTTCTACCGAAGTTCATTCATTTCTTGGTCTAGCGGGTTATTACCCCCGATTCATTGAAAACTTCTCCAAGATTGCGGTTCCTCTCACTGCTTTAACTCAGAAGAGCAAACCTTTTGAGTGGGGACCCAAACAAGAAGAAGCTTTCCAGACCTTGAAACAAAAACTTTGTGATGCACCTATTCTATCTTTGCCCGAGGGTAACGACGATTTTGTCGTGTACTGTGATGCATCCAACTTAGGCCTTGGCTGTGTTCTAATGCAAAGAAACAAGGTCATAGCTTATGCATCAAGACAGTTGAAGGTGCACGAGAAAAACTACACCACTCACGATCTTGAGTTAGGTGCCGTAGTTTTTTATCTCAAAATCTGGAGACACTACCTGTATGGTACAAAGTGTGTAGTGTTTACTGACCACAAGAGTCTCCAGCATATCTTCAATCAGAAAGAACTTAACATGAGGCAACGACGTTGGGTTGAACTCCTAAACGACTACGATTGCGAAATTCGCTACCATCCTGGTAAGGCGAATGTCGTGGTTGACGCATTGAGTCGTAAGGAACGTGTCAAGCTTCACTGTGTTCAGGTTCGATCTGACATTCAAACCCGCATTTCTCAGGCTTAACATACTTGTGTTACACAAGGTTTGATGGGTGAAGAATTACCGTGTCATGCTAAGCCTGAGCTTGAACTGAGAGACTTTGGGATATTCTATTTCATGGGCCGTTTGTGGGTCCCAAGTATAGATAATCTTCGCACTTTGCTAATGGATGAAGCTCATAAGTCTCGTTATTCTATTCATCCTGGTGCGGACAAAATGTATATGGATCTTCGAACCCAGTATTGGCGGCCGGGTATGAAGAAGGACATTGCCTTATATGTTTCCAAATGCCTTACTTGTCTTAAGGTTAAGGCATAACATCAACATCCCTCTGGATTATTGGAGCAACCAGAGATTCTAGTTTGGAAATGGGAAAACATTGCTATGGATCTCATTGCCAAGCTGCCGCGCACTAAAAGAGGTCATGACGCCATTTGGGTTGTTGTTGATCGTCTTACAAAGTCAGCACATTTCTTGCCGATCCGTGAGGATCTATCTGCTGACAAGCTTGCTAAAATCTATGTGGATGAGATAGTATCTCGACATGGTGTTCCCTTGAACATTATATCTGACAGAGATGCTCGATTCTCGTCTCACTTTTGCCATGGGAACCCAACTTAATTTGAGCACAGCATATCATCCTCAAACGGATGGTCAATCTGAGAGAACAATCCAGACACTTGAGGATATGCTTAGAGCGTGTGTGATTGACTTTGGTGGTAGTTGGGATTCGCATCTACCGTTGATCGAATTGTCCTACAACAATAGTTATCACTCTAGCATCAACATGGCTCCTTTCGAAGCTTTATATGGTAGAAAATGTCGTTCATCGGTCTGCTGGAATGAGATAGGTGAAGCTCAGCTTACTGAACCTGAACTCATTATAGAGACTACAGATAAGGTCAAGAAGATTCGTGATAACCTTCAGACAGCTAGAAGCCGTCAAAAGAGTTACGCGGATCGACGACGCAAGCCCTTAGAATTTCAAGTCGGTGATCACGTCCTACTCAAGGTATCTCCTTGGAAAGGTGTGATTAGATTTGGAAAGAAAGGAAAACTTGCACTACGCTATGTTGGACCATTCAAGATCGTTGAAAGAATCGGAAAAGTAGCCTACAGACTTGAGCTACCTCCTGAACTTGGAAATGTTCATCCAACCTTCCATGTGTCCAATCTCAAAAAGTGTTTAGCTGATGAGAACCTCCACAAACCACTTGATGAAATTCGTGTTGATAACACGATGCACTTCGTTGAGAAACCTGTGGAAATCATGGACCGTGAAGTCAAAAAGCTCAAACACAAGCGCAATCCTATTGTCAAAGTTCGCTGGGAATCTAAACATGGCCTAGAATTTACTTGGGAACGTGACGATCATATGAAGGCGAAGTATCCTCATCTATTCTCACAAGTTTCCTCTAAATAAATTTCAGGACGAAATTTCCTAAAGTAGGGGAGACTGTGACATCTGTGCTTGTGTAATCATTTTACAGACTCTGAACAATACAATATTAATAAAACAATGTATTTTGATCCCAATGTTTTTTATTGTGTTTGATATTATGCACGTTTTGGTTCTTGATTGATTTTGAACTCTATATCGCTTTCTGGAAAGTTATACGCAAACTGATGCGTAAACGTAATCAGTTTAATGCGACAAACACTCCGGAACAGAAACATAAGCTTAACATACCTTAAATAACATTTACATAACTTAGAAATAAGTTTTAAAGACTTTGGTATGGCAAAAACAAGTTTATTCGCTCACAGGGACTATTTGCGTCAGTTTGCAAAAGTCTGCCGTTTCATAAGGCAACGTACAGCCCGGAATATGATCATAAGCTAAACATACCATATATAACCTAAACATAGCTTAGAAATAAGCTTTGAGTGGTTCGGTGTGCGAAAATATGCTTACTTGATCATACAGGGACTAAAAGTGTCAAAAACGGCGTAAGTTTGCATTTTCGCGCATGTCTTACGTTCTGACCACATCTGGACATCCAAAATTTTTGTACACACTAAAATATTTTTATTTTAGTGATCGGCATGCAAAAATACCATTCGTCGCTTAATTTGGTTCGTTTTCGCGTCCGTTTGAGTTTCGTCGTAATTTAACGAATAACGCGACCTTACGACCAAACGAGCTGACATCCGAGAGTTTTCCGAGCATATTTTGAGTCCTCTAAACTTTATTGACCTTGTAGAGCCTAGAAAATGGATTAACGGGGGTCAAAGGGCCTGAAATGAGCTTAATACATGTGCAGGGACCATTTGTGCAAATCTGCCAAAGATGGTCCACACGGGCCGTGTAAGCCCATCCCTTAGCTTACGCGGGCCGCCTGAGAACCCCCAGCAATAGAAAATCAGTTTCAGCTGCTGTTTTTCAAGACCAGGCCCTTGTATGCAATATTTCTTGTTTGGGGACCAAGTTAACACATTCCCAAGCATAAGTATCTGTCACTAAACACTTGTATGGCCATGATTTCATGCTTGGCAATCACACAAACACTTGTGATGATCCTGTAAGATTGCAACATGTATAAATAGCTTGGCCATTTCATTTGGTTCTTCACACTTGGTCTAAAATTCTCTAAGTTGGGGTTAAATAACTTCATACCTGAGAATTTCTAAGATCAAATTCAAGCAAGGACCTTTTGTAAGCATTCCTTCATTCTTTTATTGCTTTCTAGCTTAAAAAGTTAAACAGTGTTTGACTTTCAGTTTGACCAGTCAATGGTCAACGCAAAGTTCGGTTGAACTTTGCAACGTGATTGTAATCACGGTGGTTATAATCCTTAGCGACTATACCTACTGATTACCACGTTAACTAGGCGTAGTGACGAGTCAAAGTTTCGGTCAAAATGTGTTTTAGCATGAATTTTGCAATGGAACTACTTTTAGGTATCAAAACACTTTGTTTTGATACCAAATCAGTTTTCTAAGTAGGTTAAACATGTTTTGACATGTTTAACTCGTCACTACTAGTTTGGTGCTTGTTTAGGGTTGTAAGCTAAGCGGTCTAAACAACCGCTTAGACTTTCGAACCCGACCCGTTTGGACGATCTTTAGGATCCGACCAAGCTTGTTTAGTGATCATAGTTGCATAGGGAATAACCTCTGAGGTTATACCTTATGATCACATAGGGTTGGTTAGTCATTTGCTAGTTTGCTTGTATGCCCATAGGAAATGACCAAAATGCCCTTTTGAAATATAAACCATATTGTGCATATGTGAACATATTTTTGACATCTAATCTGATTTAGTAACATGGTAGGGTATAATTGGGCATGTAAGACTTGACATAGCTTATAGATAACCATCCGTCCATAGTTTTGCGCAATCGACGCGTTATAGTAGCTTAAACTACCATGACGGGTCGAAACGGGTCAAGAGCATTTAGGTAGACTTCCAAATCAGAATGTTAGCTCTATTAAATCATACCATATGAGTTCAAATACTCATTTGATTTATATAACATCATTCTATCCTATCTCCCGATTTAGGATCCGATTATTAACATAGTTGCCTATATTAGGTGCCGGTTGATTCGTGATCCTTGGAGCCTTATTTGGTCTTATTCTCAAGACTATTAGGCAATCCCAAGTGAGTACATAGTTCCCCTCTTTTACCGCTTTCAAATATTTTGGGGTGATACACATGTGCATACTTGTTACTTTCATGCTTTCATTGCTTTTATGACATAAACATGCTAGTTTCACCTAGTACACATATAGTACATGCTTTCAATATGTTTTGCTATGTATGTTAAGCATGCTAGCACATTGTTTTACATAAACATTAATACTATGTATGTTTACTTAACATACTTAGGACATGGTTTTCACATGCTTACATTGGTTATGACATTTGGTATGTTTAATCGGAACAATAATACATTCATTAACATTAGCTACGCCGCTCGGTAGTATGTAATGGTACCAAAGGAATTGACAACTCCCGTTTTTGACTTCCTAGGTTTGTTTGGAAGTTGGAAATGACAGAATCCGATATACATAACTTAGATGAACCTTTAATTTGTTTAAAGGTTTATCACCACAGTCGCAAGGCTTGAATGTATGCGAATAAACAATACTGCATAAATGTTTGTAATCATAAAGCATTGTTTTCTGCAAAACATAATATTTGATTTAAACTTGGGTTTATTCAAAAGCATTGTTTTGTACATTTTCCAACGGGGTTGAATAACTACTAGTTATTCACCGTACATAACATTGATTATCACATTAACATTTTCACGTAGTTAAGTATATACTTTCTAGTTGCTATGCATTACATTTGTTTATACATGATACATTTCACACATGACATTGTACATGGTTTATACATAAACATTTTAACATTAAACAAGACATTTTGGTTGGTTGTTGATAAGTGACTTGTGTAACGGGGCTATGTGTTATATGGTAAAAGCATGGTGGATACGCCGCTGGTACTTCCTATATATAAGTGCTTTTATTGTATTATACATTGTTGCGTTATCTATGCCACTTGACAAAGACATGAAACATTTTTCACAAGGACACAACATTTTTATACAAAGTAAACATTTTACACAAATTTACTTTTACTTGGATATTCCTTTATCCATGTATATTTCTTTCATATCATTTTCATATCGATTTTCACATGATTTCATAAAAGTAAACATTTTACAAGATTCATGACTACTTTTTTGTTAAACCCTTCTTTAAACTACAAGTCATGAATCTTGCATAAACAAAACCTATGTATCTCACAGGAATTTTTATGCTGACGTACCTATTTTCGCATGTGTTTCAGGTGCTAATGCATGATGATGCTTGTGCTACACTTAGACAGGACTTGGGCCTTAGTAACTTAAAAGACAATTATTATGTTATGTTTAATTTAAATTCCAAGAAAATGTAAACTTTAATTCTAATAAAACAAAACTTTAATTACCATGGTTGTTGAAACAATAATTCTGTCGCCTCACTCCCCGACGTTTCCGCCGCGGTTTGTTGTTTTACGCGGTCGGGGTGTGACAATTGTGTTCAAGTTCGATCTGATATTCAAACCCGCATTTCTCAAGCTCAACGTACTTGTGTTTCACAAAACTTGATGGGTAAGTAATTACCATATCATCTTACGCCTCATCTTGAACTAAAGAACGATGGATTATATTATTTCATGGACCGTTTGTGGGTTCCAATTCAAGACAATCTCCACACCTTGTTGATGGATGAAGCTCATAAGTCTCGTTATTCAATTCATCCTGGTGCAGACAAAATGTATAAGGATATTCGAACCCATTATTGGTGGCCGGGAATGAAGAAAGACATTGCCTTATACGTATCAAAATGCCTTACTTTTCTGAAGGTTAAGGGAGAACATCAACATCCCTCTGGATTATTGTAACAACCAGAGATACCGGTTTGGAAATGGGAAAACATTGCCATGGATCTCATTACCAAACTACAGCGCACTAATAGAGGTCATGATGCCATTTGGGTAGTAGTTGATCGTTTGACAAAATCTGCTCACTTCTTGCCAATCCGTGCGGATCTCTCTGCTGAAAAGCTTGCCAAGATCTATGTAGATAAGATTGTATCCCGACATGGTGTTCCTTTGAACATCATATCAGATCGAGATGCTCGATTCTCATCTCACTTTTGGAGAACCATGCAATCTGCTATGGGAACCCAACTCAATTTGAGCACAGCTTATCATCCTCAAATGGATGGACAATCTAAAAGAACAATCCAGACATTGGAGGATATGCTTAGAGCTTGTGTGATCGATTTTGGTGGTAGTTGGGATTCACATCTTCCATTGATCGAATTCTCATACAATAATAGTTATCACTCCAACATCAACATGGCTCCTTTCGAAGCTTTATACGGTCGAAAATGTCGTTCGCCGATCTGCTGGAATGAGATTGGTGAAGCTCAGCTCACTGGACCTGAACTCATTCTAATAACTACAGACAAAGTCAAGAAAATTCGCGACAACCTCTTAACAGCTAGAAGCCGTCAGAAGAATTACGCGGATAGATGATGCAAGCCTTTGGAATTCCAAGTCGGTGATCTCGTCCTACTCAAGGTATCTCCTTGGAAAGGTGTAATCAGATTTGGGAAGAAAGGAAAACTTGCACCACAATATGTTGGACCATTCAAGATCGTTGAAAGAATCGGAAAAGTAGACTACAGACTTGAGCTGTACCCTGAACTTGGAAATGTTCATCCAACTTTCCACGTGTCGAATCTGAAAAATTGTTTGGCTGATGAAAACCTCCACATCCCCCTTGATGAAATTCGTGTCGATAACACGATGCACTTCGTCGAGAAACCAGTGGAAATATTGGACCATCAAGTCAAGAAACTCAAGCGCAAGCGCATACGGATAGTCAAATTTCGCTGGGAATCCAAACGTGGCCCAGAGTTTACTTGGGAACGAGAGGATCAAATAAAGGCAAAATATCCACACCTTTTCCCACAAGTTTCCTCTAATTAAATTTCGGGACAAAATTTTCGAAAGTAGGGGAGACTGTGACATCTGTGTATTTTAATCCTTGTACTTTTTCGAACAATTTTGTATTTAATAAAATATGGTGTTTTAATTCCAATAGTTGTTGATTATTTGTGACATTTACACGTTCTCAATCATTGTTCAATTCCGAACTCTCAAACCTGTTCTGGAAGTAAAATCATAAACCGTTACGTAAACATAATCAGTTTAACGCGACGTACACTCCGGGACTGTGACATAAGCCAAATATACCCTAAATACCCTTTACATAACTTAGAAATAAGTTTCAAAGGATCCGGTATGGCGAAAACATGTTTATTCGAACTAAAGAACTATTTGCGACGAAACTACGAAACGAACGTTGGTGACCGCCCGGATAATATTTAAATCCCAAAAATATTCTGTTATGATTAAAATTTTATTTTTAATCATGATCGTGTTTAAAAATAAATTAAAACGCTTAAAAACGTTATTTTTCAAAGTTTAAGCGTGTACCGCGTGTTACTGCGTAACACTGTGTTTCTACTGCAAAACGCGGACAACGCAGCCAGTCTCGGAAACTGATATTTATTTCAGTAATATTTTGGCGAGTCTATTTTTATAGAATAATAAAAATAATATAAAACGCCATAAACCGGGATTAAAACACTAGACATTACACTTAACCTCCAACTATTATCTAATTTATCATTCAAAATTTACATTTACCCCCCCCCCCCCTTTGATTTTCAGGGTCACTAGGACCCCACCAAGATCACACCATATCTCCTAGATTTCATTCTTATTTTATATTTAGATCTTGCTTGATTGTATGAACAAAATATTGGAAGAGATCATTATAAGTATGGCACATGATATTCAAGATCATTTCATTCTATACTTCACACTTCACTCCATCTTCCTCTCTCTCTCCCCCATAACCGTACACCCCACCACCACCTCCATTTCCAATTTTGCAACCTTGTTCTTGAAGATCAAACTCCATTTCAAGCTAGTTTCAAGTTGGTGTGAAGATCCAAAGGAGTTTCCAAGGTGTTTTCAAGTGATTTCAAGCTCCATATCATCAAAATCTCATCAAAAACTCACTTGAATCTTGAAGGTATAAAGTTTATGTTTAAATCATACACTTGATTCTTGCTTGTTCTTGATGATTGGAAGTTTCTCTTAAATCTTGGAATTTTTCACAATCTTGAAATCTAAAAAAAGAAATGGGTCTTGATACAAAATAAAAATGGTAGTATATATGTGTGTATATATAACCGTATATATATATATATATGTGTGTGTGTGTGTGTATGAGATCTGAGTTTGATTTTTGATAAATACTTGTTTAGGATGTTTGCTTGCATGAACAAGATTATGTGCAAATATGTTAGAGATATAAAGAAGTGATTGAATCATGAGTTATAATTTGAAATAATGTTAGTATTTTGACATGTAAATGGCCAAAAATTTATTAGACATATTTGAGAATTTTTAAGTTGTTGCTTGTTCTTGAATGGTAGTTAAAATGCAAGTGATTGATGATTTGTGCATGATATGATGAATGTTCAATTAAATCAGTAAGTAAACATGAATAAATTACATGTTTGATGCATTTAAATTCATATGAAATGATGGTGATATGATAAGTGTGCTTTAGATACTTGTACATATGCAAGCATGTTGATTTAAAGCTCAAGAAATGATAAAAAATGATTGTATGACAAAAATGTTTTAGAACAGATTATAAACACTAAAAATAACATTATTTGGTATATTATAATGGCATGAAACTTTGTCATAGGTTTGATAGCTCTGCATGTTGTACATATATCTTAGAAAGTGGTAAAATATGTGAAATTTGCATGATTTATGTGCTTTATGTGAGACCTACACTATCATGAGTATAACCACTATTTTATTCAGTAAATAACATGGGTTATGTTAAAATATCAAGTCGTTACGATTTGGGATGGTTAGGGTAACGTTTGATGCAAAACTATGCTGTAAAACGGTTAAAAATCGGTTTTTCGGAGGATTTTTATAAAACTGTTTTAGATCAGTAAGTAAACTGATATTTTTGATATAAAAATAAGTATTTTAACTTATATTAAGTTTACTTGGTGTTTGGTTAGTCATACGTGACTTCCGACGCCCAAAAACGTTACCGAATCGCTAAAATACGTGTTTTTCAACATACACTATAATGGGTTGTTCATGGGTAAATTTTATGTGTTACAATGTGTTATGTGTTTTATAATATGTGTATGATGACATGATAATACTTGACAAGATAATGTGTATTACGCTATTATTAGTATGTTACATTTGAGTATATATATTACGACGCGCAAATCATAGATATATTGCTTATAACATGATGAGGGTCACCAATAAAATCGTTCAAGTCGCAAAGTTTTTAAAATTTATATGAACTCATATATATATAAATACACCAATATAATTAAAAATAAAAACTTTTCGAGAAAATCTCAAAGTTATGTGAAAATTCTAAGTATCGGAGAATCTTATGTATTTTTGTGGGTTTTTTATTATTAAATCGTTCTTACTTAATTTAGGACGAATAAACAATTTGAGGAATTGAATTAACACATAAAAACGCACCCAAAGGTGAGTACATAGTTCCCCTATTTTACGCTTTCAAATGTTTTGGGGTAAAGCATATGTGCATAACTTTACTTTTCGTTTTCATGACATTATACATGTTTTATTACATATTACATATAATACATTATTTCAAAGACATTTTATTGGCATATTGACTTAGTATGCCTAACGCATGGTTTTACAAAGACATTTCTCATGACATGCTTACATTGAAAAAGGACATTTGGTATGTTTAACGGTTTAGTAGTACATTCATTAACATTGATCACGCCGCTCGGTAGTATGTAATAGCACTATAGGACTTGACAAATCCCGTTCCCGCTTTCTAGGAATTTCGGAAGGGGAATGACAGAATCCGAATACATTTTTTTTTTGATAAACCTTGATCCTGATAAGGGTTTATCCGACAGTCTTAAGGCTTGAGTGTATGCGATAGACAAACCGTATAAATGTTCATATCGATAAAAGCAATGGTTTTCAAAACATAACTTTTGATTTTAACTCTTGGTTATTCAAAGACCTTTTTTTGTACATGACATTGGATTTCAAAAGATATTTGTTTATACTTGACATTAGACATTGTTTACACATGACATTTGACATTGGACATTGACATTTAAACAAGACATTATTTCATGGTTATTAATAAGTGATATAAGTAACGAGACGTGTGTAATATGATAAAAGCATGGTGGATACGCCACTGGTACTTCCTATATATAAGTGCTTTTATTGTATTGCATATCGAGGCGTTATCTAAACCACTTCAACAAAGACAAGACATGACACATTTTATACATATTATCTTTATTTGGTTACTAAATTAACCATATATCATTCTTTTATAACATTTGATTTTCATATGATTTTATAAAAGAAGACATTTTTATAAGGTTCATGACTATTTTTCATTAAACATTTCTTTTAACATTCAAAGTCATGAATCTTCAATACTAAACCTATGTTACTCACAGGCATTTTTATGCTGACGTATTTACTTTCACATATGTTTCAGGAGCGAATGTTTGATGTGAGCAAGCTACACTTAGGGCGACTTGGGCCTTAGCAATCTAAAATCAAGAAAGTTATCGTCTTTTATGTTATGTGTTTTGTTTAAACTAAGACAATGTAATAAATTTAAACTTGTAAAACTTAACTTTAATCATCATGTGTTTTGAAACAATAATTCTGCCACACGACTCCCCGACGTTTCCGCCGCGGTTTGTTGTTTTACGCGGTCGGGGTGTGACATGGAATCTTTGCACATATTCAGCAATCTTTGGACCATCCATCTTAAGATTCCATAACTCGGTTTCCAATTTCTGGATCTCAGCCCTTGAACAGTACTTCTTGCGCATGAGTTCTTTCATCTCGTCCCAAGTCATAACATATGCAACCTCTTCTCCTAGAGTCTGAACTTGGAGGTTCCACCATGATAGAGCTCCGTCTAAGAAAAGTCTAGAAATGTAGGTAACCTGGTTCTCCGGCGCACACTTGCTCATTCTCAGCACAGAATCAGTTTTCTCAACCTATCTAACGAAAGCTACAGCACCTCCAGTGTCGTCGAAATTCAGAGGCTTGCAGTCAAGGAACTGCTTGTAGGTATAGCCATGAGGTGGGTTATTTCCTGAGGTACCTCTGTTGTGTTCTGAGTGCAAGGCCTCGTGCTGTGCTATTGCTTGTGAAATCAGTTCTTCTAGTTCAGCCTCTGTTGTGGGCAACTGGTTGTTTCTTCGAGGAGGCATCTTCTAAAGGAGATTGTATAGGTCAGGTCTTATGCATATAATAAGTATGTAGTACGTAATAGCATTTATCAACGCAAGTAAGCATATAACATCACATTCATATCACCAATGTATAATTCAACAATGTATATAATGAGAGCGTTGCGATTGACCTTTTATAAATCATCGACCACAAATACAGTTACATGTTCTACAAATGTATCGTATCACATTAAAAGGGACTACAGGGTCACACTACCCTTGTCCAAAATGTCTATCAGTCTACAACAGTCATATACTCAAAAAGCGGTCTCCAAAAGGCTTTGCAATCTAGGCTCAATAGCGACACTCTCATAAAAAACAAGCTACCTACATAAAACCAAAAACCGGCTATGCTGATGGCGGTGGAGGAACACAAAGCAAGCTGCGCACATGCACGAGCTCATCCTCTAGATTATAAACATGACGCAACAGATAACTGATCTGCTGCTCCATAGTGAGAAATCGAACATCAAAATCTGGATAAGGCAAAAGAGGAGCAGGTGGAGTCGCAAAAGGTGACGGACATGAACAAGGTGGAGGACGTGGAGTCCTCTCAAGCTCCATGACTCTACGACACAGGATCTCCTGCTGAAGCTGCAATGACAAGAGTAGCTCATCCCTCGTGTAACCAATAAAGTGGGAGGGATGGTAGGGATCAGAAACTAGCATAGTGTTCGGCGGAAACCATATAAATGGCTCGCCTGGCGGTGCGGAAGTAAAATGAGCAGTAGGTGTATACTGAGGTATGTGAGGAAAAGCTGCTGACACGTGTGGAATGTGGCTAGGCTGCTGGCTAGACGGGCCTTCCCCTAGATGGGGTGCGGGAATGTCCTGCAAGAAAGTGACAGGTAGGTCGGTGCGGTGAACATCGGACACAATCGGGCGAAAAGGGGCAACATCAATAGGTGTAGGTGCATGTGGGGGAGTAACGGGCTCAACAAAAGGGGGGTACATCATCATCATCTATCCACCCATTGTTGGTGAAAGCGTATCGGGGGTCTATCTGACCGGGAAAAGCAGCAGGGTCAGTGAGTGCAGGAATCGGGTCTGGTATGAGCGGTGCAACATTAGGTGTGCCAAGTGGTACAGGATCAAGATCAGGCAAAGGCTCAGGAGCAAGTGCCTGCTCGGGATCAGCAGGTGCATCAACAGGCGTATCATCGGGAGCAAAGTCAATCTCATGTCCAGGCTCAACGTCATGTAGGGGAATTGGTGCAGCAGACATGGCTGTGTCGTCATCAGTATCAGGGGCGTAACGTCGCAGTCCCACTGCATGCAAGGCGGTGGATGACACAGACTCGAAAGAATCTGGAGCAGAATGATAAGAGGAAACCTCAATGATAGGAATCTCAACGAGTGGAACAACAATGACATCATCAGCTAAAACTCCATCACCCTGGGCATCATCAGGGGGACCATCAATGAAAAGATCGACATCAGCATCAGATAAGTCATCAAAAGGCAAATCCTCGAGAGGAAAGGCCGTAAGAGGCAAAGGGGCGAGGCTCGGAGCCACGACGTGCTCACCATCAGGATGTCCGAGGATGAGATGGTCCTGGTCAGGAATAGGAATAAGAAAGGGATCCTCGTCGGGGAAACCATCAGCATGCGGTACATCGTCGCCAAAGTCAGGCAGCGCAAAAGGCTGAAAATCGTCGTCGTTATCTAACATCATCTCCGGGTCACTCTCGGTGTCAGAGGTAAAGATCTCCGGCTCTGGGATAATCTCATCATCAGAAAAAATGGCCATGGGGTCGACAGTATCAGACAGTCCACTCTCAGACGAAGACATAGTGTCTATAGCAAAACAATCACAACATATGCACATATATCAACAATCATCAATAAGCATGTAATTAATAACAATGTATTCACATATCCATCCTAGTCTTCCCAGATTATCCCACCCAGCCTCTCAGACTAAACTTCCTAGTCTCTCAGACTAAACCTCCCATTTTCTCAAACTGAACTACCCAGTCTCTCAGACTGAACCACCCAGTCTCTCAGACTGAACCATAAACATAACCCTTGAAATGTGTTTCGTGCCTTTTGTTTGTAAAAAAACGTTTGTTTCCTGGATCTGGGCGTTTCGTGTATGTAATGAAAGTATGTTGTGAAAACGTTTTTGCGAGAGCCCTAATGATTGTAGTCTAGACTCGAGAAGGAATCCTAGTTCGCTACAATCGAAGCTCTGATACCAAGCTGTCACACCCTGACTTTTGCGGAAGCGTGATTATGGTGTGACTTTCTTAATATCATTGCATTCAATCATAATAACAACTATATGATAAAAACCATAGATTTGTCATCCATTAAATAAGGTTAAAACATAACAACATTGTCTTAAAACGTAGACCTCAAATTTAAATTTTACAAACCATTCGAATTGTTTTATGAGTTCACTAAGGACTCATCAAAAGATATTAAATAAAACCAAGGTTTGGAAGACGTGTCTCGTCCAGGAATAAGACACCCTGACCAAAACCCAAGGACCATGGATGACATCTTTATTCCTAACGCAGCATAAAACTTCTAACGCCCGCCAGATCCACTTACTAATTCCCTGAAATACATGTATTTTGAAAACATCAACAAAAGTTGAGCGAGTTCATGTGTTTGTTTGTATGTATGAGTAAACCTTTGAAAGTATGTTTGTATGTATGTAAATCCTGGTATGAAAGCAACAAGGAAAAACATATCACCAATGGTTTGCAAGGCCATTGATATGTGTGAAGTGATGCAGAAAAACTCAAACCTAGAAGATTTGTCTCCGGGAATAAGACATAGTCACCACATGGGCCACCCTGGTCCGCATGGGTGTGGGATTGCTACACCCAAATAGATCTATCACTCATGTCCCTCGGTCCTACAACGAGGATTAATGGCCTTAAGTGTTGTACCCACCACTCACATGATCAAGTAGCACCCTTCCTTAGCTAACCATACCATGTATAAAACGTTTGTAAATAGTTGTAACATGTATTTCACCCTCGAAGTTATAAAACTGAAAACAGTTAAAAGAAAAGGGGGACATTAAACTCACAGTCTTGCGTCTTCGGGTCACAGTAACTCAAAGCTCCTTTGGTGAACACGACTACCTACAACGTACTAATGTTTATTAGACGAACGGGCCGTACCTTGGTTTAGTATTAGTGTCTTTGAGTTATGTTTCTTTCATGCCTTTGGTATTATTCCAAGTTATATAATTATTGTCAAAATAATTAATATTTTAACTTAAATTATTTTTATTACATTTTGGAATAATTGTTAAACAATATGTATTAACTTAATACTTCCCAAGTATTGTTACTTGTATTTCCTTCCTAAGGATGGGGGTATCTTATACATGTGTATTCGTATTCTTGTATTTGTATATCTTGCCATGTATTGGTGTCGTATTCCGGTGTGTATTTATACGTGTGAAATACGTATTTTATGGTATTCATTAAGTACTCACATACTTAAATTTATATTAAACCTTTCGGAATATTATTTCTAATACAAGTCCACCAATATATATATATATATATATCTCCAAAATATATATATTTAAGAAATATTACTTAGAAAGATTATTTATAATTTTTCTCTTGGCAAAATATTTGTAGTTCCAAAATAATATATTTTCAAGTCTAACTTTAGAAAACATATATAAACATATTTTTATCCAAAAATAATGTATTTCGAGTTTACTCAAGAAAACATATATTTTTCCAAAAAATAACATATTTTCTAATAATTCCAAGGAAAATATATATATTTATACTTGTTAAAAATGCTATATTTTTCCTTTTTCAAAATATGATATAACTTTGTGGTAATCATAAAAATCATATTTTTGTTCCTTTGTATCCAAAATATTATTTACCAAAATATACTTTGTGAACATATTTTTCCGGAATATTTTGTAAGCTACATTTCTTGTTCGGCTTTGCTAATCTTTTATGTGTAACTTGTATATTTATTCCTTGATATTTTGGTGATATTTTGGATTGTAATTTTTGGTGTTTTAATGTGTTATATTATTTTAAGTCCTAAAATAATATAACTATTACACAGAGTATACAAATAATCACACATGTGTGTCTTTAATGTATATATATTCTAAATATATATCTAGCCACTTTTATTTATAAAAACCAACCTCCAATATTTGTATTTTGTAACCAAAATTTATGGCAAAGTTTATATAACAATTTATGGTTTAAAATACACTTTGTAAATATTTGTTTGAAAATATTTTTCTAAGTGTTTGTATTTTTAGAAAATTTTGCCATAGTTTCCCCTAAAAATGGAGGTTTCCATGCATTCAAGCATATCATTTTCTTTTGTAAAATCACCACAATCAATTTACAATCAACTCTAAACAACTTATACTTACCAATCTTGCCAAAATCATGCATATTCTACTACTTCATGAACTTGAAAGTTTATGAAAACTTGTAGTAACTTGGTAGGGTGTTTAGTGATTTTAGTTACCCTTTAAAGTGTGGTTAAGCCTGACCAGCCTTGGGTGATTTTGACTCACATCTATCCCACCATCTTTTTGATTTGTAAAATTCTTTTGCGCCCTTCACTTTTCCATCAACCATCTTTCCGAAAATATGTTTAACTTTTCCATTAAACACCTTTTCAGCATCAAATTCTTTCTTACCAGCAAAGAATTGATCTGAAATCTCAACTTTACCAACTTTGGAATTCAAATCTTCTTTCGACAATGGCGGAAAGTTTTCATCGTTCATTTCTGGAACGGAATTCTCATAACTTTTCATAACAAATGACTCCTCTGACTTTGACGAGTCAGATTCAATGTCAGAACTGGTTTCTGAACTTTTAACAACCCATTTTTGTTTATTCAAATCGACTTTTCTTATGTAAAAATGTTTCGAACTTTCACCAGTTTCGAAAGTCGAATCTTTGAACTTTTTAAAACTTTCTTTTGGTTGTTTCTTTTCATCAACACATTTCTTTTTCAGTTTTGAGTTAGAAGTAACTCCCTGTTTTGTGTTGATGGACATTGGGCAGTTCCAAGCGATGTGTCCAACTCTTGGCATTTGAAACAGGTTCTTCTTTCAACTCTCTTCTCAGATTCTTTCATCATATTCTTTTTCCTTTCAGCAAGAAACTTTTTGTTTGTTTGTCTCCAGAATGGTTTCTTTTCTTCTTCTACTGAACTTGTTCCTGAAACAAAATTAGTTTTTGGTTTATATATGTTCTCATTTTTTTGATTTTCTGGGGGAATGAAACCTAAACCTTTCTTTTTGAAATTACCGTTTTGGTTTGGTTTCTTTCGATATACTGAACCAGAACAGTAACCCTTTTTCTTGTTCAATCTCTGTTGAACTCTTGAAGTGTATTTTTTAGGTTTTTCAGTAAAATTTAAATCTTTTATTTCAGAAATATAAATTTCCGTTAATTTGAAAACCTTTTTGATCATTTCAGATTTGACACTTCTTATTGGAAATTCCTCATCAGAAAGTAATTTGTCTGAATCATTCAAAGTATATGCCACTTTGATTGGTCCGTCATTCAAATTAGATTTTGATAACATGAATTCTTTATTGTAAACCCGTTTAACCGGTGAACTCGGACTCTTTTCTGATGAACTCGAACTTTCAGATTTAGACTCCGACTTTGACTCTTCATCCATATCCAACACCTGATCGACAACCTTCTTTAACAATTCAGACTCATGATCAGCGTCAGACGCTGTGAATATGATATCAATATTGTCTGGTAACTCATCAATGGTTTCAGACATTAACTTTATGTTGAGTGCCCTATTTAATCGTTCCTCATTTGGTTTTCTGGGAGAATAACTTTCATAGATTGGAGGCGGACACTTGTTATATTTGACATGTAGTTTCTTACCAGTATCCTCTTCCGTCTTTTTATCTTGGAAAGCTTCAAGACCTATAACAGTAGGATAAACTCGATCAATCAAATAATCACAAGTTGTATAACTCAATAGCAATCGTTTGATTCTTTCACTTTTAATCTTTTCGAGTTCAAAATCCAGCTTCAGCTTTGCACAGTCTTCAATATACTCATTGATGACTTTCTGCTTCGTCATTAATGTTGAACTCATCATCGTCTGAGCAGCTCCCATTTCTAGATTTGTCTTCTTCAGACTATCAAATGTCTTGTTCAGCACATCATACGACTCTTTCACATACTTCACATCAGACAACAATTTTTCTTTCAGCTCTTCAAGTTCACGAATCTTCTTGTCTTTCTCATCACAATCCTTACAAGATTCCAAACATTTCAGACAAGGTTTCGTGATTTCAACAATCTTTTCTACCTCGACAACTTTCTCAACTTCGATGAATTTTTCAACCACCTTCTCAATCATTGGTTCTTCATCAAATTCTACTTTTATTTCACATTCTTCATCTTCAACCTTCTCTATTGAACTTTCTTCAACTTCTGCTTTCTTAGCTTCCAGTTTTTTTCTTTTCTTCAGCAATCCTTTTTGCTTCCTTATTTTTGCATTCTCGTTTAAAATGTCCCCTTTCTTTGCAACGAAAACAAGTGACCATTGATTAGTCAAACCCCATCGGAGATGCACTCATTTCACGAAAATCATCTCTACCGGTGATTTGTTGGAATTTTTCTGCTCTTCTTACAGCACTAGCCAAACACCATTTGATATCCATCAACTCAAGTTCTACGGCATCAATATGGTCATAATCTTCTTTGGTGAGCATTGGATTTCCAATTCGTCCAGCAACTAAACTTTCATATGACTCTAACATAGCAACAAGTGATGCCATGTGTTGTTTAGCTATTTCTGGAGAGAGATTTTGACCATTTTGAATATTCAATGTGACATTGCATTGCAGATTTGTTGAATTCTGTCGTTGAGGACTTGGTGTTGTGAAATTCGGATCAAAATTTGAATACGAAGATGAATATCCACCACTCTGAGTTACTGTGCTACCATTTATTCCAGAAGAACTATCAGCACAAAAAGCAGTCTTAATCTTTGGACTCGGAGTAGTCTCAAATTTATTTCCTCTATAGTATAAACTGACATCTTGTTGAGCATTTGGATTATTCATGATAGCTGTTTTCTGAATATCCAATTCATGTTCTTCAATTTTCTAAATGAACTTCGCCATACTTTCAGATTTTCTCATGTGTTTTAAGATCAGCAAATATGTTCCCCATTTTTGTAGTGGTAGCGCATCGGCTAACTTATCAACCCATTCATCGTCGTCTTTCTTTATTTCCAATCTTCCCATTTCTAAAACAAGATGACAATATCTATCAATAGTCGCTTTTGTTGTTTCTCCATCAAATGCAACAAACAAATCAAATGACTTCTTTAATACAGCGTGTTTGTTCTTTATCATATCAGCGCTTCCTTTAAACTTGTTAATCAACGCCAACCAGATTGATCTCGCAGTTCCTTGATGTTGGAGTAACACGTAGATGTCTTATTTTACGGATTGTTGGAAATGACTAATCATCAATTTTTCACTGGTGTATTTCAATTTCTCAACTGCTGAAAATTCACTAAAGGCTTTTTCAATCCCACGTTCATTTTTCGGTTTAGTATAATCTACATCTAATGAACACCATGCATCAAACTTATTTGCTTGCACCCAGTTTTCAAACCTATTTTTCCATCCTTTAAAATCTTCGATGTACATAAGTTTTGGAGGCTTTTGAGATGTTCATGTTTCATTTTCGATTTCAATTGTTTCAGCAGTAGTAACTGGAGCAGCTGGAGCAGTTGCAAATGCGTTGTAAAATTCCTCTTCCATGTTTCGATACCGTGTATCACAAAGTTAACAAAGTTCACACAAAAGGTAAGTTTAAACAAAATTCCTTTTATGCGAAATGAGTTTGGTGCGGAATGAACAATTTCACGCGAAAACAACTTTTGGTGCGAAATAGCCTTTCAAACGAAATGTTCACACGAAATACCGATTTCAAACGAAATAAGAGCCTATTTCGTACGAAATGAGGTTCAAACAACTGATTTCGTGCGAAATAAAGTCCAAATGGCCTATTTCGTGCGAAATGAGATTCAAGATGTCGATTTCGTGTGAAATAGATTCTACAGAAGTGATTTCGTACGAAATAAGATTTTAAAAGCTTGATTTCGTGCGAAATGATATGACAAATTCACACGAAACAGTCTATTTCGCGCGGAATGCTGCTGACGTCACTAAGATCGATCTAATTTTTGTTAAATTGACCAATTTTTAAGCTGAATTAAGGTCTAATTCTTTCAAGGATTCATTAAAACACTGTTTCGCTTATTATATGTGAAATTCAATCCATTTTGACTGTGAAAACTTGTTAAATTTGAAAAAGAAGGTGTAGAATACAGATTTTTGAAGAAAACATGCTGAAATCGGTAAGAACTCTTCCTCCTGAGCTCTGATACCACTTGTAGGATCGGGAGACGATCTTAATTTGTTTATCAGAAGAGTTCTCGGTCTAATCAGAGGTGGAATTCAATGATTAGACTTTGTAACATCTTGATTCACTCTTAATTGTCTTGATTTACTGATATAACACGTTTACAGATCAGATGACACGTCGGCAGCACTTCGGTACCAGAAACAAGATCTTTACAAATGAATCAGCAAGACCCCTATTTATAGACTTGGTATTTCGTACGAAATAGCCAAGAATCAATCCTTGAAAGAATCAGATCTAAAATCGACCTAGAACTTGATCAATTTTGACAAAAACCGATTGAACATGTGACATCAGCAGTATTTTGTACGAAATAGTCCATTTCGGGTGAATTAGACCTTCATTTCGCACGGAATAGCACTGATTTGGTTTCATTTCGCACGAAATAGCTCATTTCGTGTGAAATTGCATTTCATTTCGCACGATACCATTTATTTCGTATGAAATCACTTTATTTCGCACGAAACCAACATTCATTTCGCACTAAAGTGTGATTCCGTTTGAAAATTTCATTTCGTGTGAAGTATATATTTGATTTCGCACGAAATCAAATTACAGGATTCATTCTGTTTGAAGTAGTCATTTCGTTTGAATTTACTATTTCGCATCAAACTGTTCATTTTGTTTGAAAGTTTCATTTCGTGTGAAACATGTCATTTCGCTTGAAAAGTATTTCAAGTTATACGGTTTGTGTAAACAATCACATCAGTTTTGTTTTATAGTGTGACTAAAATGTTTGATGAAGAGGTAACCCATGATCTTGAAAATTTAAACAATTGGTATCGAGGGTATTTGAGTAGTAGTTATCTAGATGTGTATGAGAAGGGTTGGGTTAAAAGACTTGAAAGTTTCTTGTGTAATAAAGATGAAACAGTGGATGAGTTGAAAAAATGATATGGAATTTTACTTGATTACTTAAAAAGTTTTGAGATAGAAATGACAAATGCTGAAAAGATATCAAAATTTGCAGATGCATTACCTGCAGAGTGGCATGAATTTGTAGAAAATCTGAAAAAGGATTCTAGGTTCTCAAAATTATCTCTAAATGAGTTCATCAATAAACTTGAGACACGTAACTATGAAAATTTTAAGAAAAAGAAAAATCTGATCAAAGGAATGGAAGAGAATCTAGATAAACTGAGTTTGGATGTGATTGTTGAAATAAACAAAAGAATCAAAGTGTGTCTAGCAGCAAAAAATGTTATGAAATATGATATTAAGAGGGGTTGCTATATAGATGAAAATGCGAATCCTCTTGATTTCGTTAATTTTTTTTGTGCAGATACATACAAGACAGAGACAAAGCAAATTCCAAAGAATGAAGAATCTGAGAAGCTTGGATCTTCGAATTCTGAACCAGTATCAAAGAAAGAAATTGCAGCAAATGCACCTATCTTTGACCATTCATCAAATGAAGAGAGTGATGATGAAAGTGTTCAAGTTGAGAAGAAACAGGTCGAAAAAATTCCAGCTTTGAAGGTTGAGAAGAAAGCTGATGATAAACAAATAATTGAAATCTGAAAATGTCAAACTCTTGAAGGATGTTGAGAGTTTGACATTAGAAAACAAAAATTTTAAAGAAAATGAAAAAGATTTTCAAAATCAAGTAAAAATTTTAGAAAAATTTCGAAAATTTGAAAAATCCAAAAACATGATGAACATCTGGTGAAAGGGAGTCTGTTTAAAATGAAAAAAATTTGAATGTTTGCCTACAAATGGTCATCTGAAACTTTTAAATGTTAAATCATTCTATTCATGCTAGTGATTTATAAATTTGTCAAATGTTAAATTTGTGAAATTTATTTTGAGGTAGAGAATGTGCAGGTTACAGGTTTCTGACTCTGAGTGTTACAGAGAGCCAGGTTACGATTCTGAACCTGTGAAGGCTGTATAGCATTGAAAGAGATTGAAAGTTGGATCAACATTCAAGGGGGAGTTTGAATGTTCGAAAGCCAGTTACAGATCTTGAGATAAAGAGAGAAAGAAGAAGAGAGAAGTCTGAGGATGTTTTACACTGTCAGATACTTCAGGAAGAGCAAAAAGACTGATAAAGACTGAAGACACTGAAGACTTGACACTGAAGACTTCGTCAACATCCAAGGGGGAGTCTGTTGGTGCATATGTCTGTCGACTTCGTCTTGTATCGAGTCTTGTATTAGAATAGATAGATCAGGGCACGTAAAACGAGAAAACATGTTAAAAGGTTGATTTCGCACAAAATGAGAAATAGGTATTTCGTACGAAATGACTTGTTCATTTCACACAAAATGACTATTTCGTGTGAACTTGATTTCGTGTGGACCATTCCGTGCGAAATAGCCAGACCGATAAATATGTGTTATGCCATGTCATTTGTAACTTTTCCGATTCCAGAGCTGAAGTGCTGCTGAAGTGTCTACTCGCTGTAAATCGTTGTTATATCAATCAGAAAGACAATTAAAGTGAATATCTAGCTGAATCGAACTCAATACGTTAGTTTCCGCCTCTCGTATTGAGAAGAACACCTCTGAACGACTCATTTCGGTCGAGAAAACGATCCTACAGTTTATATAAAAATATCACTCTTGAAAGACTTAGATGTTTACAACTTGTATTCATGTTTTACAAAAATGTTTCTTTATGAAATTTTCTTGTTACACAAGTGTTTCTACACTTGTTTAACCACCAAAAATAGTGTTTGTTCATGTAAGAACCAAGTTTTAACAAAACTTATATTTTTAACTTGGTTTCTATAGAAATCATCCATAAAATTTCTAGATCTACAAGTATCACAACTTACTTTGATCAGCATTTTACAAGAAAAACAATTTGTATTTCAAGTTCATGACTACATAAGGATGATCTATTGATTTCTTAACATAATCATCCTCTCATCTTGCCAAATCATGTTTTTAATCATGATCTAGCAAGATCATATGATGATCTACATCACTTACACAAGCTAACAACAATCATCAAGTATAACAACACATAAATAACATGATTTCTTCATGATTTCTTATAGTTTTAAGCTTATGTTCATGTTTCTTTCTTGTGATTCTTAGTGCTCTTCATAATAATCAACATGTAACATCTTTTAACCACTTGAAATAGATGTAAAATGGAGTGTTTAAGGATCTTACCACTAGCTCAAGGCTAGGGATGATTCAAGTGTAGAAAGTGAGTGGATAAAAGCTAACAAGAGAGGTCCTTCAAGCTCCAAAGGCACCAAGCTTCCTTATGTGAACTCTAACACCTTTGTATGAGCTTGGAATGGATGAAGAAGGTTGAATGATGGTGGTGGTGGTGGTGTAAGTGTGGGTGTTCGGCCGAGAATAGGAGCAAGAGAGGGAGAGAGTTAAGTGTGCGTAAGTGTGTGTGAGATAATGAAATCTTATTCCTTCATGTTATACTTATAACCATCTTAATCCTTTACCCTTTGTGTAATATGTCCATAATCAAGAAACAAGATCCAATATAATAATCAAATAAAATCTTGATGGTGGGGCCATGATTGGGCTGTAAATAGGTGGGGGGGGGGGGGGGGGTATTAGCATAGGTTTAACCATTAAGTTACCATTTAGTTCAAATCCAAGTGTAAGTTAAGTGTTTTAGTTACTAGATATTTTGTATGGGGTGTTATGATGTTCGGGAACCATAACTAGCTTAGTAATGTTAAAACAATACTTTAAGTGTAAATTTGGTGTTTCGGGTAGTGTCTGGTTGTTTGGTTAGTTACTGATTCATTAAAGTGCTAAACTATACAGTTTAGTGTTCTTTATGCACCCTTTTGTGACACTTCTAATTCCCGACACTTAGGAAAGCATTCAGGACCATTTAACCAAGTTTCTGCATCATATTAATGTGTTTGAATGCTGATTTTTACTGAATTTTGCTGAATTCAGCACTTTGGGTGAGTTTTAGGCACTTTCCGGCACTTAAACTATCACCTAGAAAAGCAGTTTTGTGATCCTTACTCCCCTACACTCTATACTAGTGTAGTACTTAGTTTCTAACTCATACTGGGTCTCAAAACACTGTCTGTCTATGTACTGAACTCTGTCAGCATTTTCCCGGTTTGTCTGTTAACTGTGCTTTGTGCATCATTTATGTCAATATGTTTGGATGCAGTAATGATATGAAATTATGCAATATGTGATGCACATGTAAATATATGGAAGAAGTCAGAAAATAGTCAATTGTAATTCAGCACAGTCATTAAGCACTAATCAAGATTAATTAATTGTACGAATACCTGGATTTTTGACGGTTGTCACAGTAAGAACCTGATTCGTAGAAGGTAGTAGATACCTTAAATTGGGGACAAGCCCAAAACTGGGGATAAACCCAATGACTTAGGAGATTTTAGTGGATACTTGATCCTTTGTCAAAGATGCACCAACTTCAGAATGAGGATCAAATATCCTCTAAGGACCCTTTACGTATACCAAATATGAGGATGGCCAAGGATCCTGGATCCTTCTTACATGAAGTATCTCTTTAAGTGGACAGCATTCCAAGCTCTTGGTAACAAATCACCTTCCATTGTTAGTAAACGATACGCCCCCTTTCCTGCCGAAGTTTCGATAAGATAGGGGCCTTCCCACTTTTGTCCTAACTTGCCATCAGCAGGATTTGTGGTATTATGGAATGCTTTCCTCAAAACCATGTCACCAACTTGAAACTTTCTGATATTGACATTCTTGTTATAAGCTCCAGCCATCCTTTATTGATAGCTAGCCAATCTTATCTTTGCCAAATCCCTGAGTTCTTCTATGGTATCCAAGTCTTAAACCAAGATTTCAACATTTCCTTCAGGATCACGGATGCTTGTTCTTGAAGTAGGGACTACCATCTCTGTATGGATCACTGATTCAGCCCCAAACACTAAAGAAAATGGAGTCTGGCCAGTAGCATTCTTGGGAGTTGTTCTATCATCCCATAACACATAAGGTAGCTCTTCTGCCCATTTTCCCTTTTTGGATCCAAGCTTCTTCTTCAAGTTGTTAATGATGATCTTGTTAGATGATTCTGCTTGACCATTAGCTTGTGGGTGGACTGGTGTTGATGTTATCATCTTAATCCCCCAACTGTCACAAAAGTTAGTAGTTCTATTCCCAATAAATTGGGACCCATTATCACAAATAATTTCAGAAGGTATGCCAAATCTAGTAATAATGTTTCTTTTAATAAAGGATATCACTTCCTTTTCTTTGACTTGTGCAAAGGCTTCAGCTTCCATCCACTTGGAAAAGTAATCAGTCATGGCAAGCATAAACACTTTTCCTCCTGGTGCTTTGGAAAGTTTGCCAACTATATCCATTCCCCATCTCATGAATGGCCAAGAAGAGGATATAGGATGCAGGAGCTCCGCTGGTTGATGAAGGATATTGCTATGTCTTTGACAAGAATCACACCTCTTTGCATAATCCACAACATCCTTCTTCATAGTAGGCGAATAGTATCCTGTTCTAAGGATCCTTGAGAACAGTGCTCTGCCCCCAGTGTGGTTTCCACAATCTCCTTCATGGAAATCCTTCAGGACTTCTTGGATTTCGGGATCCTCGATGCACCTTAGATATGGACCTGCAAGAGATCGTTTATATAACATGTTATTTAGTATTGTAAATTGAGATACCTTGACTTTGAAAGCTCTAGGATTTCTCCTATAGGAATCTTTTCATGTTGTACATATCTCATGAGCGGAAGGATCCAGGATCCTGAGTTTGACTGTGCATCATCACTAGGTATGACTGTAGAATCCTCTACTATCTCCATACCTGTGTGATCCTCTATAGCATGAGCCAAGATGTGGATAATGGGAATTTTAATATCCTCTGGAATCTTCAATGATGATCCAAGGTTGGCTAAAGCATCAGCTTCTGCATTTTCTTCCCTGGGTACCTGTGTCAAACTAAAAGAAGCAAAAGAGTCTGCCAATTTCTTGACTATCTCTAGATATTTGATTAGTCTTTCACCTTTAACAGCATAAGAACCATTAAAGTGGTTAGTAATTAAAAATGAATCTACATGTACCTCAAGATACCTGATCCTCACGTGCTTGGCAATTTGCAAACCAGCTATTAAGGCTTCATACTCAGCCTCATTATTAGTAGTTTGAAACTCACAAGCAATTGAGTGGGGTATTATGTCCCCCTGTGGCGATTTAAGTAGTATGCCTAGTCCAGTTCCTTTGACATTTGAAGCCCCATCTGTGAAGAGTATCCAAGGATCCTTAGTCTCTTCAAGCAGTTGAACTTCCAATTCAGCTTCCCTTTGTAGATCACTACTGAAATCATCCACAAAGTCAGCTAAGGCCTGGGATTTGATGGCAGTTCTTGGTTCATATCTGATATCATATGCACCAAGCTTTACTGCCCAATTTTGCCATCCTTCCTAACATTTCAGGTTTCCTGAGAACATTCTTGATTGGAAAGTTAGTCTTAACAATAATAGCATGAGTTACAAAATAATGGCGTAATTTAGTAGATGCCATGATTAAAGCAAGGATAAGTTTTTTCTAAATGAGAATACCTGGATTTAGCATCAAGTAAACTTTTATTTACATAATATACAGGATGTTGGGTACCTTCATGATCCTTTACAAGGACTGCACTTACTGCCTTAGAAGAAACTGCCAAGTATAAGGATAATATATCCCCGTTTTCTGGTTTCATTAAGGCTGGAGCTGAGGATAGGTAATCCTTAAGGGCCTTGAGAGCATTCTCATGCTTTTCAGTCCATTCAAATTTCTTGTTCTTTCTCAGATTGTCATAGAATTCCTTGCATTTCTTTGATGACTTTGAGATGAACCTATTCAAGGCTGCGATCCTTCGTGTCAATCTTTGCACATCCTTGGCATTGGCAGGAGACTTGATGTTCACAATTGCCTTGATTTGCTCTGGACTTGCCTCTATCCCTCTTTTTGTCACCATATAACCTACGAACTTGCCAGCTTTTACACCAAAGTGGCACTTGGAAGGATTCAATTTCATGTTGAATTTATCAAGGATATCAAATGCTTCTTCCAAATCTCTAAGGTGATCCTCAGCTCACTTGAACTTAACCACCCTGTCATCTATATAGGCTTCCATCGTGTGTCCAATTTGTTGTTTAAACATCATATTAACTAGCCTTTGGTAGGTAGCACCTGCATTTCTTAGTCCAAATGGCATAGCAATATAACAATATATACCAGTTGGGGTCATAAAGGCTATATCCTCTTGATCAGATGGTTCCATCTGAATTTGTTGAAATCCAGATGAAGCATCCATAAAAGTCAACAACTCATGACCCGCGGTAGCATCCACCATGGAGTCAATGTGGGGTAATGGGAAAGGATCATTGGGACATGCCTTGTTTAAATCAGTAAAATCGACACATACCCTCCACTTTCCATTTTTCTTTTGAACAACAACCACATTGGCTAACCACCTTGGATACTTGACCTCTCTTATCATACCTGCTCGGAGTAGCTTATCTACCTCCTCCTGGATAATGGCATTCCTCTTAGGTGCAAACTTTCTCCTTTTTTGATGTATGGGCTTGAATGACCTGTCAATACCAAGCTTATGAGTAATTATATCTTTAGAGATACCTGTCATGTCTTCATGCTTTCCTATGAAAATCTTGGATTCAGGATCCTGAGGATCCATAAGGATATCTTTCACATCTTGTTCACTTGCCTCCAGGACATCTCTTGGATGATGCTTTAATTGCTATTGCTCCCTTGGTCTTGAGGCTGGCTTCATTGATGAGGTGTAGCAATTCTTTGCTTCTTGTTGGTCACTCTCAATCTTCACCACCCCCCATGGGCTAGGAAGCTTTACACATTAATGATATGTAGATGGGACTGCCTTCATGTCATGTATCCATGGCCTGCCAAGGATAACATTGCAACAGGATAAGAAATCTATAACACAAAATTTTTTATAAGAATGAAGTCCCTCTATATAAATGGGAAGTTTGATGTCCCCAAATGTGTTCTTGGTTTCTCCACTGAATCCCACAAGTACTGAGGATCTTGGGACAATGTTCTATTCGGGAATGTTCATCTTCTTGAGGACATCAAGCTGAATGATGTTTACTGAGCTTCCTCCATCTATCAGGATCCTGCAAACACAATGATTAGATATAAACAAAGTAATAACAAGACCATCATGATGAGGATCCTGGACATCAACACGATCATCCTCATCAAAAGTTATAATTTTTTCCTGTGTAACAGTAGAGGTTCGGATGGGTCTATCCCCATTATCCATCTTGGTCTCCTTAGCATGCCTTTTGGCTGCTGAAAAGGAAGTGCCACAAATGTCTGATCCACCGGATATGAAGTTTATAATTTGTGCATCAGCCGGAGGAGCAGGAGCTCTTTCTGGAACCTTTTCAGGATCTTGGATCCTTGACTTTTTTCTTCCCAACAGCTCCTTCAAGTGTCCTTTGCTTAACAGGTAACCAATCTCTTTTCTCAGTGCAATACATTCTTCAGTGAGATGACCAAAATCTTCATGATATGCACACCATTTGGATTTGTCTTTCGTTGCAACTGGCTTATCACTTTTTCTGGGCCATCTTGCTTTTTCACCTAGGTTCTGCATTGCAAGGATTAGTTCATTGTTATCAACAGAAAAACAATATTCAGAAATTGGAGGATAATCTTCATCATCCTCTTCTTGTTCCACTGCATGCACATTCTGGTTATCAGACTTGTTATAAGACTTGGACTTGTTGTTCCTGAAGTAGGATCCTTGTTTTTCCTGTTTCGAGGATCCTGCCAGTCTTTCTTGTATCCTTTTATCATCCTCTAATCGGATGAATCTAAGGGCCCTGGTTCTTACTTCATCAAGATTCCTGCAAGGGGTCATGACAAGTTCATCATAGAATAATGAATCCCTAAGTAAACCCATTTTAAAGGCTTCTATAGCCGTAGCTATATCCAGATTAGGAATATCTATGGATTCTTTACTAAACTTAGTGATATAATCTCTAAGTGATTCATTTTGACCTTGTGTTACCCTTTGTAGATCACTAGTTAAACGTTCAAATTTTCTACTACATGAGAATTGACTATTAAACAGATTAACTAGGTTAGAAAATGAAGTAATAGAGTAAGGGGGAAGACTTAGCAGCCATTTAAGAGCTGATCCTTTTAATGTGGATCCAAAACCCTTCATAAACATGCTTCTTTTAACCTCTCCGGGATGGGATTGATCTCCGTCCTTTCTCTATACTGAGCTACATGTTCTTCTGGATTCGTCGAGCTATCATCTAGCTTCATGGTTGGTATTTGGAACCTCTTTGGAATTTCTGCATCACAAATACGTGGTGCAAAACGAGATATCCTGTGGCTTCCATCTGCGATTTCAGGAATGGGCTTGACCACTCTTGGAACGCTGGATATCATATCCTTCAGTTTCTGTAATTCCCTAGCCATAGCTTGATTGATACCTGTATCCTGCACGAAGCCATTGTTAGTATTATGAGAATTATTTAAAGCGTTATCTCCTGGAGGATTCAAGTTTGGAACTCCAGATGTGAATCCATATTGATGGGATTCTGGTACAATTGAGGGACCAGATGAAGCATTAGTTTGCATAGGAATGAAGTCTCCTAGATGAACATCTGAACTTCCGAGTTACACATTCCTTAAGAATCCTTGATCCTGAAAGATGTTGGATCCTTGATGTGCTGTGACTGGGGGTCTTGGAGGATAATCCATGGATCCGTAAACCTGAGATGAGGATCCTTGAACCTGAAAGGAGGATCCTTGAACCTGAGAGGATCCCTGAACCTGGGAGGAGGATCCTTGAACCAGGGAGGATCCTTGAACTTGAGAGGAGGATCCTTGAACTTGATAGGAGGATCCTTGAGCTGTGTGCGTCCATCCTCCTGAGCTAACGAAGGATCCCTGATGCTGAAAGGAGGATCCTAAAGGTTGAAAAGAGGATCCTGAAGGCTGGAAGTAGGACCCTAAAGCCTGACTCATAGTTGTTGATCCATAACGCCTTCCCAATGGTCCACTCTGGTACTGGATATCCGGAGCTGCAGATTGCAGGGCGGTTATAGCTGGAGTGTCAAAATCCAGTGATCTAGGTACCAATGGAGAGTGGTCCTCCGCTGATCTCTTCAATTTTTTGATGTCATCAATCTCTCGAAGGATCCTGTCATTAGTTTTGTCCTGCTGTTGCATGTAATCCCTCATCTGCAAAATCAAAGAATAAAGATCACTGTTAGAAGGGCTAGAAGAAACAGCAGAAGTTGGTGGTTTTTGGGAAAATGGGGCTTTGTTTCTTCGCAGCATTTTCAGCACTCTTCTGGGATCCAAAAGGTGCTGGAGGCAAAGGTGGGATGCCCTGTGAGGAGGTGACTGGCGGCATAGAACTTGATGTGTTCTTCGCTGAAGAAGCCATGTAGTTGAAAGTGGTGAACCGAAATGATCACAATGAACGAAATTTCTCAGAAATGAAGCACCAATTGCCCCACGGTGGGTGCCAAACTGTTTTGGTCAAAAATCAGACTAGGATAATGTAACCAAATCTTCTTTTGTGAGGTATGATGCTTGAATCAATGAACAAATGTATGAACAACTTGTAAATGAAATGAACAAGTGACACAAGGATTTATACGAGGAAAAAACCCTTGATCAATGTATGATCTCCGGCATAAAAAACCTCGGGTGATGGAAACTACCGATCACCAAGTATAATTAAACAAGTAAAAGTTACAACTCGGGATGATAACAAGCTTGTTACAAGGATCACTAGTGTGCAGAGTGTATGTAAATGCCAATGAGTTGCAGAGAGTTTGCGAGTGTGTGTGTTTTCTAACTTGTTCTTACTATCAAGCTCGTTATCCCCTTTAAAAATAGAAATAAACTAAGTAACAAACAATCCGCTAAATGTGCAAGCTACCCACGACTTCTATAACGGTCATTCTAACAATGCACGTGCAGAATATTAGAGCATATTCCCCAGGAATATCGGCAAGACTAAGTCCCACTCGTTCATTCCTGCAAAACAAGTTTAAATATAATGGAAACAACCGTTAGTGTTAGGATAACAATTAGGATCCTGGATCCTTAAACCCGCAACGTCTTCTGAGGATCCGTAATTCAAACAGAATTGAAGATCCGTGATCCTGGCTGCACTTGTGGATCCGTGATCCTTAGATATGGAAAATCTATCCCTAACAATACATGTTATGGATCCGTGATCCTGGCTGCACTTGTGGATCCGTGATCCTTAGATATTGAAATCCTAAGGATCACGGGTCCTCAACTGCTACCAGGATCATGGATCTTCAATTCTGTTTGAATTAAGGATCCTCAGCAGATGTCGCAGGATCGGGATTCAGGATCACTGTTGTTATCCTACTACTAACAATTGTCTTCCTTGTATGTAAACTTGTTTTGCAGGAACGAGAGCATGGACCAAGTCTCACCGAAATTCCTGGAGTATATTCCCTCAATATTCCACACGTGCTTGACCTTTGTGAACGTTATGGAGATCGTGGGGAGAGTGCACAAATTGTAGATAGTTAGTTAGACTAGTTATTTTCTAATTTAAAATGGGGATAACAAGCTTGATAGAAACACTTAGCTATTTTTTTAGCAAACACACACTCTCGTAACAACACTCGAACAGCTCTCGGCAATCTACTTGGCGATTTCATACTTTTTTGCACATTGCACACTAGTGATCCTTGTAACAAGCTTGTTATCATCCCGAGTTGTAAACTTCTTTTGTTTAATCTTAGTTGGTGATCGGTAGTTTCCATCACCCGAGGTTTTTTGTGCCGGAGATCAACTCTTGATCAAGGGCTTTTTCCTCGTATAAATCATTGTGTCATTTATTCATTACATTTATAAGTGATCCTTAGAATTGTTCATTGATTCAAGCATCACACCTCACAACAAAAGATTTGGTTGCATTATCTTTGCTTGATTTTTGACCAAAACAGTTTGGCGCCCACCATGGGGCAATTGGTGCTTCATTTCTTATAAATTCTTGTTATTGCGGTTATTTCGGTTCATTACAACCAAGCAGATGGCTTCTTCAGCAAAGAACACATCAAGCTCTATGCCGGCAATGAGTTCTTCACAGGGCGTTCCTCCTTTGCCTCCACCACCTTCTGGATCCCAGAAGAATGCTGAAAATGCTGCGAAGAGACAAAGCCCCATTTTTCTAAAACCACCAACTTCTTCTGTTTCTTCTAATCCTACTACTAATGATCTTTTCACTCTGATTTTGCAAATGAGGGATCACATACAAGAGCAGGACAAAACCAATGAAAGGATCCTCCAGGAGATCGGTGACATCAAGAAACCGAAGAGATCGGGGGAGGATCACTCTCCTCTGATACCAAGGTCACTGGATTTTGACACTCCAGCCGTAACCGCCCTGCAATCTGCAGCTCCAGACATCCAGTACCAGAGTGAATCATTGGGAAGGCGTTATGGAACAACAACTATGAGTCAGGCTTTTGGGTCTCACTTCCAGCCTCAAGGATCCAGCTTTCAGCCTTCGGGATCCTCTTTTCAGCATCATGGATCCTTCATCAGCTCAGGAGGATATTTGGGAATGCACACAGTCCAAGGATCCTCCACGGTTCAAGGATCCTCTCAGGTTCCAGGATCCTCAGGAGTCCAAGGATCCTCCATGGTTCAAGGATCCTCTCAGGTTCAAGGATCCTCTCAGGTTCAAGGATCCTCATTTCAGGTCCCAGGATCCTCTCAGCCTCAAGGATACTCTCAGGTTCAAGGATCCAACATCTTTCAGGATCAAGGATTCTTGAGAAGTATACAACCCCCAAGCACGGATGTTCATCAAGGAGACTTCATTCCGATGCAGACCATTGCCTCTTCTGGTCCTTCAATCATACCAGAATCCCGTCAATACGGACTCACATCTGGGATTCCAAACATGAATCCTCTAGGAGGTAACACTTTCAATAATTCATATAACACTAACCATGGCTCTATGCAGGATACAGGTATCAATCAAGATATGGCTAGGGAGTTACAGAAGCTTAAGGATATGATATCCAGCGTTCCAGGAGTGGTTAAGCCCATTCCTGAAATTGCAGATGGGAGCCATAAGATATCTCGTTTTGCACCACCTATTTGTGATGCTGAGATACCCAAAAGGTTCCAGATACCAACCATGAAGCTGTATGATGGTTCAACGGATCCAGAGGAACATGTGGCTCAATATAGAGAAAGGATGGAGATCAACCCCATCCCAGAGAGGTTAAAAGAAGCATGTTTATGCAAGGGTTTCGGATCCACACTTACAGGATCTGCTCTTAAATGGCTGCTAAGTCTTCCCCCTTACTCTATTACTTCATTTGCTAATCTAGTTAATCTGTTTAATAGTCAATTCTCATGTAGTAGAAAATTTAAACGATTAACTAGTGATTTATATAGGGTAACACAAGGTCAAAATGAATCACTTAGGGATTACATCACTAAGTTTAGCAAAGAATCCTTATATATTCCTAACCTGGATATAGCTACGGCTGTAGAAGCCTTTAAAATGGTTTACTTAGGGATTCATTATTCTATGATGATCTCGTTATGACCCCATGCAGGAATCTTGATGAAGTAAGAACCAGGGCACTTAGATTCATCCGGCTAGAGGATGATAAAAGGATCCAGGAGAGATTGGCAGGATCCTCAAAACAGGAAAAGCAAGGATCCTACTTTAAGAATAACAAGTTCAAGTCCTACAACAAGTCTGACAACCAGAATGTGCATGCAGTAGAGCAATAAGAGGATGATGAGGATTATCCTCCAATTTCTAAATACTGTTTTTCTGTTGATAACAATGAGCTAATCCTTGCAATGCAGAATCTAGGTGAGAAAGCAAGATGGCCAAGGAAAAGTGATAAGCAGGCCGCAACAAAGGATAGGTCCAAGTGGTGTGCATATCATGAGGATTTCGGACATCTCACTGAAGAGTGTATTGCACTTAGAAAAGAAATTGGATACTTGTTAAGCAAGGGGCACTTGAAGGAGCTTTTGGGACGAAAGAAATCAAGGATCCAGGATCCTGAAAGGATCCCGGAAAAGGCTCCTGCTCCCCCAGTGGATCAGACATTTGTGGTACTTCCTTTTCAGCAGCCAAAAGACATGCCAAGGAAACCAAGATGGATAATTGAGATAGACCCATTCAGACCTCCACTGTTACCATGGATAGAATTATAACTTTTGATGAGGATGATCGTCTTGATGTTCAGGATCCTCATCATGATGGTCTTGTTATTACTCTGTTTATTTCTAACCATTTTGTTCGCAGGATCCTGATAGATAGAGGAAGCTCAGTAAACATCATTCAGCTAGATGTCCTCAAGAAGATGAACATCCCTGAATCAGACATTGTCCCAAGATCCTCTGTTCTTGTGAGATTCAGCGGGGAGACCAAGAATACATTGGGGGACATCAAACTCCCCATCTATATTGAAGGACTTCATTCTTATCAAAAATTTTGTGTTATTGATTGCTTATCTTGTTGTAATGTTATCCTTGGCAGGCCATGGATACATGACATGAAGGCAGTCCCATCTACCTATCATCAATGTGTAAAGCTTCCTAGTCCATGGGTGTTAGGGGTGGATTTCTAAATGATCAGTGATCCTCAATAGCTGTTGGGTTTGGTGATCCTTACTTCTGTTTAACTTAGTGATCCTCAGAAGTATTTCAGGATCAGGATCATGGATCATCTGAAGGATCCTTATACTAATGATTGTCTACATTGAATATGGTATTGTTTTGCAGGAGTACCAGTTTGGACTTAGTCTTGGCGACATTCCTGGAGAATATTCCATGTTTATTCCGCACGTGCATAGCTAAAAGTGGACGTTATGGAGTCGTGGAGGACTTGCACGATTTGCGGAATGTTAGTTAGTGTAGATATTTTCCATTTTTAAAGGGGTAGCGAGCTAATTAGAAAACACTTGGCTATTTTTGGCTACAGACACACTCGTACAACTGCTCTCACTTGTTCTCGTTAACTCACTTGGCGATTACACACTTTCATACACAATACACTATAGTGATCCTTGTACTTAGCTCGCTATAATCCGAAGTTGTATTAGATTTCTTGTTTAATTTAAGTTGGTGATCGGTAGTTTCCATCACCCGAGGTTTTTATGCCGGAGATCATTCATTAATCAAGGGCTTTTTCCTCGTATAAATCTTCGTGTCACTTGTTCATTACATTTCATAGTGATCCTTATTGTTGTTCATCAATTCAAGCATCATACCCCATAACAGAAAGTTTGGTTGCATTGCCATTGTTTGATTTTTGACCAAAATAGTTTGGCGCCCACCGTGGGGCAATTGGTGCTTCATTCCTAAGAAAATTCACACTTTTGTGGTCATTTCGGTTCGTTACAACCAGGCAGATGGCTTCCTCAGCGAAGAATACTTCAATTTTGATGCCCTCATTCAGTTCTTCACAAGGCGTTCCTCCCTTGCCTCCACCGCCTTCTGGATCCCAGAAGAATGCTGAGAATGCTGCGAAGAAACAAACCCCCGTTTTCCAAAAACCACCAACTTCTTCTGTTTCAACTAATCCTACTATTAATGATCTTTATGCTCTGATTTTGCAGATGAGGAATCATGCACAAGAGCAGGACAAAACCAACGAAAGGATCCTCCGGGAGATCGAGGAGATCAAAAAACAGAAGAAATCAGTGGAGGATCACTCCCCTCTGATGCCAAGATCGTTAAACTTTGACACTCCAGTCATAACTTCCCAACACTCAGCAGTTCCGGACGTGCAATACTTAGGTGAATTACCAGGAAGGCGTTATGGAACAGCAGCCATGAGTCAGGCATTTGGCTCTCACTTCCAGCCTCAAGGATCCTCTTCTCAGCATCAGAGATACTTCACGTCAGGAGGATATATGGGAATGCATGCAGTCGAAGGATCCTCCCAGGTCCAAGGATCCTCCCAGGTCCAAGGATCCTCCCAGATCCAAGGATCCTCCCCGGCCCAAGGATCCTCCCTTGTTCCAGGATCCTCTCTGGTCCCAGGATCCTCTCTGGTCCCAGGATCCTCTCTGGTCCCAGGATCCTCTCTGGTCCCAGGATCCTCTCTGGTTCCAGGATCCTTTCAGGTTCAAGGATCATCTCAACTCCAAGGAACCAACGTCCTTCAGGATCAAGGATTCTTGAGAAGTATGCAGCCTCAGAGCTCGGACGTTCATCAAGGAGACTTCAAACCGATGCAGACCATTGCTCCCTCTGGTCCTTCAATCATGCCAGAGTCTCGTCAATATGGATTCACATCCGCAATTCCAAACACAAATCCTGTGGGAGGTAACATTTTTAATAATTCACATAACACTAACCATGGCTTAATGCAGGATACAGGTATTAATCAGGCTATGGCTAGAGAGCTACAGAAGCTTAAGGATATGATATCCAGTGTACCGGGAGTGGTTAAACCCATTCCTGAAATTGCAGATGGTAGCCATAGGATATCTCGTTTTGCACCACCCTTATGTGATGCTGAGATACCTAAAAGATTCCAGATACCATCCATGAAGCTGTATGATGGTTCAACGGATCCAGAGGAGCATGTGGCTCAATACAGGGAGAGGATGGAGATCAATCCAATTCCTAAAAGGTTAAAAGAAGCATGTCTATGCAAGGGATTTGGATCCACACTCACAGGATCTGCTCTCAAATGGCTGCTAAGTCTTCCCCCTTACTCTATTACTTCATTTGCTAATTTAGTTAACTTGTTCAATAGTCAATTCTCTTGTAGTAGAAAGTTTGAACGATTAACTAGTGATCTATATAGGGTAACACAAGGTCAAAACGAATCACTTAGAGATTATATCACTAAGTTTAGTAAAGAATCCTTAGATATTCCTAATTTGGATATTGTTGCGGCTGTAGAAGCCTTTAAAATGGGATTGCTTAGAGATTCATTATTCTATGATGATCTTGTGATGACACCTTGCAGGAATCTTGATGAAGTAAGAACCAGGGCCCTTAGGTTCATCCGCCTAGAGGATGACAAAAGGATCCAGGATAGATTAGCAGGATCCTCAAAACAGGATAAACAAGGATCCTACTTCAGGAACAACAAATCCAAGTCCTACAACAGATCTGATAACCAGAATGTGCATGCAGTAGAACAAGAAGAGGATGATGAGGATTATCCTCCTATTTCTGAATACTGTTTTTCTGTTGATAACAATGAACTAATCCTTGCAATGCAGAATCTAGGTGAGAAAGCTAGGTGGCCAAGGAAGAGTGATAAACCAGCAGCTACAAAGGATAAGTCCAAGTGGTGTGCATATCATGAGGATTTTGGGCATCTCACTGAAGAGTGTATTGCACTGAGAAAGGAAATTGGTTACTTGTTGAGCAAGGGGCATTTGAAGGAACTCTTGGGACGGAAGAAATCAAGGATCCAGGATCCTGAAAGGATCCCATAAAGGGCTCCTGCTCCTCCAGCAGATGCACAAGTCATAAATTTCATATCCGGTGGATCAGATATCTGTGGTACCTCATTTTCAGCAGCAAAAAGACATGCTAAGGTAACCAAGATGGATAATGGAGACAGACCCGTCCGGACCTCCGTTGTCACCCAGGATAAAGTCATAACCTTTGATGAGGATGATCGTGTTGACGTCTAGGATCCTCATCATGATGGTCTTGTAATTACATTATTTACTTCTAACCACTTTGTTCGCAGGATCCTTATAGATGGAGGAAGCTCTGTGAACATCATTCAGCTTGATGTCCTCAAGAAGATGAATATCCCGGAGTCTGACATTATCCCAAGATCCTCAGTACTTGTGGGATTCAGTGGAGAAACTAAGAATACATTGGGGGACATCAAACTCCCAATCTATATTGAAGGATTGCATTCTTATCAAAAGTTTTGTGTTATAGATTGTTTATCATGTTGTAATGTTATCCTTGGCAGGCCCTGGATACATGACATGAAGGCAGTCCCATCCACCTATCATCATTGTGTAAAGCTTCCAAGTCCATGGGGAGTGGTGAAAATTGAGAGTGATCAACAAGAGGCTAAGAATTGTTATACATCCTCAATGAAGCCAGCCTCAAGACCAAGGGAGCAATAGCAATTAAAGTATCCTTCAAGAGATGTCTTGGAGGGAAGAGAACAGGATTTGAAAGAAATCCTCATGGAACCTGATGATCTTGAATCCAAGATCTTCATAGGATCAGGGATCCTTAGAGATATTGAACAGCAGCTAGTATCCTTCCTCAAAAGAAGGAAAAAAAACCTTTGCCTGGAAACATGAGGATATGACAGGTATATCTAAAGATATAATTACTCACAAACTTGGCATTGACAGGTCATTCAAGCCAATTCATCAAAAGAGGAGGAAGTTTGCACCCGAAAGGAATGCTATTATCCAGGAAGAGGTAGACAAACTACTTCGGGCAGGTATGATAAGAGAGGTTAAGTATCCAAGATGGTTAGCCAATGTGGTTGTTGTTCAAAAGAAAAACGGAAAGTGGAGGGTATGTGTCGATTTTACTAACTTAAACAAGGCATGTCCCAAGGATCCTTTCCCATTACCCCACATTGACTCCATGGTGGATGCTACCGCGGGTCATGAGTTGTTGACTTTTATGGATGCTTCGTCTGGATTTCAACAAATTCAAATGGAACCATCTGATCAAGAGGATACAGCCTTTATGACCCCAACTGGTATATACTGTTATATCGCTATGCCATTTGGATTAAGGAATGCAGGTGCTACTTATCAAAGGCTTGTCAATATGATGTTCAAGGAGCAAATTGGACACACTATGGAAGTCTATATTGATGACATGGTGGTTAAGTCCAAGAAGGCTGAGGATCACCTTAAAGACTTGGAGGAAGCATTCAATATCCTTGATAAATATAATATGAAACTTAATCCTTCTAAGTGTCATTTTGGTGTGAAGGCAGGTAAATTCTTAGGATATATGGTAACAAAGAGGGGCATTGAAGCAAGTCCAGAACAAATTAAGGCTATTGTGAATATCAAATATCCTGTCAATGCTAAAGATGTGCAAAGATTGACAGGCAGGATCGCGGCCTTGAACAGATTCATATCCAAATCCTCAGAAAAGTGCAAGGAATTCTATGACATCCTGAGGAAGAACAAGAAATTTGAATGGACTGAGAAGCATGAAAGTGCCCTCAAAGCTCTTAAGGATTACCTATCCTCAGCCCCTGCCTTGATGAAACCAGAAAAAGGGGATGTATTATCCTTGTACCTAGCAGTATCCTCAAAAGCAGTAAGTGCGGTCCTTGTTAAGGATCACCAAGGTACACAACATCCTGTCTATTATGTAAGTAAGAGTTTACTTGATGCTGAATCCAGGTATTCACACTTAGAAAAACTTATCCTTGCATTAATTATGGCATCTACTAAATTAAGACATTATTTTGAAACTCGTGTCATTATTGTTAAGACTAATTTTCCGATTAAGAATGTTCTCAGGAAACCTGAAATGTCAGGAAGGATGGCTAAGTGGGCAGTGAAGCTGAGTGCATTTGATATACGATATGAACCAAGGACTGCCATCAAATCCCAAGCCTTAGCTGACTTTGTGGCAGATTTTAGTAGTGATTTGCAAAAGGAGGCTGAATTAGAAGTCCAACAGCTTGAAGAAACCAAGGATCCTTAGATACTGTTCACTGATGGATCCTCCAATGTAAATGGAACAGGGCTTGGAATACTACTAAAATCGCCACAGGGGGACATAATACCCCACTCCATAGCTTGTGAATTTCAAAATACCAACAATGAGGTTGAATATGAAGCCTTGATAGCTGGTTTGCAAATCGCTAAGCATATGAGGATAAGGTATCTTGAGGTACACGTAGATTCTTTATTAATCACTAATCACTTTAATGGATCCTATGCTATTAAAGGTGAGAAGCTAATCAAATATTTAGAGATAGTCAAAGAATTGGCACTCTCTTTTGTATCCTTTAGTTTGACACAGGTACCAAGGGAAGAGAATGCAGAAGCTGATGCATTAGCTAATCTAGGATCATCCTTGAAGATCCCGGAGGATACAAGGATCCCTATTACCCATATCCTGACCCCTGCTATCGAGGATCATATAGCTATGGAGATAGGAGAGGATTCTGCAACCATCCCTAGTGATGATACTCAATCTCATTCAGGATCATGGATCCTCCCAATCATGAGATACATACAACATGGAGAAATTCCTACAGGAGAAAACCCAAGGGCTTTCAAAACTAAGGTATCTCAATTTACAATATTGAATAATATGTTGTATAAACGATCTCTTGCAGGACCATATCTAAGATGCATTGAGGATCCTGAAATCCAAGAAGTCCTAAAGGATTTCCATGAAGGAGATTGTGGAAACCACACTGGGGGCAGGGCATTATTCTCAAGGATCCTGAGGACAGGATACTATTGGCCCACTATGAAGAGGGGTGCTGTGGAGTATGCCAAGAAGTGTGATCCTTGTCAGAGGCATAGTAATATCCTTCACCAACCAGCAGAACTTTTGCATCCTATATCCTCTTCCTGGATATTCATGAGATGGGGAATGGATATAGTTGGAAAGCTTCCTAAGGCACCTGGTGGAAAAGTATTCATGCTTGCTATGACTGATTACTTCTCTAAGTGGATAGAGGCTGAAGCCTTTGCTCAAGTCAGAGAAAAGGAAGTTATATCCTTTATTAAAAGAAATATTATTACTAGATTTGGTATCCCTTCTGAGATTATTTGTGATAATGGATCCCAATTTATTGGGAATAGAACCACTAACTTTTGTGACAGCTGGGGGATTAAGATGATAACATCAACACCAGTCCACCCACAAGCTAATGGTCAGGCAGAATCATCCAACAAGATCATCATCAACAATTTGAAGAAGAAGCTTAGATCCAAGAAAGGAAAATGGGCAGAAGAACTACCTTATGTGCTTTGGGCTGATAGGACAACTCCCAAGAATGCTACAGGCCAAACTCCATTTTCTTTGGTATTTGGGGCAGAATCAGTGATCCCTACAGAGATGGTGGTTCCAACTGCAAGAACAAGCATTCGTGATCCTGAAGAAAATGCTGAAAGCTTGGTTCAAGACTTGGATACTATAGAGGAAATCAGGGACTTGGCAAGGATAAGGATGGCCAGTTATCAACAAAGGATGGCTGGAGCTTACAACAAAAATGTCAGGATCAGGAAATTCCAAGTTGGTGATATGGTGTTAAGGAAAGCATTTCAGAATACCACCAATCCTGCTGATGGAAAGTTGGCACCGAAGTGGGAAGGTCCCTATTTGATTGAAGCCGAAGCAGGAAAGGGGGCATATCGATTGCTAACAATGGAAGGTGATTTGCTACCAAGGTCTTGGAATGCTATCCATTTGAAGAAATACTTTATGTGACAAGGATCCATGATCCTTACCTGACCAGTATCCTTGAAGGATCCTTACAGAACGGATGATCCTCATCTTGGTAATCTTCTAATCTCAAACTATTTCATTCTTTTATTCTCTTATATAGGGATAAGGATCCTGCATCCTTTATCCTCCTTTCACTTGATTTTGAGTTTTGAAGGTTCAGGTATCCTTAACTAAGGATTGAGTATCCACAGAAGTATCCAGTTTTCCTTTGGACTTGACCCCAGTTATTTGGGCTTGACCCCAGTTATTTGGGCTAGCCCCCAGTTTGGGCCTGTCCCCAATTTCGCCAGTAGTGCACGATGATCCTTGTATAGTTCATGGCAATGGGACCAGTACTCGCTTTAGGGGCTGACAATTTCATTGTGCTGGCTATATTCAGGATCCTACGTATAATGGTAGACGTACCATACATCCGTTCCTAAGGTTTCTAACGTTTTCACGTTAGCTAAGGTTTTGGCATTTTCATGTCACTAAGTTTGGATAATCGCCAGTGAGGGCCATACTCCAGTTTACATATGATCCTTTGGGCTTGTCCCCAGTTATCCTTTGGGCTTGTCCCCAGTTATCCTTTGGGCTTGTCCCCAGTATATTGGGCTTGTCCCCAGAATTGTTGGGCTTGTCCCCAGTTGCTAACTTTTATCTTATATTGGCTTAGTCCCAAGTTGTATCCTATTTCAGGTTTTTGAAGCTAAACGACCAAGGATCCTTGATCCTTACCTTCTACTAAGGTTTGTCTTTTGGGTTATCCTGATGTTAAGTGTTAAAAGATAGGATCCTAACTTGGATTCTCAGGTATGATCCTTAACTATTTTGATTTTATTCATTATTTATTTGAATAACCCTTATCCTTTGACAACTGAACTATATTACTTTTCAAAAATTATCGACTATGGGATATGTGATCCTTGATCATATCCTAAACTTTTTGGGGATATTTTTCAAATTTTTTCAAGGCTTGACAAGTTTAAACAAAATGAACATTACAACAGTTGGAAAGTAAAATATTAACAAGGATATCAACACAGGATAAGCCAAAAAGTTAAAGTTATTTTATTCACAAAAGTTTAAACCATTTAAGGTTGTCAAAATTGCCAACCCACATTTCTACCAGCAAAACGTGGCCCGTCCACATGGGTTGGCAAAGGGTGTCCGTTGTTCATTGGTCTAGAAAGTGCAGGAATCAAAAGACGGTAGGATCACAATGGCTTCATCCCCCAAACAGAGGATCCCTCCACCATTTGTAATCCTACCTATTGTTCGAAGGATCCATGATCCTTAGCCCTAATTACTATTGTTTGAGTACAACCCATCATTGTTCAACAAAAAACACCATAACCAAAACAAACTAGCAAACTTAAAAAATGGGCTCCGGCTACGTCTAGAAATGTCCTTCATCGCCCATTCATGCAGCCTACACCTTCGCTGCATCATCATCCCCTCCAGCTCCAGTATCCTTCACCTGATCCTTGCCACTGCCACTTGCTTCGATTGCCAGAACCTCGTCAGCCTCATCTTCATCATCCTCCAACTCAGCCAGCCTAGCCTTCCAGCCTTCCGTGTCCCAGCTGCTCTTATCAAAGGCAGGATCCTGAGCTTCTTGAGCCATCTGTAGCTTGGTCTTGTACATGGCAATGGCAGCGGAGACTTTAGCATCCTGTGTGATCTCGTGCTTCTCATAATCAGCATTGATCTGAGTCGCAACTATCTGAGCTTTGGCATCATTGAGATCCTTTTCAAGGGAAGCGATCTTGAGGTCCTTGAGCGTTGCCACTTTTTGGAGGTCAGAGTGTTTCTCCTCAAGCTCTTCAACATTCCCAACATAGTCCTCGATCTCCGCAAATTTCTACAAAGAAGAAAATGCAAAGATTAGAGTCAGGTGATCCTCAAGTGGATAGGATAACTAAACTGAGTCAGTGAACCTTACATCATTAAAGTACTCGAGGAATTGATGGCGGATCAGAGGCAAGCCTTGAAGGTTGTCAGCTTCAGAGGTTTTTCTTTTCTTTCCACGTCTTCCCTTTGAAGTGGTAGCCTTGGGGATTACAATGGAAGGGCTAGCAGCAGACTTTTTCTTGGAGGATCGGACATTGTCAAGATCAGTGACACTGAATTTGGAGGCAGATTTTGAGGATTTACCGGCGCCTACACATTCAAAACAGATAAGTATCCTAATCCTATTTCTATTTAATTATTTATTTAAACCTTTAGTTATACAAAAAACAGGATACTTACTCGACATAGTGACAAAACCTGAGGATACTTCTTGTGAGTCCTTGGTGTTTGTTTTGAATGACCTTGTTGCAGGATCAATCCTTCTGAAAGCAGCGAGCCTTTCCTTGGTGGCAGGTGATGGTCTAAGGTGCGAAACAGAGATAGATGTACAACAGAAACAAAAGGGTGTTAGTGATCCTTATACAAAAACAAGGTTATCTGGTGATCCTTCTCAGGATCCTCTATCCTACCATGGGTGGCCCACTTCCTTGGCAGATCCTTTCCATCAGAGAGAGAATCCCTTCTGACAAAAAAGAATCGCCGTTTCCAGTTTGTATCATTCTTAGTGGCTTTGAATATGGGATGTTCTTCACCAGGTTTACGCTTGAATAGATATCGGTGGGATCCAAATGTGGTGAGATCATATATCTCTGCCAATTCCGATATTCCTAGAGCAATTCCTTCCTGCTCAATGATCCTCTCAAGGGTATATAAAAGTTTGTATCATTCTTAGTGGCTTTGAAGATGGGATGTTCTTCACCAGGTTTATGCTTGAATAGATATCGGTGGGATCCAAATGTGGTGAGATCATATATCTCTGCCAATTCCGACATTCCTAGAGCAATTCCTTCCTGCTCAATGATCCTCTCAAGGGTAAAACCCTCCAGATCATTGGCATAGCTTGAATGTAGGAGATGTCGGTGAGGGAGAAGAAAGACTGGGTAAATTCAGGGAAAGGATACGTGTATCCTATTGTGAACGGTGTGACCGGGAAAGCTACCCGAGTTTTAGAAACGTAATCACTTAGAATGGTGGGGTCAAATGGCTTGAAATGGGTGTTTGCCAGAAAGCAACGGTGGATTCTGTCTATTTATGGATCAGTAAAGCAGCACCTTTCATTCGCTGAATCTTTAATGATCCCCTGGCTCTTAAGAAGACTGTCCTTCTTGTGATCCTTAACAGGAGAGGATCTTAACATCATCTTGATTATGAAGAAGGTGAAGAAAGAAGGAGCAGAGAAAGAAAACGTAAAGGGAGAAAAGGAAAAAGAGATACCTGCTTGATCGTCGGATGAGAATTTAAAGGGAGTTTCTCTTGAATTTAAATGCGAATTGATCCCTATCTCTAACTCCTATTTATAATGATGATTTTGCAGGATAGTCACTTCAGTGACGTCATGTTCGTAACGGCTAGTCCGATTACAACGGCTAGTTATCTGTTGGTTGATTGCGGATAAGAACAAAATACAACTCGTTTATTTACATAATTACTCCTTATATTTTAGGGGCAATTGTTAGGGGTGGATTTCTAAATGATCAGTGATCCTCAATAGCTGTTGGGTTTGGTGATCCTTACTTCTGTTTGACTTAGTGATCCTCAGAAGTATTTCAGGATCAGGATCATGGATCATCTGAAGGATCCTTATACTAACGATTGTCTACTTTGAATATGGTATTGTTTTGCAGGAGTACCAGTTTGGACTTAGTCTTGGCGACATTCCTGGAGAATATTCCATGTTTATTCCGCACGTGCATAGCTAAAAGTGGACGTTATGGAGTCGTGGAGGACTTGCACGATTTGCGGAATGTTAGTTAGTGTAGATATTTTCCATTTTTAAAGGGGTAGCGAGCTAATTAGAAACACTTGGCTATTTTTGGCTACACACACACTCGTACAACTGCTCTCACTTGTTCTCATTAACTCACTTGGCGATTACACACTTTCATACATAATACACTATAGTGATCCTTGTACTTAGCTCGCTATCATCCGAAGTTGTATTAGATTTCTTGTTTAATTTGAGTTGGTGATCGGTAGTTTCCATCACCCGAGGTTTTTTATGCCGGAGATCATTCATTGATCAAGGGCTTTTTCCTCGTATAAATCTTCGTGTCACTTGTTCATTACATTTCATAGTGATCCTTATTGTTGTTCATCAATTCAAGCATCATACCCCATAATAGAAAGTTTGGTTGCATTGTCATTGTTTGATTTTTGACCAAAACAATAGGGAGTGGTGAAAATTGAGAGTGATCAACAGGAAGCTAAGAATTGTTATACGTCATCAATGAAGCCAGCCTCAAGACCAAGGGAGCAATAGCAATTAAAGCATCCTTCAAGAGATGTCTTGGAGGTAAGAGAACAGGATGTGAAGGAAATCCTTATGGATCCTCATGATCCTGAATCCATAGTCTTCACAGGATCAGGGATCCTCAGCGACATCGAACAGGATCTTGTATCCTTCCTTAAGAGGAGGAAAACTACCTTTGCCTGGAAGCATGAGGATATGACAGGTATATCTAAAGATATAATTACTCATAAACTTGGCATTAACAGGTCATTCAAGCCAATTCATCAAAAAAGGAGGATGTTTGCACCTGAAAGGAATGTCATTATCCAGGAAGAGGTAGATAAACTACTTCGGGCAGGTATGATAAGAGAGGTTAAGTATCCAAGGTGGTTAGCCAATGTGGTTGTTGTTCAAAAGAAAAATGGAAAGTGGAGGGTATGTGTCGATTTTACTGATTTAAACAAGGCATGTCCCAAGGATCCTTTCCCATTACCCCACATTGACTCCATGGTGGATGCTACCGCGGGTCATGAGTTGTTCACTTTTATGGATGCTTCATCTGGATTTCAACAAATTCAGATAGAACCATCTGATCAAGAGGATACAGCCTTTATGACCCCAACTGGTATATATTGTTATATTGCTATGCCATTTGGACTAAGGAATGCAGGTGCTACATATCAAAGACTAGTCAATATGATGTTCAAGGAACAAATTGGACACACTATGGAAGTCTACATAGATGACATGGTGGTTAAGTCCAAGAAAGCTGAGGATCACCTTAAGTCACCTTGGTGTTAAAGCAGGTAAATTCCTAAGCTATATGTTGACAAAAAGAGGCATTGAAGCAAGTCCAGAGCAAATTAAGGCTATTGTGAATATCAAATCTCCTGCCAATGCCAAGGATGTGCAAAGATTAACAGGCAGGATCGTAGCCTTGAACAGGTTCATATCCAAATCCACATAAAAATGCAAGGAATTCTATGACATTTTGAGGAAGAACAAGAAATTTGAATGGACTGAAAAGCATGAAAATGCTCTCAAAGCTCTTAAGGATTACCTATCCTCAACCCCTGCCTTGATGAAACCAGAAAAAGGGGATATATTATCCTTGTATTTATTGGTATCCTCTAAAGCAGTAAGTGCGGTCCTTGTTAAGGATCACGAAGGTACACAACATCCTGTCTATTATGTAAGTAAGAGTTTGCTTGATGCTGAATCCAGGTATTCACATTTTAGAAAAACTTATCCTTGCACTAATTATGACATCTACTAAATTAAGACATTATTTTGAAACTCATGCCATTATTGTAAAGACTAATTTTCCAATTAAGAATGTCCTCAGGAAACCTGAAATGTCAGGAAGGATGGCTAAGTGGGCAGTGAAGCTTAGTGCTTATGATATAAGATATGAACCAAGGACTGCGATCAAATCCCAAGCTTTAGCTGACTTTATGGCAGATTTTAGTAGTGACTTGCAAAAGGAAGCTAAGTTAGAAGTCCAACGGCTGGAAGAAACTAAGGATCCTTGGATACTTTTCACTGATGGAGCATCTAATTTCAAAGGAACAGGACTTGGAATACTACTAAAATCGCCACAGGGGGACATAATACCCGACTCCATAGCTTGTGAGTTTCAAACTACTAATAATGAGGCTGAGTATGAAGCCTTGATAGCTGGTTTGCAAATTGCCAAGCATATGAGGATCAGGTATCTTGAGGTACATGTAGATTCATTGTTAATTACTAATCACTTTAATGGATCCTATGCTGTTAAAGGTGAAAGACTAATCAAATATTTAGAGATAGTCAAAGAATTGGCACTCTCTTTTGTTTCCTTTAGTTTGACACAGGTACCCAGAGAAGAGAATGCAGAAGCTGATGCATTGGTCAATCTAGGATCATCCTTGAAGATTCCATAGGATATCAGGATCCCTATTATCCACATCTTATCCCCTGCTATTGAGGATCATGTAGCCATGGAGATAGGAGAGGATTCTGCAATCATCCCTAGTGATGATACACAGTCTCAGTCAGGATCATGGATCCTTCCAATCATGAGATACATACAACATGGAGAGATTCCTACAGGAGAAAACCCCAGGGCTTTCAAATTCAAGGTATCTCAATTCACAATATTGAATAACATGTTGTATAAACGATCTCTTGCAGGTACATATCTAAGATGCATTGAGGATCCTGAAATCCAAGAAGTCCTAAAGGATTTCCATGAAGGAGATTGTGGAAACCACACTGGGGGCAGGGCATTATTCTCAAGGATCCTGAGGACAGGATATTATTGGCCTACTATGAAGAAGGATGCTGTGGAATATGCCAGGAAGTGTGATCCTTGTCAGAGATATAGTAATATCCTTCACCAACCAGCAGAACTTTTGAACCCTATATCCTCTTCTTGGCCATTTATGAGATGGGGGATGGATATAGTTGGTAAACTTCCCAAGGCACCTGGTGGAAAAGTATTCATGCTTGCTATGACTGATTATGTGACACCTGTGCCTCTGTGACCATCAAACAAATACCAAACCAATGAAATATTGTATTTCAAACTTGGGATTTATATAAATATGTGTATCTTATGCACATATCAATTCTTGTTCGATTTCAAAGCTTTAAATCGCTTTCTGGAAGGTTATACGCGCACGGATGCGTAAATATAACCAGTTTAATGCAACAAACACTCCGGAATAGTGAAATAGGCTTAACATACCTTAAATAACCTTTACATAACTTAGAAATAAGTTTTGAAGGCTTTGGTATGGCAAAATCAAGTCTATTCGCTTACAGGGACTAAATTTGACAAACTGCGAAAGTATGATGATTCGTACTAGAACAGACATTCCAGAACATGACCATAAGTTAAACATACCATAAATATCCTTTACGTAGCTTAGAAATAGGCTTTGAGGGGTTTGGTGTGTTAAAATAAACTTTTGGGTCATTCAGGGACTAAAAGCGTCAAAAAGTGCACAAGTTTGCATTTTCGCGCATAACTTACATTCTGAATACATCCGGACATCCAAAAATTTATGTAAGCACTAAAATATTTTATTTTAGTGTTTGGCATGAGAAAAATCCATTTGTCGCGCAATTTGGATCGTTTTTCGCGCTTATGCGCATTCCGTCATAATTAAGCAAACATCGCGATCATACGACCAAACGAACCAACATCCGGCATGTTTTTGAGCATGTTTCATGTCCACAATGTTTAGGCACCATTTTAGGGCCTTAAAGATGGCTTAACAGGCCTTAAACATGTCGGAAATAGCTCTAAACACCAACAGGGACTGAAACTGTCATTTTTGAAAGTTGTTTGCTGATCAGAAGGCTCAGGCGGCCCATGTAAGCCCCCATAAAACCTTACACGGCCTGCGTAAGCATGTCAGATATGCAAAACTGGTTTTAACAGCTGTTTACAGCTGTTAAACACCCAAAACCCATGTGCAAATGGTATTTCCTGATACTAGGGGCCATTTTGATGTGCCCATGGTATTGCAAAACCATGGGTACACATGTATGGATGAGATTGAAGCACGGTTTTCGAGGAACGATCTTAACGGTCCTAGAAATCCTATAAATACCCCTCACCCCTCATTTGCAAAACCCACACCTTTGAATCTGAATTTGTTCTCTAAGTTGATGTGTTTATCACTTCATACCTGAGAATATTCGGATCAAAACTTCCGTTCTTGGACCCGTTGTAAGTCCTCTTTCGTTCTTTTAGCGTTTTCTGCGTTGACCAGTTTATGGTCAACACGAAGTTTGGTTGAACTTCGCAATGTGAGCGTAATCACGATGGCTATAGTCCCCTGTGATTATGCCTACTGATTACCACGTTATCTAGGCTCAGTGACGAGTCGTAGTTTCGGCCAAAATGCGTATTCTTGCGTATTTTGTAACCAAACTACTTTTAGGTATCAAAACCGTTTGTTTTGATACCAAACATTTTTTCTAAATTAGGTAAGCATGTTTTAACATGCTTAGCTCGTCACTTTTAGTTTTGTGCTTGTCTAGGGTCGTAAAGGTAAGCGATCTAATCAATCGCTTATACTTTCGAACCCGACCCATTTGGTCGATCTTTAGGATCCGACCAAACACATTAGGTGACCATACTTGTATAGGGAATAACCTTCCGAGGTTATACCTTATGGTCACAACGTTAGTTAGTTGTATGATAGGTAGTTTTTATGCCTTAGGTAAATTACCAAAATGCCCTTTTTACGCCAAAATTCATTTTAAGCATATGTAACATAACTTTTGACGTCTAAACTGATTTGGAAACAATATTAAACATGTTAAGGCATATTTTACTTGTCATAGGACTAGTTAGGCAATCCAAACGCGTTTTACGCGAACGGCGCGTTAAAGTAGCATAAGCTACCTAAGTGGGTCGTAATGGCTCGTAAGCACTTAGGTTAGGTTTCATTTTAGTATGTAGGCTTTGTTAAACCATATTACATGACTTCCCATACTCATTTGGTTTACGAACCCTCATTTTATCCGATCCTCCGATATAGGTCCGGTTTATTAACATAGTTACCTATATTAGGTGTCGTTTGATTTCCGTGATCTCTAGCATTGTTTGGTTGTTACGCAAGGACTTCTAGGCAATCTCAAGTGAGTACATAGACCCCTCTTTTACTGTTTTCAAACTGTTTTGGGGTGAAACACATGTGCCTACTTGTTACTTTCGTGCTTCCCATGTTTTCATATCATATACTTGCTATGTTCATTAGTACGCATATAGTACATGATTTACATTACAGTAGTTGCATATGTTTACTCAACATATGGACACATTGATTTACATTACCTTGTTTTGCTATGTATGTTTACTTAGCATGCTAGCACATTGTTTTATATTACATTTTGTTGCATATGCTCATCCAGCATATGAACACATTATATTACATTTTGAACCGTTTATAACTATTTGACTATGTGAACCGTTGTAACCATTTGACTATGTGAACCGTTGTAACCTTTTGACTATGTGAACCGTTATAACCATTTGATTATGTGAGCCGTTTATAACTGTTGAACCGTGTGAACCGTATTTGACCATACATAAACATTTATACAATTTTTAAACATTACATTTTGGTGGTTGTTTGGGTAAGTGATTTAAGTAACGAGGCGACGTGTAATACGATAAAAACATGGTGGATACGCCGCTGGTACTTCCTATATATAAGTGCTTTTATGGTATTACATATCGTAGCGTTATTTAAACCATTTCAGTTTAAACATATTACATCTACAGTACAATCTTCACATAAACATCGTTTTACAAATAACTTAACTTATACAGACTCTTTTTACTTGGTTATTCACTTAACCATACATTGTTCTTTTATACATATATATCATTTGGTTTATTTATCACTTTTCAAATGATTTATGAAAGGAACACTCAACAAGATCCATGGCTACTTTTTATTAAACAGTTTCTTTAAACTCAAGTCATGAATCCTATTTTAACAAAACCTATGTATCTCACAAGCATTTTTATGCTGACGTACCTATTTTCACATGTGTTTTTTCAGGACCTGTTGCATAGGATGATCGAGACACACTTAGGCGGACCTGTGCCTTAGTGACTTAAAACGAAGCAAGAACTAGTTAAATTATGTTATATACTCTTTGTTTCTTGTTTAAGACAATGTAACTCTCTTGTTTGATAAATAAAACGTAACTTTAATTTCCATGGTTGTGAAACAATTAATTCTGTTACAACACTCCCCGACGTTTCTGCCATGTTTTGTTGTTTTACGTGGTCGGGGTGTGACAGAAAAGTTGGTATCGGAGCCGATGGTTATAGGGAATTAGGTTATTAGTAATGCTTTGACCTAGACTATAACCTTCCTAGGACCCCAACACAAGTTTTCTTGTGTTTAGATCTTAAAACATGCACGTCACCTATCCTTAGGTGATAACCACGACGAGAACATCAATTCCGAATTCGCTTTGAAAATTAATCAACTATTTTTGGATGATTGATTACTAGGTTTTGAACCCTCTGTTGTAAGGTTTTGAACCCTCTGTTATAAGGTTTTGAACCCCTTTGAGTTTTCAAAATCTCGTCAAAGTTTCAGGTCCTAAATAGTGTGAACACGTGCAAACTGGAAGAGTGAATGCCTGTACCCTGGGTTTTCTGTCTAAGGCTAGAGTGTTCGTACAAATCCACATAATCGGAACAGTCACTCTTACCTGGGAACTCTTGGGGTGAGTGTTCACTTATAGGCGAGCATGTCTTCGCGATGCATTATTTTTGACCCATTTACTTTGATTAGTCACAATGTGTCGTTTGTTTGCCTTGTGGTAACAAAAAAATGACCACCATCTTTGCTTTTGTCAAATTTTGTATCACCGCATCCTTTTCATCTAATCATCTCGCTCGTTTCCTTCTTATGTTTCCCTCTTTTAGAATGCCTCCTCGACGCGACAATCAGATAGCGAATGCCAAACTGGCAGAAATCATCGCGCAGCAAATGGCTCTTGCTTTCCCAAATCTTATTGCTCAACTGAACCAAGCCAACAACAACAATAATGCTCCATGCAATTTCAAGAGTTTCAATTCGGCTAAGCCACTCAAGTTTAGTGGTTCTGAAGGAGCAACTGGGCTCCTACAATGGTTCGAGAGCACTGAGAGTACATTTCGTCACGTTCAGTGTCCTGATAATCGCAAGGCCGAGTTTGCTTCCAGTGTGTTTCAGAAGAGGGCTCTTACATGGTGGAACGGGGTGATGAGAGACCGTGGTGCTGAGGTTGCTTTAGCACAGACTTGCGTCGAGCTTAGGGCTCTTATGATGAAGGAATTTGATCGTCATGAGCTAAGGGCTCTAGAAAGGGAATTTGATTATTTGAAGCAAGATAGCGGTGAGCATCGAGCCTACACGGACCGTTATGAGGAGTTAAGTCTGTTATGCCCAAACATGGTCACGCCTTTGGATAAGGCAATCGAAAAGTACATTGATGGCCTCCCTGACTCAGTACAAGACATTATAACTGGTAGTAAACCCACTACAGTTAGACAGGCCATTGAGCTATCCGCTACCTTGACTGAATCTCAGATCAGGAAAGGTAAACTTTTCCGAAAAAGTGACAAGAAACCAATCGAGGAATCAAAGACCATGGATGAACAGATTGGATCCCCTAAGAAGTCAAAGAAGCGAAAGGCTTCTCAGAACTTCGCCATGGTCGCTCACAATGGTCAAGCCGTCCCCAACCAACTAGCTCAACCCCCTGCAAGGAAGCCCTACAACGGAACTGCACCCTTGTGCAACCAATGTAGCCTACATCATCATGTTGGTGTGAAGTGCCGCACATGCCAAGTTTGTGGACTTATAGGTCATACAGCGAGGGTTTGCCCAACAGCAGCTGCACCAAATCAAGTTAACAACATTCCTGCCCAAGGTCGTTTTCCACCAGGTTCTTGCTTCAACTGTGGCGAGATGGGCCATTTCCGAAGAAATTGCCCAAAGCTTGCTAATGCGAATCCAGCACTGGGATGAGCATCTGACCGATTGGAAGACAACACTGTTTAGAAATAATCAAGCTTTATGTATTACTCGCTTTTGTTGTCAAGATCTAAGAAACAGTTATTGATGTTGTTTATAAATAAATCTTTATTTTCATTGCAATATGTTTATGTGATTGCATGTATAAAACAACATATCCCCTACAATGCCGACAATCAAGGAATCGTATTCCTTGAAGAACAGAATACCCCCAAAATTCTTCCACTTTATGATCTCTTGCGTTTTCCACGAAAATCCTAAGTACCCGTTTCTTCCAAGGAAAATGAAGTGCAAGGCGCAAGTTACAACTCTGGTCGAATACCCACTCCTTAATGGGGTACCTAAGTATATTCCCGTAAGTCCTTAATTGTTGTATACCTTAATTCGAATATGGTGATTCCTTGTAATCAAAAAAATCGAATTTTTAGAAGATCATCCTATCTTTTTCAGATAGATTCTTAAGGACGTTGAAGTCCATCAACTGGGTTCCTGGTATGCCTTGAATACCCATGTTCAAATCAGCGCCAAGTTAATAGCAATCTATAACAAGATAATAACAATTAATAACCAAGAAAATAATTATGTGATTAAGGGCTTATGTGTTCCCTTTTATGTTTGGTGTGATCCAAATTATGTTATCCAAATCCTCGTAGAATCTTCCATACCTTCGTATAAGGGATTCATAGTAGGATACCCAAAGGTACTACCTAAAATCCTTAATGGACTTCTACGTTGTAGTTAAGTCCCTCGGATTATAAAGTACTACTCCATAATTAGACCCCTTGAGTGGTCTAGTTAAACTGATTAATCCAAAAATCTAGCTAGGAATATCATGTGATGATATAGCTGAAAGGACTCCTTGGTGGCCTAATTAAAAAGATCATCTGTCGATCTAATTAAAAGGACCCAATGGTAGTCTAGTCACCCTCATCACATGTTTGATTTTCTTCCCCTAAAACATTACAAAACAAGCTGTGCGGACTGTGCAAGGAATTACGTAATTATGGATGCATACATAATTATGGAATTTAGTGCACAGAAACCACAGCAATTATGTCAAGTATCTAGAGTTAACCCAATTCATTTCAACTCTGATGAAGCAACCGTTGAAAATGACTCCGTCTGTTCATTTTCATTTCTGAAGATTATCCGTTGAGGAAATGAATATCCGTTTGTTTAATTCTTCATTTCCAACTCTGATGAAGCAACCGATGAAAATGACTCCGTTCTTTCATTTTCGTTTCTGAAGACTATCCGTTGAGGAAATGAATATCCGTTTGTAAAATCCTTCATTTCCATTTCTAAGTAAGCAACCGTTCAAAATGACTCCGTCCGTTCATTTTCGTTTCTGAAGAATGTCCGTTGAGGAAATGAATATCCGTTGATTATCCTTTTCGTTTCTGTTTCTGAGGAAGCAACCGTTGAAAATGACTTCGTCCATTCATTTTCGTTTCTGAAGAATGTCCGTTGAGGAAATGAATATCCGTTGATTATCCTTTTCGTTTTCGTTTCTGAGGAAGCAACCGTTGAAAATGACTTCGTCCGTTCATTTTCGTTTCTGAAGAATGTCCGTTGAGGAAATGAATATCCGTTGATTATCCTTTTCGTTTCCGTTTCCGAGGAAGCAACCGTTGAAAATGACTCAGTCCATTCATTTTCGTTTCTGAAGAATGTCCGTTGAGGAAATGAATATCCGTTGATTATCCTTTTTGTTTCCGTTTCTGAGGAAGCAACCGTTGAAAATGACTCCGTCCATTTTTGTTTCTGAAGAATGTCCATTGAGGAAATGAATATCCGTTTGATTATCCTTTCATTTTCCGTTTCTGAAGAATATCTGTTGAAAATGACTCCGTCAGTTCATTTTCGTTTATGAAGAATGTTCATTAAATAAGATGATAGGATTATGCCTTATCTTTGATGGTTATTTAACACAAAGTCACAGACAGACTCCTACGAAAAAATTTCGGGACAAAATTTCCTAAAGTAGGGGAGACTGTGACACATGTGCCTCTGTGACATCAAACAAATACCAAACCAATGAAATATTGTATTTCATACTTGGGATTTATATATATATATGTATCTTATGCACATATCAATTCTTGTTCGATTTCAAAGCTTTAAATCGCTTTCTGGAAGGTTATACGCGCACGGATGCGTAAATATAACCATTTTAATGCAACAAACACTCCGGAATAGTAAAATAGGCTTAACATACCTTAAATAACCTTTACATAACTTAGAAATAAGTTTTGAAGGCTTTGGTATGGCAAAATCAAGTCTATTCGCTTACAGGGACTAATTTCGACAAACTGCGAAAGTATGACGATTCGTACTAGAACAGACATTCCAGAACATGACCATAAGTTAAACATACCATAAATATCCTTTACATAGCTTAGAAATAGGCTTTGAGGGGTTCGATGTGCTAAAATAAACTTTTGGGTCATTCAGGGACTAAAATCGTCAAAAAGTGCACAAGTTTGCATTTTCGCGCATAACTTACATTCTGAATGTGACAATAAATGTGACAATATGATTACAATTCATTTCATTAAAACTAGAATGTAATACAATGTTTCAAATTAACAAACATAAATTCAAACAATTCTTTATTAGCTAAAATGGGTATCTAAAGCCGTCCTAGCTTGTTTTCTTGAATCTTGCATAATTTCAACCTGCAACATGTATTAAAATAAAATCAACAAAAATGTTGGCGAGTATACAGGTTTGATACATAGCATAAAGTATAATAAAAAGTTTAAATACTCATATCCAATATGAACAACATAATACAAGTTACTAATATGCTAAAACGGTGTCACTATATGTCAAACCCAAGTTTCCAACGCAAACACCCCCAAGACTCACTCAAGGGCGGTGCGTACTCCTATAGCATAGGAGTTTAATGAGTATAAGAAGTCTAACAAGTCTCACAAGTTTCACAAGTCTCACAAGTTTCACAAGTTTAGCCAGGTTAATGAGCATATAGACACGAAAAGTTTACATAACATACGAGATTAACAAGCATCAAATTGTGTCATGTTTAAAAATGGATAGAGTGTGCATATAACAAGTTTCAAGCGTTGCGTGTTTTTGTATAGAATACATGTTGCACCCAAAAGTGATAAAATAAAAATAGGATCGAGTATACTCACATTTGTTGCGTATGAAGATTTCTTGAAATAACGCACGAGTAAGAATGGAGAATTCCAAGAGAATGAATGTAAGCGATTATCCTAGATATTTAGAATAACACATAGTGAACTCGTTATTATTTATTTGCTAAAGATAAATAATCCTTTTTATGAATTAATAATTCATATATTATATTTTATCTTGTTAATAAAATTTATTGCTAAAATAATTATAATCGTCATTTTATGTAATTAATTTAGAGATTTTGGTTAGAAAAGGAAACAAATCAAAATAAAAACCTTTTATCATTTATATGGATTTATACCCTTAAAAGCCCCAATTTATGAGCTTCTCATGAACAAGAAATCACTAAGTTCATACATCGTATTTTTAGTTCTCAAAAACCTTCATTTGACCAAATGGTCAAATTAGAGATTCATTAATCTTGTCAATACACGTAGCACTATCTGTTTAAACAATTACCCAAATATAATTAATCATACTTTAATACCTCCTTTCTTAAATTCCCGTAAGGATTTCAAACTAGTTGGATAATCACCTTAGAAAACTTAAGTTATACATAATAATTGTTTCCAAAACATTTTAGCAACTCAGCAAAACCAAAAGTTCAAGATAAAAGCTATTAAACAACATATGCTCTTTTCTTTTGTTTCAGAAAAAGTTCATCTTCATAACCTAAACGAACAGAACATCAAACAAAACTGAATATTTTGGAGTTGTCTTTTCATTTCGTTTATGTTAATTCTCAGCGGTTGCTTTGTGTATAAAAATCAAAAACGAAACGACACGGTGATGAAATGGTGTCCGAAACGACTCGGGGTGATCTACGACGTTTCAACCCAACCCGAACACCCAAGTACCCACTGTTATGAAATGAATAAAAAGAAATTAAACGAGGTAAGTAGCGATCAGATTGTATACCGAAACGAGTGTCAGGCGTCTCCGTCGTGAACTTCGATGAGCGGCTCCGGTGAAACCTCTAAACTCCGGCGACGACTCGACTTCTCCGACAAGGTGCAAAGGGTGTTCGAAAGGATGTTGTGGGTGATACGAACCGGGGTTGTGATATGTGTGGGTGTCGTAAACAAGTTGTGTGAATTTGTGGGTTATTAGATGTTGTTTATATAGAGCCTCATAAGTCTCGTAAACTTGGAAATGAGTTATGATTGATCATAAAGATGGAAACGCGGAAGCTATTGAAAATAACCGAAAATTAAGCGGAGAAGAAAAGGAAATATGGCTGTCTTCGGTCAACTGTTTCTTTGGCGGCAAGTTGTTTAAAAAGGATAAGTTAACACTGAATAAGTATAAAATGAATGGGCTCAAGGAACTTATACCAAACCATTAAGTTGGTGCGATGGTTGGGAGACGGTTTGTGTACACGTAGACCCGGGTTCGATCCACGGGTTCTACATATTTTTAATCAGTTTTATTCTTTTTGACAATAATGCCCCCTTGACTTACATGCTTATCTTAACTGACACTAACCTGCTTACTGACTAGGTTAGCTCAACTAACTTTAAAACCTTAACGAGGCTAACTAGGTTATTATTATTTTTTTTTATAAAAATAAAAAGAATAAAACTTTTAATTTGTAAAATTTATTATTTTAATCATTTAAACACTAAATAAATAACCATGTTTATAACGGATTAAATTAAGGATAAACGATTTAATTCGCAAAGCTTTCGAGTTTCAAGAATTAGGATCTGAATTTCATTAGTTTAAGAGTTTTAACTAGTCTAACGAGTATCAAGTGTCGATAAAGAATCAAGAATCCTTAGATAATATACCGTTCAAACGTGAGTTTGATTATAATTGCACACAAGTCTAACATGAATACATGAACATGATTAAAAAAATAACTTGTTTTCATTATGATCAATAGTCTCGGATTACAAATTGAAACGAAATTAGATTTTGACGAGAGTACAAGTGTCTAAAAGTGGAAAGTACAACACGACTTGCTAAAATAAGAAAATACGAAAATGCGAATCGTTACAGAAAGCATTTCAGAATACCACCAATCCTTCTGATGGGAAGTTGGCACCAAAGTGGGAAGGCCCCTATTTGATCGAAGCTGAAGCAGGAAAGGGGGCATATCGATTGCTAACAATGGAAGGTGATTTGCTACCAAGAGCTTGGAATGCTGTCCACTTGAAGAAATACTTCATGTAATAAGGATCCATGATCCTTACCTGACAAGTATCCTTGAAGGATCCTCACAGGACAGAAGATCCTCATTTTGGTAATGATCTAATCTCAAACTATTTCATTCTTTAATCATTCCATATATAAGGATAAGGATCCTGGATCCTTTATCCTCCTTTCACTTGATTCTGAGTTTTGTAGAAGGCTTAGGTTTCCTTAACAAAGGATTGAGTATCCACAGAGGTATCCAGTTATTTGGGCTTGACCCCAGCTATTTGGGCTTGACCCCAGTTATTTGGGCCTGTCCCCAGTATCGCCAGCAGCGCACGATGATCCTGGTACAGTTCATGGCAATGGGACCAGTAATCGCTTTAGGGGCTGACAATTTCATTGTACTGGCTATATCCGGGATCCTACGTATAATGGTAGACGTACCATACATCCGTTCCTAAGGTTTCTAACGTTTTCACGTTAGCTAAAGTTTCGGCATTTTCACGTCGCTCAAGTTTGGATAGTCGCCAGTGAGGGCCATACTCCAGTTTACACAAGATCCTTTGGGCTTGTCCCCAGTTATCCTTTGGGCTTGTCCCCAGAATTGTTGGGCTTGTCCCCAGTTACTAACTTTTCTCTTATATTGGCTTAGTCCCAAGTTATATTCTGTTTCAGGCTTTCGAAGTTAAACAGCTAAGGATCCCTGATCCTTACCTTCAACTAAGGTTTGTCTTTTGGTTATCCTGATTATAAATGTTAAAGGGTTAGGATCCTAACTTGGATTCTCAGGTATGATCCTTGATTACTTTGATTTTATTCATTATTTATGTAAGTGACCCTTATCCTTTGACAACAGAACTAATGATCCCTAAGTTACGTAACTTTTCTGAATTTATCGACTATAGGATATTTGATCCTTGATCATATCCTAAAACTTTTAAACATGATTTATTAAAACTTTGTTCTTTACTCACAAATTCAAACAAAATACACAACAACAGTTGAAAAGTAAAGAATTCATAAGGATAACAACACGGGAAATAGCCAAAAAGTTGAAGTTATTTTTATTCACAAAAGTTAACCCTTCAAAGGTTGTCAAAATTACCTACCCCAAGCATCTACCAGCAATACGAGGCCCGTCCGCTGGGGTAGGTAAAGGGTGTCCATTGTTAATAGGTCTTTGTAGTGCAGGAAATATAAGATGGCAGGATAACAAGTGGTTTCATCCCCCAAACAGAGGATCCCTCCACCACCTATTATCCTACCTATTGTCTAAGGATCCATGATCCATAACCCTAGAAACTATTGTTCAAAGTACAACCCAACATTATTTAAAACACCATAACCAAAAAACCACTACTAAATCCTAAAAATGGGCTCCGGCCGCGTCTAGAAATATCCTTCATCGCCCATTTCAGCAGCTCACACCTTGGCTGCATCACCTCCAACATCATCACCACCAGCTTGATCATTTCCACTGCCACTCGCCTCAATCGCCAAGACCTCAGTGGCTTCCTCCTCGTCCTCAAGCTCAGCTAGCTTTGCCTTCCAGCCCTCCTTGTCCCAAGTGGTCCTATCGAAGTCAGGATCCTCAGCCTCCTGGGCCATTTGAAGCTTGATCTTATACATGGTGATGGCGGCAGAGATTTTAGCATCCTCCAGCAGCTCAGCTTTTTCATGATCAGCATCTATCTGGGCCATGACCACCTGCTTCTTCGCCAGATTGAGATCCTTTTCAAGGGAGGATATGGTTTGATCCTTGGCCAGGAAGAACTTTTGGAACTCCTGATGCTTTTGCTCCGCCTCTTCGACGTATGCATCAAACAGCATTTCGACCTCAGCAAATTTCTGCAAAGAAGACAAGGTAAAGTTCAGGATCACATGATCCTCAAGTGCCAGGATAATCAAGCAGAGTCAGTGATCCTTACATCAGCAAAGTACTCTTGGAACTGGTGGTGGATAAGAGGCAAGCCTTCAAGGTTTTCAGCCTCAGAGGCCTTCCTTTTCTTTCCCCCCTTGGAGGTGGTAGGCTTTGGAATCACAGCACTTGGGCTAGCAGCCGTCTTCTTTTTCTTCCCAGACCTGGGACCAACAGCAGTAAGATCGGTGACACTAAAGCGAGAGGCAGACCTTGAAGATTTTCCAGCACCTGTCCATCCAACACAAAAGATAATTATTCTTGTTATATTTACGTTTTAACATTTAATTATATAGAAACATGGATACTTACTTGACATCGTAACAGAACCTGAGGATACTTCTTGAGAATCCTTGGTGTTTGCTTGAAATGTTCTAACCGCAGGATCAAGATCCCGGAAGGCGTCGATCCTCTCTTTGGTTGCAGGAGATGTAATGATGTGTGAAATAGAAATAGCTGCAAAATAGAAACTAAGGGGTTAGTGATCCTCAGCAGAAACAGGTTATCCTATGATCCTTCTATAAGGATCCTCTATCCTACCATGAGTGGCCCATTTTCTGTGGAGATCATTCCCATCAGGGATAGAATCCCTCCTGACGAAGAAAAAATGTTTCTTCCACTTGTTATCGTTCTTGGTGGTTTTCAAGATTGGATGAGGTTCACCGGGTTTATATTTGAATAGAAAGCGGTGTGAACCATGGCTCACGAGGTTGTATAGTTCAGACAACTCCGACATTCCCAATTCAATATCCTCCTGCTCAATGATCCTTTCAAGGGTAATTAGAACCCTCCACATCATTGGCATAGCTTGGATATAGGATATGCCGGTAAGGGAGAAGAAAGATTGGGTAAAAGCAGGAAAAGGATAGGAGTATCCTATCGAGAATGGGGTAACTAGAAATGCAACCCAAGTTTCAGAAATAAAATCACTCCGGATGGTAGGGTCAAAGGGTTTGAAAACAGTGTTCGCCGGAAAGCAATGGCGAATCCAGTCGATCTCAAGATCAGTAAAGCAGCAACATTCCTTCGGAGTGTCTTCGATGATCCCTTGGCTTTTTAAGGGACTATCTTTTCGATGATCCTTAGCAGGGGATGATCTTAGCTTCATTGTGATTCGGAGATTTTGAGAAAGAAGAAGGACAGAGCAAGAAAGAGAAAAGAGAAAGGGGAGAGAAGTACCTGCTTGATCTTCAAATGAGGATTTAAAGGATGTAACGCACGATTTTAAATGCCTCTAGACCCTTATCTCTAACTTGAATTTATAATCATGATTTTGCAGGGATGTCGCTTCAGATGACGTAAGATCTGCAACGGATAGTTCGATCATAACGGCTATATATCCGTTAGTTTGTTGCGGATAAGATCAAGAAAATATAACTCGACAATTTACACTTTACTCCTTATATTTTGGGGGCAATTGTTTAGGGGAGGATTTTTGAAATCCTAAGGATCACGGGTCCTCAACTGCTACCAGGATCATGGATCTTCAATTCTGTTTGAATTAAGGATCCTCAGCAGATGTCGTAGGATCAGGATTCAGGATCACTGTTGTTATCCTACTACTAACAATTTTCTTCCTTGTACTTAAACTTGTTTTGCAGGAATGAGAGCATGGACCAAGTCTCACCGAAATTCCTGGAGTATATTCCCTCAATATTCCGCACGTGCTTGACCATTGTGAACGTTATGGAGATCGTGGGGAGAGTGCACAAATTGCGGATAGTTAGTTAGACTAGTTATTTTCTAATTTAAAATGGGGATAACAAGCTTGATAGAAACACTTAGCTATTTTTTTAGCAAATACACACTCTCGTAACAACACTCGAACAGCTCTCGGCAATCTACTTGGCGATTTCATACTTTTTTGCACATTGCACACTAGTGATCCTTGTAACAAGCTTGTTATCATCCCGAGTTGTAAACTTCTTTTATTTAATCTTAGTTGGTGATCGGTAGTTTCCATCACCCGAGGTTTTTTGTACCGGAGATCAACTCTTGATCATGGGCTTTTTCCTCGTATAAATCCTTGTGTCATTTGTTCATTACATTTATAAGTGATCCTTAGCATTGTTCATTGATTCAAGCATCACACCTCACAACAAAAGATTTGGTTGCATTATCTTTGCTTGATTTTTGACCAAAACATTACCTGCTCTGAGCAGTTTATCTTCCTCCTCCTGCATGATGGCATTCCTTTCAGGTGCAAAATTTCTCCTCTTTTGATGTATGGGTTTGAATGACCTGTCAATGCCAAGTTTATGAGTGATAATATCTATAGAAATACATGTCATATCCTCATGCTTCTAGGCAAAGGTATCTTTTCTCCTCTTTAGGAAGGATACTAGATCCTGTTCAATGTCATTGAGGATCCCGGATCCTATAAAAACTTTGGATTCAGGATCCTGAGGATCCATTTGGATATCTTTCACATCTTGTTATCTTGCCTCCAGGACATCTCTTGGAGGATACTCTAATTGCTATTGCTCCCTGGGTCTTGAGGTTGGCTTCATGGATGAAGTGTAACAATTTTTGGCTTCTTGTTGGTCACTTTCTATCTTCACCACACCCCATGGAGTAGGGAGTTTCACACACTGATGATATGTAGATGGAACTGCTTTCATGTCATGTATCCATGGCCTGCCAAAGATAACATTGCAACAGGATAAGCACTCTATAACACAAATTTTTTTAAAAGAATTAACTCCCACTATGTAAATGGGAAGTTTAATGTCCCCCAATGTGTTCTTGGTTTCTCCACTGAATCCCACAAGAATAGATGATCTTGGGATAATTTCTAATTCAGGGATGTTCATCTTCTTGAGGACATCAAGTTGGATAATGTTCACTGAGCTTCCTCCATCTATGAGAATCCTACGAACAAAATGGTTAGAAATAAACAATGTAATTACAAGACCATCATGATGAGGATCCTGAATATCCACATGGTCATCCTCATCAAAGGATATGACTTTCTCCTGTGTAAGGATTGAGGTTCGAATAGGTCGATCTCCATTCTCCATCTTTGTCTCTTTAGCATGCCTCTTGGCTGTCGAAAAGGAAGTGCCACATATATCTGATCCACCAGAAATGAAGTTGATAATTTGTGCATCAGCTAGAGGAGCAGGAGCTCTTTTTGGAATCTTTTCAGGATCCTGGATCCTTGACTTTTTTCTTCCAAACAGCTCCTTTAAATGCCCTTTGCTTAACAAGTAACCAATTTCCTTCCTGAGTGCTATGCATTCATCAGTGAGATGACCGAAATCTTCATGATAGGTACACCATTTGGATTTATCTTTTGTGGCAGCTGGCTTATCACTCTTTCTGGGACATCTTGCTTTTTCACCTAAATTCTGCATTGTAAGGATTAGTTCATTATTATCAACAACAAAGCAATATTCAGAAATGGGTGGATAATCTCCATCATCCTCTTCTTGCTCCACTGCATGCATGTTTTTATTATCGGACTTATTGTATGATTTGGATTTGTTGTTCCTGAAATAGGATCCTTGCTTTTCCTGCTTTGAGGATCCTTATAGTCTCTCTTGGATCCTTTTATCATCCTCTAAGCGGATGAATCTAAGGGTCCTGGTTCTTACTTCATCGAGATTCCTGCAAGGGGTCATGACAAGATCATCATAGAATTGTGAATCCTTAAGTAAACCCATTTTGAAAGCTTCTACAGCCGTAGCAATATCCAAATTAGGAATCTCCAAAGATTCTCTACTGAATTTTGTTATATAATCTCTAAGTGATTCATTTTGACCTTGTGTTACCCTATATAGATCACTAGTTAATCGTTCAAATCTCCTACTGCATGAGAATTGGCTATTAAACAAGTTAACTAGGTTATCAAAAATAGAGTAAGGGGGAAGACTTAGCAGCCATTTAAGAGCTGATCCTGTCAGTGTGGATCCGAAACACTTGCATAGACATGCTTCTTTCAACCTTTCTGGAATGGGATTGATCTCCATTCTCTCCCGGTATTGAGCCACATGCTCTTCTGGATCAGTTGAGCCATCATACAGCTTCATGTTTGGTGTTTGAAACCTCTTTAGTATCTCTGCATCACAAATAGGTGGTGCAAAATGAGATATCCTGTGACTTCCATCCGGAATCTCAGGAATGGGCTTAACCACTCCCGGGACGCTGGATATCATATCCTTTAGTTTTTGCAATTCCCTAGCCATAGCTTGGTTGATTCCTGTATCCTGCACAAAGCCATGGTTAGCATTATAAGAAGTATTCAAAGCGTTAACTCCTGTTGGATTCAAGGTTGGGATTCCTGATGTGAATCCATATTGCTGTGATTCTGGCATGATTAAGGGACCAGATGAAGCAATGGTTTGCATAGGTATGAAGTCTCCCAAGTGAATCTCTGAACTTCTGGGTTGTGCACTCCTTAAGGATCCTTGATCCTGAAAGATGTTGGATCCTTGAGACACAGAAGCTGGGGGTCTTGGAGGATAATCCATGGATCTGTGAGCTTGAGATGAGGATCCTTGAACCTGAGACGAGGATCCTTGAACCTGAGATGAGGATCCTGGATATTGAGAGTAGGATCCTTGAACTGTCTGTGTCCCCATGTATCCTCCTAAACTAGAGAAGGATCCTTGATGCTGGAAGGAGGATCCTTGAGGCTGAATAGAGGATCCTGAAGGCTGAAAGTAGGATTCTAGAGCCCGCGTCATTGCCGATGATCCATAGCGTATACTTGATAATCCTCCCTGATGCTGGACATCTGATGCTGTAGAATGTTGGGCGGTTGTGGCTGGAGTGTCGAAATTCAGTGACCTCGGCACCAATGGAGAGTGATCCTCCGCTAATCTTTTCAATTTCTTGATCTCATCAATTTCTCGAAGGATCCTGCCATTAGTTCTGTCCTGCTGCTGCATGTAATCCTTCATCTGAAAAATCAAAGAATAAAGATCTTTGTTAGTAGGAGCAGAAGTAATAGTAGTAGTTGATTTTGAGAAAACGGGGGTTTGTTTCTTCGCAGCATTCTCAGCATTCTTCTGGGATCCAGAAGAAACAGGAGGCAGAGGTGGAATGCCCTGTGAAGAAGTGATCGTCGGTATGGAGCTTGAAGTGTTCTTTGCATGAGAAGCCATGTAGTTGAAGGTTATGAACATAAATGAACAAAATTTTTCAAGAATGAAGCACCGATTGCCCCACGGTGGCCGCCACACTGTTTTGGTCGAAAATCACACAAGGATAATGTAACCAAATCTGATTTTGTGAGGTATGATGCTTAGTTAAATGATCAAATGTATGAATAACAAATGAATGAAATGAATGATGAACATAAGGATTTATACGAAGAAAAAGCCCTTGATCAATGAATGATCTCTGGCATAAAAAACATCAGGTGATGGAAACTACCGATCACCAACTATATTAAATAAACAAGGTTTACAAATCGGGATGATAACAAGCTTGATACAAGGATCACTAGTGTGCAAAAGTGTGTAATTGCCGAGAGTTTGCAGAGAGTTCGAGAGTTGTTTGTGTGTAGTGCAGTTGTGTTGCTAATAATACTAAAAAGAAGCTTGTTATCCCCTTTAAAATTAGAAATTATCTAACTAACAAACTATCTGAATTAGGTGCAAGTCCCCCACGATCACCATAACGGTCAAAGAGCTCATGCACGTGCAAAAATGTCAAGCATATTCCCCTGGAATCTTGGTTGGACCAAGTCTGATTCGAATACACCTGCAAAACAAGTTTAAATATGATGGAAACAATTGTTAGTGTTAGGATAATAATGAGGATCCTGGATCCTTAGTCCTACAACGTCTTCTGAGTATCCTTAATTCAAACTGAACTGAGTATCCGTGATCCAGGCCGCACTTGAGAATCCGCGATCCATATGCTATGAAATTCTATCCCTAACAATTACATACATGTTAAGAGTAATTTTTTCAATTTTTATATGTAATTTTATAATTACACATATGTAAACTAGTGTTTTTACATATATGTAATTAGTTATTACACATATATATAATTTGGCTATTAAACATATGTAAACTACTTTTAACATGTATGTAATCATAAAAATACATATAATAGAAGATAAAAAGACCCTAAATACAAAAAATATATATATAATGATTGTTTATTAGGAGTTCTTAAAGTTCTGCAATTATTTAGAGTTCTAAAATGAACCCAACCCTATATATATATATATATATGATAGAGATCAAGATTAGAGAACTCCGACACAAACACAACTGTAAAAACATAAAAAAAAAATTCAAAGTGGTGTTCTCAACCTTTTTATGCTCCTGTAAAAAGCTACTGACACTAAAATTTACACTCTCTGTAAGGGTTTTTTTTACGGTGATGTAAATCAACAAAAACTATTTTTTATTTATTTATGTTGTTTTTTTTTTTTTTTTGAAAAGTTGATTTTTTAGGATTTTTGGTAAAAAGATTTTCTAAAAAAACCTTGTGTAAGACTGAGTTCTCTACATTCTCACAACTCATAGAAGTTTACATATATATACAGGGGAAGGATAAATCAAAAACCCACTCCAGTTGACTAAACCCTGAAAACTCATTCACAACCATTGATTATGATGCATGGATGGCTAAGATTAATTTTGGGATATGTGTTGTTTTTTCTCCCTTTCTCTCAATATTTAAATATATATGATGTACTTGAAGGGTAAAATGGGAAAAGTCTACTTCCATGTGTCAGATTTTTTATTTCTTTTGATGTAATTCTGTTTTTTTCATTTTTATATAAATCAGATTTTTTGTTTCTTTTTTATATACATCTGTATTTTATTACATAAAAAATGTAACATGCTTTTTTTAATTATCAATTTATCCCACATTTGTAATAACACACTTTATTTCTATAACATAAAATATTACACAGAAACGTAATATTTAATTTTTACATGATTAAATGCACTTTATTTTCTGTAACGGGCATTATTTCTGTAACACAAAAAAATGTAACAGGCATTTTTGCTTTTATTGATTGTTACATTTCTAACACAAAAAAATGTAACAACACACTATGTTTCTGTAACAGTCACTTTGTTTTTACAATAATCTGCGAAAAAATGTAACAATGCACTTTATTTTCAGTAACGTGCATTATTTATGTAACACGAAAAAATGTAACATGCATTTTTTCTTTGATTGTTACATTTCGTAACTAAGATGCAAAAGAATTGTTATGAGAATTGTTACATCAAAATTAATCTTCATTAAACAATAATCCAACACAAGTAATGTAACTAGCAATGCTACAAAATGTATATAAAAATATAACTTCATTAACAAGAAATAAAAAAATGAAGATATACAAAACATAAATTGCAAATCTCAAAATTGCAAATCTGGAGGACCTTTTAGATCCAGAACACAAAAAAAAATTGCAAATCTGAAAATTACAAAAAAGTTGAAGATCTACAAAACACAAAAAATGAAGATCTACAAAAACACAAACATACTTATGGATTTGGAGGATCTTTTAGATCTGGAACATCATGTTCAACATCAAACATCTTTTGGATCATCTGAAACATCATCTTCAACATCGGATTTGCAGATCCATAAAACAAGAACTTAAAAACCTTTATCTTCTTAAACAAAAAAAATTGCAGATCCACAAAAACAACAAAAATGCAGACTAAAAAATGAATCAAATCGAGCACCTGAAATAAATAAGCTTAAAAAAAGGCTTCAAAATCAAATCGAGCACCTGAAATTGGGGTTTTCATGTACACCAGCAGGAGTAGGACTCGTGCAAAATTTCGATCCCCCAATACATCAGAGTCACTCAAAACAAAGATTACAAATATAAATTAAGCTTCAAAATCAAATAGAACCCAATTCGGCCATTCGAGACTTTGGCTTTGATTATTCATGTTTTCAGCTAGACCCTCCACCCACCGTAGCTCCCAACAACCACCACTACCACCGGACCACCACTTGCCACCATCCTTCATCAAACTTCAACGATCACCACCCACCTGCGACCATCCTTCATCAACAACCGCCAACATCAACCCACCTGCTACCTTCCTTCAACAACAACGACCGCCATGAATAGCCGCCATCAACCCCACCTGCCACCATCCTTCATCAACCTTCAACCGTCAATTTGAACTATCCTCTTTTGTACATGAAAACCCCAATTTTTTATTTTGAACAAACCCTAACCTTCCACCAAATCTGCAACCACCATTGCAGATCCGGTTCCCGAAGAGAGAGAGAAAGATGGGAGATGGTGGAAAGAAAGAGGAAGAGTGATGTTTAATTCTGATTATTTCCGATCTGGATCCGGATCCGGCTGTGGGGATGGCGTAATGTAGTGTATATAGAGAGGGTTAGAGATAGGAAGAGTGGTGGTGGTGGTGGAAGTAGGTTACGGCGGTGATGGTGGTGGTGGAAGGAGGAGGCGATGTTGATGGTAGAGAGATGGAGCAGAGAGTTGGAACTTGGAATGAGAGTTTTGTTTCTTCAGACATAGAGAGAGAGAGAGAGAGAGAGTAAGATGAATGAGGAGAGATGTAGTGAGATCTGGTGAGTTTTTTTATAAATTATAGAGAGAGAAAAGGTACAAAGTTGTCATAACAAACCTGCTTACATTTTCTGACCATAGGTAAAATGACGTATATACCCTTTAGTTCATCTTTGTGCATATGTGATGTGGCTGAATCCTAGCCACACATGCGGGTTTCTTGAGTTTAGTCAACTGGAGTGGGTTTTCTCCTTATAATTAGCCTATATATATATATATAAGTATCTGCTAAAATGAGAACCACCTCGAGTTGTAAGAACCGCGAGAATTTTTTGATCCGGGGCGAGGTGGACCAAAATTTTTTTCAGTAACGTAGATGCATGTATAAAAACAACATTTGTAAAAAAAATTCAAAAAAAATGTCGTGGGTGTAGTTTTGAGCACCACAAGTTTGTGTTTACGGGACCCGTAAATTTTCCGGCCAGATTTACGGGTCCAGTAAACACAAACTTGTGGCGCTCAAAACTACACACACGACATTTTTTTTTTTTGAATTTTTTTTACAAATGTTGTTTTTATACATGCATCTACGTTTATGAAAAAAAATTGGTCCACCGCGTCCCCCTACGGTGTAGTTCTCACGGTTCTTACAACTCGAGGTGGTTCTCATTTTAGCATTCCCCTATATATATATATATATATATATATATATATAGGGAGCCACTAAAATAAGAACCGCCTCCAGTTGTAAGAACCGCGAGAACCACTCTCAACCAATCACATTGTGCCAACACAAAGGGTATATTGGTCATTTCCTTCAAATGTCTTATCTCTCTCTCTCTCTCCTCAATTAAAGTCTCTGACTTTCCTTTCACCTCTCACATATCATCTCCCTCTCCTCAATTAAACAGTATATTGTTCCACCATCTCTCTTCATTTGAACATTTGGAAAATTCCATTTTCTCTTTGTGTTCTTCATCTGGGATGAAGATGAAGACCAACGACCTTCGAACACCCTGTTTCCGGCAACCACCCTGTTTCCAACAACCACCAGCCAAAACACACCCCCCCCCCCTTCCGTCTCAACAGTAATCACCACCACCCAACTGTCACAAAACCCCAACCACTGTTCTTCATCTGGGATGAAGATGAAGACCGATTTGATGTTGTGGTGGTGGTGTTGACCGTAGCGAGGGGACGGTGGCGATAGGTGGTGACGGAGAACGGCGTCAGTGGTGGTGGTGGTTTCAGGGGTGATGGTGCGTCGGATGGTGACTGAAGGTGGTCCGGTAGTGACCGGAGCTCAAGTGGTGGTGAGGAGACGGTGATGGATGGTTGATTATGGTTGCTGGGTTTGTTGATGTCCATTGACGGCGGCTGGCCGCTGAACGGAGACGGTGATGGATGGCGAAAACAGAGGTGGTTTGGAGTCTTTACGATGATATTCATGGTTTGTTTTTGATGTTCTGTTTTTGAATCTAGGTTTGAATCTGGTGGGTTTGTCTTGTGGTTTGATTCTGTTGAATCTGTTTGAATCTTGTGGGTTTGAATCTGTTGAATCTGGGTTTGAATGATGTTCATGTTCCTTTTGCTGGGTTTTTGTTTGAATGATGTTCATGTTCATGTTTTGTTGAATCTGGGTTTTTATTGCTGTTGAATCTGTTGAATCTGGGTTTTTGTTGCTGTTGAATCTGTTGAATCTCTGTTTTTGTTGCTGTTGAATCTCTGTTTTTGTTGCTGTTGAATCGGCTGTGATGATGCAAAAAAAAAACTGACGATGGTGCGGCAAAGATGGTGGAGGGTAGGTTATTGAACCTGCAACCCCACTTTGCAGCCTCTGATTATCGGGAAATCTGAGCCAAAACTTCGTTTTTTTAACCCGTTTTATTTTTCGAGATACACTTTGTTTTGATGTTTTTTTTTGTTTTTTCCCCCTAGTCGATGATGATAACGATATATCTGAGACACCTCCCGAGTTTGCGATTTCTGAGTGCGTTCATTTTTGTGTAAAAGTTTTTGTAAAAAAAAAAGTTAAACCGTAAACTTTTTTTTTACGTTAACCGTAAACTTTTTATTGTAAAAACGTAAAGCGTAAAAAGTTTTACGTAAAACGTAAGACGTTAAACGTTAAAAGTTTTACGTAAAACGTAAAATGTAAAAATTTTAACGTAAAAAACGTAAAACGTAAAAAGTTTTACGTAAAAAAAGTAAAACGTAAAAAGTAAAACCTAAAATTTTTAACGTAAAATGTAAACTTTTTTAACGTAAACCGTAAAACTTAAAAAGTTAAACATAAAACTTAAAAAGTAAAAAGTATTAAAAGTATAACGTATAAAGTTTAAAAAACGTCAAAAAAACGGCGCGTTAAAACGACGTGTAAAAAAACGTGCAAAAAAAGGGCGTGTAAAAAAACTTTTAAAAACGACGCGTTAAAAAAAGTGTAAAAAACGACGCTTTGAAAAAACGGCGCGTAAAAAACATCGCGTTCAAAAACGACCCCGTAAAAAAACGATGCGTGCAAAAACGACCCGTTAAAAAACGATGCGTGAAAAAGCCGGGCGAAAAAACGAAAAACGTAATTTTTTAACGCAAAACGTAAAGTTTTTTAACGTAAATGACGGCGTGTAACGCAAAACGCAAAGCTTTTAACGTAAATGATGGCGCGTTTAAAAAAACGACGCCTGAAAAAGCCGGGCTTAAAAAAACGGCTCTTCAAAACGTTTTTTTTTAATAAATCTTAAAAAAAATTATAATAAAAATTTGATTTTAAAAATTTTGTTTAACAAAAAAAATCTGTTTATAAATAAAAAATAATTAAGTCAAAAAAGTAATTAATAAAATTGGACAAAAAAGGTAATTTAATATTAATATATATAAAAAGACAAAAGAGACAATTTTACTTAAATACCCTTTAAGAATAAAATATTAAAGACATAATAAGACAAAGAATACTTAATATTATTTTTAAATACTTTTAATCTCATCCATCCATCTACTTGATCTAACGTCTAGAAAGTGGTTCTCGCGGTTCTGACAACTGGAGGTGGTTCTCATTCTAGCGGTCCCCTATATATATATATATAGGTCCAAGATCATTTCAGAACTATAAATATTTATAGAACCTCGCAGAACTCCTAATAAACAATCTTTTTATTTATATATTCTTATGTTTAGGATATTTTTATCATTTATTATGTGTATTTTTACGATTACATACATGTTAAGAGTAATTTTATCATTTTTATATGTAATTTTATAATTACACATATGTAAACTAGTTTTTTTACATATATGTAATTAGTTATGACACATATATATATTTTTTGGCAATTAAACATATGTAAACTACTTTTAACATATATGTAATCAAAGAAATACATATAATAGATGATAAAAAAATCCTAAATACAAAAACTTATATATAAAATGATTATTTATTAGGAGTTCTGAAAGTTCTGTAGTTATTTAGAGTTTTGAAATAAACTCAACCCTATATATATAGGAGATGGATCCATTAGGAACCACCCGTTATTGCGGGAACCGCTAGAACCAATGTGAACACAATCAAAAATACGAAAAAACTAGCTAAAAAACACAAAAAAAATTATTAATATTTTAGCTAAAAATCGCTAATTTTTGTTATAATTTTTTTTTAATTTAAAAAAAAATATTTTTTTTTTTGGTTTAGTTTTTAGCATTTTAGCTTGGGTGGGGGGGGGGGGTTAGGTTTTTTTGGTGTGTTTATTTTGGTTCTCACAATAAATGTGGTTCTCAAATGAACCTTACCCTATATATATATATATATATATAGGTATAGGATTTGGTTCAAGTGAAAACAACTACGAGTTGTGAGAACCGTGAGAACTTTTTGATACGGCGCAAGTTGGGCCAAATTACTTTTTGCCCAAACGTACATGAAAACATTATAAACACATCTGTAAAAAAAGTAAAAAAATGTCGAGGCGTTAGTTTTGACTGATGCAAGTTTTTTACGCGTTGGCGTAAAATTTTACAGTTGATAACTTTTTTCTATCAGACTGTAAAAAAACTTGAATCAGTAAAAAATAACGACTCGACAACTTTTTTTTTTACTTTTTTTACAGATATTTTTATAATGTTTTCATCTACGTTTGTGCAAAAGAAATTTGGCCCAACTCGCGCCGGATCAAAAAGTTCTCACGTTCTCACAACTCGTAGTTGTTCTCATTTTAACTCATCCATATAAATATATATATATATGGTTAGGATATTATGAGAGGATTAGGTTCATTTGTGAACAACATATTCATAGTGAACTGTGTGAACTAATGAGGACCATTGATTTACTTTTTAGTTGTTAGGGGGTACGATTGTAATTATACAATAAATTAGTTTTAAATCTTTATTTTAATCATTGAGTTTCAGTTACACTTTATACAATGCATCCGAAAGGCCATTTAACAAATAGCCTCAACATATGAAATCCGAATGCTTCCAGGCATCTACCGCGCACTGAGTTTGGGCGTTGGTCTCCCCTTCCGCAGGTTGGGGAGCGATTTCAATCAAGAACCTCGCAAGGTTCATGGTGGTCAAGTAAAAGAACATCTTCTGTTGCCACCTTTTGAAGTGTAGACTAGAGAACTTCTCAAGTCGTTCAGCATGATTGGCCATTATGGACGCTCCCATAGTGTTGTCATTCAAAGGGGTTCCCGTCACAACATCGTTGTTGTTGTTGACATTCACGTTTTCTGAAGTAGACATTCTGAAATTCAAAATTCGAAATTTTAAAGTTTAGTTCAAACGTTACTGTTCAACAGAACTAACTAAAAATTTTAATTTTTAATGTCAAGTGGGGTACACCTCCAAGGTTTTGCACGCTGATTTAACAATCAGAGACAACCCGCAGGTTAGGTCTAGTGCGAATCAACCCAGGCGTTTCTGTGACAACCCGAGTTTTCAAGGTCTCTATTTGACGTAACCTTGTACTTCTTTGCAAAGTGTGTTTTATATATTTGGGGTGCATTATATTTGAATGTATGATAATAATGTGATTTGTGTTAATTTGTGTTTTATAATTAAATATGAAGCATTGGCCGAACACCCCTGCCATCACGAAAACACCCCTGACGAAAACAAGGGGTTTTCGCCAACTTGTACGCTGACGAAATCCCTTTGGATTTCATCGGAGATGTTGGGCCCAAAGTCAAACGCGGCCCAATGGCCTGATTTGTTTGATTAAACACGTTAAGGTTACGAAACAGTTTATTGTCAACCCTAGCTTTGAAACGGCAGTTCCTTCCTTTGTAAACTCCTTCTCTTTTTCAAGTCCTTTCCCTGCAATCATACCTCTCGATCTCGTGGTTAGTGCATTACCTTTACTGTAAATTGTTGCTGAAGATTTGTTTGATGGTTATTCGATTTGAAATCACTTTTGTCTATTTATTTGGCAATCATGAATTAACTGTTAGCATGTAATGATTGTGGTTATGTTATGCCTTTCCATGAATGATCTGATGACGTTATGATGATCTTGATTTGTTGAATGATGGCTGAATAATAATCATGATGGTATGATGATTGGTAAGTATCTAGATCTTCGTGTATCGTATGTTATGTTGCGATTAATCTTGATGGGTATGTGATCATATATTAGTTGAGTAGATGTTCAATGTTTCTGTTATGATAATCAAAGATTTCAAACTGATATGAATGAACGATTTGTTGATTGAAACCGTAGAGATTGTTAGTGATGGTTAGGGTTGTTGATGTAATACGTAACTGATGATGTTGGTGATTTATGGAGCCGACGAAAACACCCTCCCACCCTACGAAAACACTACCCCAACGAAAACACTTGGGATTTCGTTGCCCAAGTGTTTTCGCCAACAAGTGATTTCGCCACCAAGTGTTTTTGTCACAAGGATTTTCGCCCTATATGGATTTCGTCTAAGTGTGTGACAACAGTAACCTTGTTTAGTCTATTAACTGAGTTAAGTTTATTAACTCTGTTAACCTTATTAACTGTGTTAAATTTTGTAACTCTGTTAGTCTATTAAACCTGTTAAGTATTAACTCTGTTAGTTCAGCAAACTCAGTTAGCTTATTAAATATGTAAGTAACTATGTTATATATGTTAATCCAGTTAAGTTTGCTAACTCTGTTAAGTGTGTTATTGGATAATTATATTAGTATAAACTGCAAAAGACATTTATGTGAAACATGAACTGTATGAATGTGATTAACTGTTGTGTGATGCATGATGTTAACTGCCAAACACACCCTGTGGTATTGATTGCATGCGAAACTTTACGAACTTGAACTGATTGAGTATACGTGCATACTATAGGACTTGACAGATTACTTGTGAACACATAGTTTAGCATACCGAGCAAACCAAGGTGAGTTCACACTTCTAAGGCATGGGATTCCCGGTGGGTTAGGAATGGGATTGAATAACTAGATGCTCAGGCAGATACGAGATGCTCAGGCAGAAGCATTGAAACCAGAAAACGTCAGGGCTGAAGCCCTACGCGGCTCAAGGAAACGGTTAGGACAAAAGGAAGACGGCGCCTACTACGTAACAGGACGCATCTGGGTCCCACTCTATGGCAATTTACGAGAACTTGTAATGGATGAAGCACATAAGTCTCGTTACTCGGTACATCCTGGTTCGGATAAGATGTACCACGATCTCAAAACTACGTATTGGTGGCCTAGCATGAAAGCTCACATAGCAACTTACGTCAGCAAATGTTTGACTTGTGCGAGAGTCAAAACTGAATACCAGAAACCATCGGGCCTACTCCAACAACCAGAAATACCACAATGGAAATGGGAGCAAATTTCCATGGATTTCGTTACTGGCCTGCCTATATCTCAATGTGGAAATGATACTATTTGGGTGATCGTGGATCGACTCACAAAGTCTGCACACTTCTTGGCTATCAAGGAAACGGATAAGTTCTCCACTCTAGCAGACGTTTATCTTAAGGAAGTTGTCTCGAGGCACGGGGTGCCAACCTCTATTATCTCTGATCGTGATGCACGTTTTACTTCAAAACTGTGGCAAGCAATGCACAAATCTTTTGGCTCTCATTTAGACATGAGCACCGCTTATCATCCGCAGACGGATGGGCAGTCTGAACACACCGTCCAAATCCTTGAAGACATGCTTAGGGCATGTGTGATTAATTTTGGTAACGGCTGGGAAAAAGCATCTCCCGTTGGTGGAGTTTTCGTATAATAACAGTTACCACACTAGCATCCAAGCCGCTCTGTTTGAGGCATTGTACGGGCGTAAATGCCGATCACCTCTTTGTTGGGCAGAGGTGGGTGATAGCCAAATCACGGGTCCAGAACTCGTAGTCGACACAACGGAAAGGATTGCTCAGATACGAAAACGAATGGCGGCAGCTCGTGATCGCCAGAAAAGCTACGCTGATAAGCGCAGGAAACCACTCGAGTTCCAGGTTGGGGATCGAGTGCTACTCAAAGTCTCACCTTGGAAACTTTGGCAAACGAGGCAAACTCAATCCGCGTTATGTCGGACCGTTCGAAATCATCGAGAAAATTGGCAAAGTGGCCTACACACTAAACCTACCCGTAGAACTCAGTTGATTTCACAACGTTTTTCACGTGTCAAATCTGAAGAAGTGACTGTCAGATGAGACTCTCATAGTTCCTTTGAAGGAGCTCACTATCGACGATCAGTTGTGATTCGTCAAGGAACCAATTGAAATCACAGATTGAGACGTTAAGATTCTCAAGCGCACCAGTGTACCTCTTGTTCGAGTTCGTTGGAACTCCCTTTGTGGCCCAGAGTTTACCTGGGAACGAGAAGATCAAATGAAACTCAAGTATCCCCAGTTGTTCGGAAACAGTGCAACCACTACTGAGACTGAAGCTATTGCGGAATTTCAGGACGAAATTCCAAACCAACGGGGGGATGATGTGACACCCCAGGAAAACCAGGAAACAACACAACACAACTAGCTTCCTCAGTAACTACGTGCTAAATTTCAGGACGAAATTTCTTTCAAGTTGGGGATAATGTGACAACCCGAGTTTTCAAGGTCTCTATTTGACGTAACCTTGTACTTCTTTGCAAAGTGTGTTTTATATATTTGGGGTGCATTATATTTGAATGTAAGATAATAATGTGATTTGTGTTAATTTGTGTTTTATAATTAAATATGGAGCATTGGCCGAACACCCCTGACGAAAACAAGGGGTTTTCGCCAACTTGTAGGCTGACGAAATCCCTTTGGATTTCATCGGAGATGTTGGGCCCAAAGTCAAACGCGGCCCAATGGCCTGATTTGTTTGATTAAACACGTTAAGGTTACGAAACAGTTTATTGTCAACCCTAGCTTTGAAACGGCATTTCCTTCCTTTGTAAACTCCTTCTCTTTTGCAAGTCCTTTCCCTGCAATCATACCTCTCGATCTCGTGGTTAGTGCATTACCTTTACTGTAAATTGTTGCTGAAGATTTGTTTGATGGTTATTCGATTTGAAATCACTTTTGTCTATTTATTTGGCAATCATGAATTAACTGTTAGCATGTAATGATTGTGGTTATGTTATGCCTTTCCATGAATTATCTGATGACGTTATGATGATCTTGATTTGTTGAATGATGGCTGAATAATAATCATGATGGTATGATGATTGGTAAGTATCTAGATCTTCGTGTATCATATGTTATGTTGGGATTAATCTTGATGGGTATGTGATCATATATTAGTTGAGTAGATGTTCAATGTTTCTGTTATGATAATCAATGATTTCAAACTGATATGAATGAACGATTTTTTGATTGAAACCGTAGAGATTGTTAGTGATGGTTAGGGTTGTTGATGTAATACGTAACTGATGATGTTGGTGATTTATAGAGCCGACAAAAACACCCTCCCACCCGACGAAAACACTACCCCAACGAAAACACTTGGGATTTCGTTGCCCAAGTGTTTTCGCCAACAAGTGATTTCACCCACCAAGTGTTTTCGTCACAAGGATTTTCGCCCTATATGGATTTCGTCTAAGTGTGTGACAACAGTAACCTTGTTTAGTCTATTAACTGAGTTAAGTTTATTAACTCTGTTAACCTTATTAACTGTGTTAAATTTTGTAACTCTGTTAGTCTATTAAACCTGTTAAGTATTAACTCTGTTAGTTCAGCAAACTCAGTTAGCTTATTAAATATGTAAGTAACTCTGTTATATATGTTAATCCAGTTAAGTTTGCTAACTCTGTTAAGTGTGTTATTGGATAATTATATTAGTATAAACTGCAAAAGACATTTATGTGAAACATGAACTGTATGAATGTGATTAACTGTTGTGTGATGCATGATGTTAACTACCAAACACACCTTGTGGTATTGATTGCATGTGAAACTTTACGAACTTGAACTGATTGAGTATACGTGCATACTATAGGACTTGACAGATTACTTGTGAGCACATAGTTTAGCATACCGAGCAAACCAAGGTGAGTTCACACTTCTAAGGCATGGGATTCCCGGTGGGTTGGGAATGGGATTGAATAACTACGACAGAACTTGTACATATACCACTACTAGACTACTTACCACCGTCCTCGGATTGGGAAGGACGCCAGCGCTAAACCTACGTACTCGCTACGTACCACTGTCCTCGGATTGGGAAGGGCACTTACATAAAACCTACGTAATCTAATACTTACCACTGTCCTCGGATTGGGAAGGGCACTTACGTAAATCCTACGTAAACTCATACTTATCACTGTCCTTGGATTGGGAAGGACACCTATAGATACAACTAGTCTAGTAATATACAACATGGGAAGCCCCCACTAAATATCGTAAAGGTTTGGGAAACAAGAATACTAGGTAACACATAATTCTGAAACAAACTTACGATTTCTGAAACGAACTCAATAATTGAACAATTAACTGTGAACTCGCTCAACTTTGTTGTTGACTCGTTGTTACATGCCTTGCAGGTCGATAGGTACTTCTGGAGCTTGCACGGGGAGGCGTGATCGTTGTGGGATATGGACTATTATGTCCTACACTTAACATTGAACGTTAAACTATGTTTTGGTTATTTACACATTACTATGCTTCCGCTGATTTCTTAAACATGTTTGGTTTATTTTGAAACACCAATTATATTGGGTTTGGTTTTTATTTACTTAATGGTATTGTTCAATATGATTGGTGACTTGATCCTGGTCAGTCACGCCTCCAGGCGGTGATACTCCACGTGTGGATTTTTTGGGGTCTGACAGATTGGTATCAGAGCCATTGGTTATAGTGAACTTGGTTTTAAAAAGGGGGAAACTTTTGGGATAAAACCAGACTATAACCTGAACAGTGCTCAACGATCCACAACGACACTTCGCTCCACGTGCAAGACTCAACACTATAGGTGATATGATTTATGTTTATATTTCCTACTTGCTAGTTACATAGAACTTTGCTCATGGTATGCTTAGATAAACGTAACAACTATTGTTTGAAACACTTGTGTGCTTACTCTCTTCTGTCATCGCACTTTCGCGAACCTCTCTCACTTATGTTTCCATGATCTGAAGATCATGAGTGGACGCGATAACCTAACTCAAGCCCAGTTGGCGGCTTTGATCACTGGACAAGTTACTGCAGCACTCGCAGCTGCCCAGGCAGGAGGTAAACCTGCCATCACAACTTACTCTAGGATCTTTAGATCCTACTCTCGTAAACCAACACTCGTGCTTAATTTTGTTTTACACACGTGACAGGTCAGAACGCTCAGCCACCTGTATGCACGTTCAAGACTTTTATGGACTGTCGTCCTAGTACTTTCAGTGGCACTGAAGGAGCCGTAGGACTCCTCCACTGGTTTGAGAAGCTCGAATCGGTCTTCGAAATGTGTGAATGCCCTGAGGCTCGTAGGGTGAAGTATGCCACTTGTACTCTCGAAGGCGTTGCATTGACTTGGTGGAACGCGCAAGTTCAAATGTTTGGGCTGGCGGCTGCTAATGCCACCCCATGGAATGACTTCAAGGAATTGATCAAGCGAGAATACTGTAATGGTGATGACATCCACAAGCTGGAAGTGGAGTTCTTTAATCTGAAGATGACGGGGTCAGAGATAGAAGCGTATACGAAGTGATCCAATGAATTGGCTGTGTTATGTCCAACTATGGTGGATCCTCCCATCAAGCGTATCGAGCTGTACCTCAAAGGCTTAGTACCAGAGATTCAAAGCCATGTGACTGCTGCTAACCTTGCTACCATCCAGGATGTTACTCGTCTTGCTCATCGACTCACAGACCAAGCAGTGGAACAGAACAAGCTGCCTAAGCGTATCGGTGCTACTACCACTACTACTACTTCTGCTATTCCCAGTGACAACAAACAAAAATGGGATGGAGCTTCCAGCAAGGGTTCGACTATAGTTCAGTCTCAGGCGCAACAGCGAAAGGTTGATGACTACCAGAGTCCTGGTCAGCAACCTTCTGGTAGTCAAGGGCAGGGTGGATATCGAGGAAACCACCTAAAGTGCAACAAATGCAACAGGCACCACATTGGTCAGTGCAACAAGGGACGTTGTCAGAGGTGTCTCAAGATGGGTCATGAAGCCAAGGATTGCAGGAGCTCACGGCCTGCAAACCAGAATCGTCAACAGCAACAGCAAGCACCGCAGAATCAGCAACAGCAATAGGGCAACAGGGGATGCTATCAGTGTGGCGCTGAAGGTCACTTCAAGAGACACTGCACACAGTTAAATCAGAATCAGAATCAGAACCACAACCAAGGAAACGAGAACAATAATGGGGGCAACAATGGGGAAACAATAATGACAACGGTGCCAGGGGTCGAGTGTTCATGCTGGGTCAGGGTGACGCAAGGAATGATCCTAACGTAGTGATGGGTAAGTTCCTTCTCGACGACTTTTATGTTACTGTTTTATTTGATTCGGGCTCCGATACCAGTTATGTGTCTCTAAAAGTTAGTCAAATGCTTAAGAGCACACCAATACTTTTGAACACCAAGCATGCCGTAGAGTTAGCAAACGGTAAAAGTTTAGAAGCCACACACATAGTTAAGGGTTGTAATCTCGTCTTAGCTGGTCAGACCTTCTCTATCGACCTCATTCCCATCATTCTTAGTAGTTTTCACATCGTTATTGGTATGGATTGGTTATCGCAACATCGAGCAGAGATCCTGTGCAAAGAGAAGATTGTTCGTATTCCTCGTTCCGGTAAAGAACCTCTCATGATTCAAGGCGACAAGAGTGGTGCTGTTGTGGGCATCATTTCCTTCCTCAAGGCCCAGAACTGTTTGCGAAAGGGCCACACTGCTATTTTAGCACTTGTTACTGACGCATCAACGAAAGAGAAGAAAATCGAGGATATTCCAGTTGTACGTGATTTTCCTCAAGTGTTCCCTGAAGATTTACCTGGGCTACCGCCTCATCGCCAGGTCGAATTCCAAATCGAGCTAGCTCCTGGAGCAGCGCCCATAGCTCGAGCACCTTATCGCCTAGCTCCAACCGAACTGGAAGAACTGTCCAAACAATTGCAAGAACTCTTGGATAAGGGTTTCATTCGTCCTAGCTCTTCGCCCTGGGGAACTCCAGTTTTATTTGTGAAGAAGAAAGACGGTACCTTCAGGATGTGTATCGATTACCGTGAACTCAACAAGGTGACCGTGAAGAATCGCTATCCTCTTCCACGCATTGATGACTTATTCAACCAGTTGCAAGGGTCGAGCTACTATTCAAAGATTGATCTGAGGTCAGGTTACCATCAACTGAGAGTCCGGGACGAGGACATGTTGGTGCATGTGATGTCTGTTGACTACGTGTATATCAAGTCTTAGGTCAAGATAGTCAAGATAGGAGCTTAAAAGTCAAATTAGGTCTTAATGTATAGGTTTCGCTTGAATGTACATAGTTGTTAGGTGATTTCGCTCATGAGTCAAGGGATTTCGCTTATAGGGACTTTAGGGTTTCGCTTATGTGTTCATTAAGTGATTTCGCTTATGTGTCAGGTCATATGAGCGAAACCACATGGCCTATATATAGCTGCCATGAGCGAGACCTAGTCATTGAGGTCTGACATTGGAGCGAGACCTGGTCATGCTTTAGGCAACAAAACTCTGTCAAATTGTAATAAAAAAAGCATCAATAGAGAAGGAAATTGAAAGAGAAAAGCTGTGTAACTTCGTGTATACTGATTCCGCCTTTATACGTGAAGATGAACGTCCTTGACTGACTTTTCAGGGTCGGAACACGGTCCAACAAGTGGTATCAGAGCTTCAGGACGAGGAGTTCATACTACTACAGCTGATTCGACAAAATTCTCTCATTTCTACTCAGTTTCTCTCATACTTTTTCTGTTTGAACTGGTTCCTACGGTTGAAACTGCCTGATTTTTTAGTATAACATGTAAAATATTGTAATAACAAACCCTAGAAAGATTCAGGTTAAAATTCGGACTAAAACATGGTGAAAATTAACTAAAACCTGATTCCGCTTTTTCGAACATCAAAGGTTTCGCTTTTACGGACATCTCGCTCATACGGACATTGTTGATTTCATTCTTGTGACAAAGTGCTATTTCGCTTATCTGTCATGTACTGATTTCGCTTATTTGACAAGTCTGATTTCGCTCATACGGACAATTTAAGGACCTGTTTTCGCTGATAGGGAAATTTTGCTATTTCGCTCCAAGGGCCATTAAAACTTGATTTTGCTGATAAGGACATACTGCTATTTCGCTTTTGTGACATAACCTAGTTTCGCTCATACGGACATAACTAGGGTTTCGTTCTTAGATCATTTCTGATTTTGCTTATCTGTCACATACAACCTGATGTTGCTTATCAGTCATTCAAGTGATTTCGCTTATTGTGTTGTTGGTTGATTTCGCCCAAGTGTCATATTTCGCTCGAAAGTGAACTTTTTCGCGTCAAGATCATTTCACGACAATCAAGTGTTGGTGTATTTCAGATTATTGGATATTGTTTAAACTGATTAAATTTGTTTGTTTGCAGAATATTCCGAGGTAATTCAAGGTTATAAAATCATGGCAAAATCTGAACCTATTCCTTGGAAAGACAACAGAACTGAAGAGCAAAAGTATAAATACAGAAAAATGCTGGCTGAAAACAGGATAATTAGAATATCCAGTATCTATTTGGAAGCAAGGAGAGCAAATAGATGGGATCCGAACAGAGAATGTTATCTTGACCCATATGGAAATATTGCGATCGATGACAAAACGCTTGATATCGAAGCCATAATCAAAGAGTATAAAGAGGAAGATGATTATTGGCAAAGGAAATGGTGGGGAGATGAAGAAGAGAAAAAGAAAAAGAAAGAGTTAATAAATGAAATAGAAAGAAACTCAGAAAATATAAGTTTGGTTGAATTTCTTGAATTAATCAAAAGGATTAGAAAAGGAACACAGAAGACGGAGAAAGAAGGAATGTCAAAGAATGAAGAATCAAAGAAGGATGAAACTTCAAAATGTGAAGTTGGGTGCTTTAAATGTGATAAATTTGAAGCTGACAATGTCAAACTCTTGAAGGATACGGAAAATTTGACATTGGAAGTCAAAAAGATGAAGGATGAGAAGCAATCTGATGATAAACAGATTCTTGTTTTGCAGGAAAATTGTGAGAAATTGACGTCTGAAAATGTTAAACTGTTGAGTAGTTTGGACAGTTTGACATTGGAAATCAAAAATTTTAAAGAAAAAGAAAATGTTTTTGAAAATGAAAAATTAAAGATTGAAAAAGATGTTCAAAGTCAAATGAAGGTTTTGGAAGATGAAAAATCTGTTATTTTTTAAAATAATCTTGAAAAACATATTGAAATAAATTCTCATCTTCAGAAAATCATTCGGCTTGAAAATGAAGCTGAAATTGCTCGAAATAAAATTAACGAGCTTGAGAATAAATTGAAAGGTTTTGTGAATTCTACATCACATGTTTGTCCAAAATCGATTAATTCTGTTCCAATAAGTGACAATGTCACAAATTTTGACAAAGTCAAAATTGAAGATTGTGATGACATAGCTGATGATGAAAAAGAAAAAGAAAAGAAAAGAAAAATATTTTTAGAATTACAAGAAAAATTTAAAAATACTGTTTTGCAATCTACTGAAACGGGTGAATGTTCTAAGCAAAAACCTGTTAAGAAGAGTGTAGAACAGAAACAAAAAGTTAAAAATTCGGAAAGTTTTAAAAAAGAAAATAAAAGCTCATCAGTTCAGTCATCCAATCATTATAAAAAATCACAAAAATTTGTAAATGAAAACTCACAAAATGTTGGTAATAAGTGGTGCAGGTTTGACCACAGTGCTTCAAAGCCAAAAACCAGTTTTCAAGAAGAGTGACGATTACCACAAAGCCAGACAATGTTATGATCTAAGCATATGGTGTGAAAGTGGTGAATGGTACGATAACAGAGTGTGCTACACATGTGGTGTGAGAGGACACATTGCTGTTAACTGCCAGAATTGGAGTTATGAGACAAGAAGATGCTATAATTATCAAATCAGATGTCATATTGCCAGAGATTGCCCAAGGAGATCAAATGAAAGATTGAGGGTTAATTCTCAGAAATTGACAAAGAAGCCAGTCAACGTCAAGCCCCATGAACAGAAGGTTCTAAAACCTAAAGTTCAAGATCAGAAAATTCAAGAAAAGAAAGTTAAGCTTTCTCAGGGGCAGAAAGACAGACTGAGGAAGAAGAGGAAGAAAGCAAGAGAATATCTGGAGAAAATTTTGTCTTCGGGTTCACTGGACAGATTGAATAAGAGTTCTGATGAATCAACTAACTCGATTGCAAAGTCAAGCAAGACGAATTCATCGGATACAAATCTGAGGACGAAAGAAGAAAAGAAGAAGAAGAAAATGGTCGGCGATGAATCTGATGTGTTAAAGTCAGACAAGCCACCATCAGGCAATGAATCTGACAGGTCAAAGTCAGACAAGCCATGTGCAGGCAATGATTCTGGTTCATCAAAGCCAGAAGAGCCTAGTGTTGAGGTAAAAAAAGAGAATCCAGGTTTAACAAGGGATGATGCAAATTATCCACCATTGTTGAACAAGAATTCAAAATCACCCAAGGCTGGTCAGGCTTGGGTGAATCTTTTCAAATAGAAAAACCTGACTTGCCAGAGTTCCCAGGTTGGTAAGCGTGGAACATGAATCGGCACATTTCTTGAGAAATTTCACTCTGGTGATTTTTCGCCTTACATGTGGTAAATCAGGGACATTAAGTTGTACTTGATTTCCTACAAGTGTTTGTGTTGATAGAATCTTGAACTGTTAAATCTTTCAAAATGGTTAAAGGAGAACAAAGTGATGAAGTAATCCCCTAACCAACAAGTGGTTTGTTAGTTCAACAAAACTAATTTTCCAGAAAAAAAAAACCATTTTGATTAAAACAAACTTAAGTGTTTTGAAATCACAATGGGAAAATAGTTTGTTGACAGGGGGAGTTCTGATTGTTTATGCCAAGAGGATGGAGAATTGAAGTAATTCGATATCGGTTGTCAGTTTGTTTTCAAATTTTCTCAGAAAAACAAAATTGAAACATATTTTGATTTTAGGGGGAGAAAAATTTAAAAAAAAATATTAGAAAATTTAAAAATGCCAAAAACATTGAAAAAGCAAAAATGAGTTTTGTGGTGAAAAAGAGGAAATGATAGTAAATCAGTGAACTATCACAGCATGCTAAAGAAATGTAATGTCAAAAGTGATAAACGGTCTCACTGATGATATGTCAGTAGGTTTTTGCACATTCAGTAGATTGTAACGAGATATAAACCTAAATTCAAACTTGCTTATATCGTGGGTAACATCTCTCAGATATATGGGTAACCCCCGAAATCTCGTTTGAAAGATTCCTTTTTCTGATATACTAGGTCTTTATACTCAGTGATATCTGGGGTATTATTCCGGGACTTCTGCTGAATGGAAGTTCTGACCTAGACCTCGAATAATACTTTATGCAAATGCTTGAAACACAGCATCACCCTCAGCATATATGATAAGACAATAAAATTGCTTAGCAATGCTGTTGTAAAAAAAGATCCTCTAAAGGGGACACACCTACAAGTTGAGTCATGATCTCTCTGCTGAACGATGGTTCTGACCTGAGCTCTCATGATTCTTCATAAATTATTAACCCCTTACAGATATCATTTGTGTTATAATTGCCTGTAAGACTGAATATTGGGATCTGGATACGGGCGTATATTCTGAGGTGGGATACACGATTAAGTTTAAGTATCTAAGACATTAAACTCGTATCTCGAAGCAGTTGAATTTAGTGTGAAAAATTAAGTGGACCAGTATACTGACAATCAAGGTGAATCATTTAGAACTTAAAATTATTAAAGCTTAATGGTGCTAGTGATTTGTCTCATAAACTGATATGATCCTCTTACACAAACTCACAAAAATATTATTTGTATATATCTGTTTACTGCATTTCATTCAAAAACAAAAATCCAAAAAGATTTTCGGAGTGTTTTAGCATAAAATTTTGAAAATTCAAAAAGATTTTCGACAAACTGATGTTGAAGAGCTGATATTCAAAATTCGAGTGCTAAACATGATGAACAGGATTGGGAGAATATGTTGAAAATTTTGAATGTCATATACAAATGTTTTGAAAGATTGTGTGTTTAGTTAATCAAGGTCATTCAGTTGAACTTGATGTAACTAGTATGTTTGTTGAATTAATGATGTCTACCAGTAAGTTTATTAAATTCAACTGTTATAAATTTGTGAAACTTATGTTGAGGTAGAGGAAGTGCAGGTTAATCAGGATGTAAACTTCATCATTCCCACGGAAGCTAAATGTTAAAGCTTGAACCAGATCAAGACCTCAGATTCTAGCATATTGATAGGGGGAGTCTGTGAAAGGGGGAGTCTGGAAAAACAGTCAAAGGGGAGTTTGAAGATGGAGCTAGGTTGTGATTCTGAACCTGTGAAGATAGAGTGCTTATGATGTGAAGACAGAGAGTTGGAGAAAAGACCAAGACTGAAGACTCGGAGCTGAAGACTTCGTCAACATCCAATGGGGAGTCTGTTGGTGCATGTGATGTCTGTTGACTACGTGTATATCAAGTCTTAGGTCAAGATAGTCAAGATAGGAACTTAAAAGTCAAATTAGGTCTTAATGTATAGGTTTCGCTTGAATGTACATAGTTGTTAGGTGATTTCGCTCATGAGTCAAGGGATTTCGCTTATAGGGACTTCAGGGTTTCGCTTATGTGTTCATTAAGTGATTTCGCTTATGTGTCAGGTCATATGAGCGAAACCACATGGCCTATATATAGCTGCCATGAGCGAGACCTAGTCATTGAGGTCTGACATTGGAGTGAGACCTGGTCATGCTTTAGGCAACAAAACTCTGTCAAATTGTAATAAAAAAGCATCAATAGAGAAGGAAATTGAAAGAGAAAAGCTGTGTAACTTCGTGTATACTGATTCCGCCTTTATACGTGAAGATGAACGTCCTTGACTGACTTTTCAGGGTCGGAACACGGTCCAACAGGACATCTCCAAAACAGCATTCAGAACTCGCTACGGCCACTACGAGTTTCTGGTCATGCCATTCGGGTTAACAAACGCACCTGCGGTTTTCATGGATCTTATGAACAGAGTGTGCAAGCCCTACCTGGATAAGTTTGTTATTGTATTCATCAACGACATCCTGATCTATTCTAAGAGTCAGGAGGAACACGAGCAACATTTGCAACTCATCTTGGAACTTCTTCGAACAGAGCAACTTTATGCCAAGTTTTCCAAATGCGACTTCTGGCTTCGTGAAGTCCACTTTCTAGGCCACGTGGTAAACAAGGATGGGATTCATGTTGATCCATCCAAGGTAGACTCAATCAAGAACTGGCCTGCACCCCGCACACCAACAGAAATCCGCCAATTCTTGGGTTTGGCGGGCTACTACAGAAGGTTCATCAAAGACTTCTCAAAGATTGCACAGCCGCTTACTCTACTAACTCAGAAGGGTGTCGCCTATTGTTGGGGTGATGCTCAAGAATCAGCATTCCAACATTTGTAGAGTAGACTTTGTAGCGCACCTATTCTCTCATTGCCTGAGGGCACAGACGATTTTGTGGTTTATTGTGACGCGTCAATTCAGGGTCTTGGTTGTGTATTGATGTAACGGGATAAATTCATTGCTTACGCCTCGCGCCAACTTAAGATTCACGAAAGGAATTACACTACACACGATCTGGAGCTGGGAGCTGTTGTTTTCGCACTTAAGATAAAAGGAAACAAACGGATTCTGATGCTGAAGGTCCGCCTTTAAAGAAGATCCAAAGGAAGAAAATTACCAGGAAAGGCAACCTAGATGCTTTTATCTCTGAACCTGTTCCCGGTAAGTATTCTCTTAACTTCTTTCCCTTGTGCGCATTAAATCTTTACAGATTTTATTGTGTTTTCAGAGGTTCCTGTTTCCCATGTTCCCACAGAACCGCAGCCTGTGGTTATTGAAGAACTCCCACCTTCCCCTCCTCATGCTTTTGTTGCTGACCAGTTAAAGACTACGGAGGTTCCTGAAGGTGGTGCTGGGAAGACTATTGAGGCCGAAGAGCCTGTTGATGCTACCGCAGAAGTTGAACAAGTGGTTGATCCATGGGTTGTGGATGGTGCTGGTAATCCGCGAACCCCTGAAACTGTTGCTCAAGACCTGGGGAAAGAGCAAACTGCTGAGAAGACTCCTACTGCAACTTCTTCTCCTAAACTTTCTGATGCGATGCCTGAGCGTGTTGAGAAGGTTACAGTTGAGGAGCAAAGCTCATCTGCTGGTGTTGGTAAACATTCTCCAATCCGCCCAGAAGAAACCTTGGGGGATTACTACTACCGGACTTACATGGAGAAAGATGCCTCTGAGCCTCACGCCCCCGTTTGGAATTTGAAAAAAGGTGACACTTTCTCGGATTGGCGCGTGTGCCAAGATTGGTTGCAGGGGATACTTCCGCCTGGGGAGATCAAGTTCCAAGAAAGCCGGTCTTATAAACAAACCTATCAAGCTTACCTTGAAGAGACTGCTTCTCATGTGTCTACCACTCATCGCATAGTGCGTGAGTGGTATAGTATGCATAAGGACTGGAAAGCCTTTAAGGTGTCCCAGAAGAAGTTTGCCAAAGACGAGAGGCGCTTGGCTCAGTTGAAGGCTAAATTGGAAGCTGATCAGGCCAAGTTTGAGGCTGAGCGCAAGACCGAGGAGTGGTCTGTTGCAGGTTGGAAGAGGAAAGCGGAAGCTGAAGCTGCTCCCCTTTCCGAAGAACGCAAAAACTGGAGGAGAATTTGCGAAAAAGATAATGCTGAGAAGGTAAACCTCCGTAATATCATTAATAACCTCAAGGCTGAGGTTGAAAAACTGAAGAATCAGGATGCGGAGGTAGAAAAGTTGAAAAAGGAGAAAGCTAATGCAGAAGCTGCTTTAGAAGAAGCGCGTTCTCATAGGGAGCGCAGTGAGCAACGAGAGGTACAAGCTTGCGCCACTCTTGCCCTTAGAGATAAAGAGTTAGAAGAACTTACTGCTTTACTTTCTGGCCAGGAACAACTTAAAAAGGATCTGGAGCTTGCGCGTTCTGAAAAGGCTGAAACCTCTCGTCGTTTGACCGAAACTGAAGAAAAATTATAAAACTCTGAAACGGCGCGAGCCACGGCGGAGAGCGAGCTTGAACCTTTAAAGAGTGATATGGTGTGGTTAAAAGATCGTGGAATTGCTTGTGTAAGTTGCTTTTTCTGTTGTGGAACTATTTATGCGCTTTCTTGTTATTCACCCTTTCCTGCTTTCACAGGTTGCTGAATCGGTGCTGAACTCTGAGGAGTTGGATAAAACTGTTGCGTGGTTAGTTGTTGCTGCGCGAAAAGATGGGTATGCCCAAGGATATGCTGAGTGTTCGCACCATGTAAATAGTGCTTTGAAGGTTGATTGGAATATCAGCAAATCTGCTACTTATGGCGTGGATACTAATGCTGCGCTTGTTGCCTTAAAGGCATAATTTAACAACTTGCAACTTCCAGTTATGGATCTGATAAATGTTGCGCTGCAATCTGACGATCACGTAGCGCAACTAAGGGAAATCTTTCCGGATGAGGGTGAAGATTTAGCGTAGGTTGAAAAATGTATTGAACAATTTTCTTGTAATATTTGGGATGTATATCCCTATCTTCGTTGATGCGCTGTTGCGCAAGTAACTAAAACACTGCCGTGTTTGATAGTTTTTAGAGCGTATTTGTACGCTGAGAATAGCATGATGTTTCTATTCGCTTGTTTGATGATTTTACAATATTTTGCATGGACACAATTACTTTGATTGGGTAAGGCAAATGAAGTTGGTATAAAGCTCATGTGTGAACTTACGGTCATTTGTGACGTGATCACTGACCGTTCTTGGAGCTTGTTTTGTAACTACCATAATGTTTTTGCGCTTACTAAAAGAAATTGCATGCACTTTGTAAGAAAAACACAGGAATAATAGAAACTTTGCTATTTTGTTTAGGGATAGGGCACAGAGGCCATTACAAGTTTGCTAATAATTATATGGAACTTAACTTACTCTCTAATTTTTCCGCTTCGTTTGATCAATCATGTTTTTCCGCGGGAAATGCATAGACTTGTTTCTTAAGTTTTCGCCCTTTTGCTTGGGCCATCCTCTCCCCGAGTTATCTGCTTTATTTCTTTGCGCACGTTTTGGAGCAAATGTGTGAGCTCGCCGCTTTTGAGGGCTTTCTCTATTTCGGTGCGTAAAGAAATGCAGTTGTTAGTGGTATGCCCGCTGTCCTTGTGATACTCGCAGTATTGGGCAGGGTCTTGTCCACGCTTATTTTTCATGGGGATCGGAGGTTTGAATTGATAGTCTTCAGTACTCAAAACTTCCGCCGGGGTCTTAGTTAGGGGAGTCCACTGCCTCTCCCTATTCTCCTGCTTAGACTCCCTTTGCGCGGTGAGTTTGTTGATCGTTGCTCGAGCGTCTTCAGACGAACGATTTCCCGAGCTAGACTCGCGCCATGATTTCTTAAATTTTCTCTCACTAGTTTAGCCTAAATCCGCGGGTCTATTATGTGGTGGCGGTGGCCTGTTTGTGGTAAGGTTCTTTTCGGTTTGCGCGTAGACCTTGGCCGCCGCCATTACCTTCTCCCAACTCTTTGGGAGGCCTTGTGTTCCAGATAAGACCTTAATCATGTCATCGCATCTAATCGTATACTTGAATTGAGCGCGGATTAGTTGTTCATGAACACCGCCGATCTCCAGTACCTCTTTGTTATATCTGGTAATAAAGTCCTCCAGATTTTCGTCGTCGTTGCGCCAAATGTTCATTACATCAGATGTATCGCGCATAGATCGCCGTTGTTGGCTGAAGTGGGTCAGAAATTTTTCTCGCAGATCTTTCCAAGATGTGATCTGTCCGATTGTCAAGTTATCGAACCAGATTCTCGCCGGGCCGGTTAGGGTCTCTACGAACAGATGGCACCATAATGGTAGAGTCCAGCCCCCAACCAAACCCGCGCTTGTAAATACTCTTAAATGATCATCCGGATCTGTCAACCCGTTGAACTTTCCCACGTTTGATGGTAATTTAGCTTTCTCAAGTGGAGCTAACGCTATTTTCATGATGAATTTTGAATTTTCCGCTGCTTCTGCAGGGCGGTAAATCAAATCGTAATTATGCTCTGCCTCAGGGTTGTAGACCGCACGAGGTCTGCATTTGTTGTAATTTGGCCGCAACCGGTCGAACACACTGGTATTTGCACTTAAACGGTAGGTTGGATCAGATTCATCGGTGTAGGTATTTTGTTGAGAACCCAACCTAGTGTGAACTGATTGTCTTCGATGCTCTCTCTGATGACTTCCTGATTGAGTGTACTCATGTTTTGAAGCAGACCTGAAGTAAACTTATGTATTCTCGTAAGTTGAATCCTCCCTTTGGGAAGCATTAGCATGAGATCCTGGTCTCCGTGATTGAGTTAGGGGAGCAGTTTGTGAACACAGCTGTGTGTATACTGCGTTCAGTGCCCCTTGAGACCTAACGTACCAGGAGATTGGAGTTTCTCCTGGTGGTAAAATTGACTGAACAGGATTTGCTGGTAACATTCCCGGAGTAACAAGTTCGTTTACTCGATTGGATTGAACCTCATTATCATCGGAGACTTCCTCCGGAATTCCTTCAGGTTGGACGTTGTTACCAAAATTCGGCCGAGGGCCAGTTTGTTGGCGACCTGATGTCTCTTCCATGAGCAAATGGAATCAACAAAATGAATCGAAAAACAAGAGAAAAACTGATGAGACAGAAAAACGGTTGGCGCCAATGAAGAAACACTAGATAAATGGTCGGAACCGAAATATCTAGGGGGTTTGGATCTGCATAAAAAGGGTTTGTTCTCTCTCGTTTGATTCGGTTATGATCGACCTTCTTCTCCGATAACTCTGCAAAAAAGAAGCACCGTTAGCCTCGCCAAGGGGAGAAAGGGGTTCTCTTCTTGACCCGACTCCGGTGTGAGAATAAGTATGGGTTATGAAGAAGAAGATGTATTTAGGAAGTGTGTGTAACTTGAATTTCATACCTGAACAGTTCTCGTATTTATAATCGGGAGTCTTTGGGTGGGAAACCTGTTAGTGAAAAGTTTACGGAAGATGCTAACCCCGTAAGCGGTTACATTTCCTTCCGTCAAGCTTCTTGATCCGACGTGAGAGCACACGGATCGTGGCTTAGATCGAAGGCTGGGGATTTGCCACGTGTAAAGTGATCAAGTGGAGATTACTCTCCAATTACATGCTTTCATTGTGATTTCAGGGATGCCTGAGGTGGTGACACGTGTCCATTCGGTTATAACCGTCTTAGTGGTGCACGATTGTATCCCTTCTAGAAGATTACTGCTGTAATCTGGTGTGACACCTTATCGTGTGGAATCAGCTAAATAAATAAATCCCAAGTCTGGGTAAATAGTATCCAAGTCTGGATATTAAGCGGAAGTGTTTAATTTAGGATTTTCATCCTTTGTTTTATGGAGGACAGCGCAAGGGTTTATGATTTCCTTGGGCGCGCAATGTTGTCTGATATCTGCCTCAAGCCTTTCTTTTGTAAGACCAGTGCGCGGCCACGCAACGTAGAAAGGTTGAAAGTCAAGGTTGTGGTATGGTCCCAAGCACTTATCATGAGGTTTTTGGGGCCTTACCCTTTCAGAAGAGTAGACTTTGTAGCGCACCTATTCTCTCATTGCCTGAGGGCACAGACGATTTTGTGGTTTATTGTGACGCGTCAATTCAGGGTCTTGGTTGTGTATTGATGCAACGGGATAAAGTCATTGCTTACGCCTCGCGCCAACTTAAGATTCACGAAAGGAATTACACTACACACGATCTAGAGCTGGGAGCTGTTGTTTTCGCACTTAAGATATGGAGACATTATCTGTATGGTACCAAGTGCACCATTTACACCGATCACATGAGTCTCGAGCATATCTTCAAACAGAAGGAGTTGAACATGTGACGTCGTCGATGGGTCGAGCTATTGAATGATTACGAATGTGCCATCAAGTACCATCCGGGCAAAGCCAATGTTGTGGCCGATGCCCTAAGCCGAAAGGATACCACACCTAAGCGTGTGCGAGCATTACAACTCACCATTCAATCTAGTCTTCCTTCCCAGATACGAGATGCTCAGGCAGAAGCATTGAAACCAGAAAACGTCAGGGCTGAAGCCCTACGCGGCTCAAGGCAACGGTTAGGACAAAAGGAAGACGACGCCTACTACGTAACAGGACGCATCTGGGTCCCACTCTATGGCAATTTACGAGAACTTGTAATGGATGAAGCACATAAGTCTCGTTACTCGGTACATCCTGGTTCGGATAAGATGTACCACGATCTCAAAACTACGTATTGGTGGCCTAGCATGAAAGCTCACATAGCAACTTACGTCAGCAAATGTTTGACTTGTGCGAGAGTCAAAACTGAATACCAGAAACCATCGGGCCTACTCCTACAACCAGAAATACCACAATGGAAATGGGAGCAAATTTCCATGGATTTCGTTACTGGCCTGCCTATATCTCAATGTGGAAATGATACTATTTGGGTGATCGTGGATCGACTCACAAAGTCTGCACACTTCTTGGCTATCAAGGAAACGGATAAGTTCTCCACTCTAGCAGACGTTTATCTTAAGGAAGTTATCTCGAGGCACGGGGTGCCAACCTCTATTATCTCTGATCGTGATGCACGTTTTACTTCAAAACTGTGGCAAGCAATGCACAAATCTTTTGGCTCTCATTTAGACATGAGCACCGCTTATCATCCGCAGACGGATGGGCAGTCTGAACACACCGTCCAAACCCTTGAAGACATGCTTAGGGCATGTGTGATTAATTTTGGTAACGGCTGGGAAAAAGCATCTCCCGTTGGTGGAGTTTTCGTATAATAACAGTTACCACACTAGCATCCAAGCCGCTCCGTTTGAGGCATTGTACGGGCGTAAATGCCGATCACCTCTTTGTTGGGCAGAGGTGGGTGATAGCCAAATCACGGGTCCAGAACTCATAGTCGACACAACGGAAAGGATTGCTCAGATACGACAACGAATGGCGGCAGCTCGTGATCGCCAGAAAAGCTACGCTGATAAGCGCAGGAAACCACTCGAGTTCCAGGTTGGGGATCGAGTGCTACTCAAAGTCTCACCTTGGAAAGGTGTAGTTCGCTTTGGCAAACGAGGCAAACTCAATCCGCGTTATGTCGGACCGTTCGAAATCATCGAGAAAATTGGCAAAGTGGCCTACACACTAAACCTACCCGTAGAACTCAGTTGATTTCACAACGTTTTTCACGTGTCAAATCTGAAGAAGTGTCTGTCAGATGAGACTCTCATAGTTCCTTTGAAGGAGCTCACTATCGACGATCAGTTGTGATTCGTCAAGGAACCAATTGAAATCACAGATTGAGACGTTAAGATTCTCAAGCGCACCAGTGTACCTCTTGTTCGAGTTCGTTGGAACTCCCTTCGTGGCCCAGAGTTTACCTGGGAACGAGAAGATCAAATGAAACTCAAGTATCCCCAGTTGTTCGGAAACAGTGCAACCACTACTGAGACTGAAGCTATTGCAGAATTTCGGGACGAAATTCCAAACCAACGGGGGGATGATGTGACACCCCAGGAAAACCAGGAAACAACACAACACAACACAACTAGCTTCCTCAGTAACTACGTGCTAAATTTCAGGATGAAATTTCTTTCAAGTTGGGGATAATGTGACAACCCGAGTTTTCAAGGTCTCTATTTGACGTAACCTTGTACTTCTTTGCAAAGTGTGTTTTATATATTTGGGGTGCATTATATTTGAATGTAAGATAATAATGTGATTTGTGTTAATTTGTGTTTTATAATTAAATATGGAGCATTGGCCGAACACCCCTGACGAAAACAAGGGGTTTTCGCCAACTTGTAGGCTGATGAAATCCCTTTGGATTTCATCAGAGATGTTGGGCCCAAAGTCAAACGCGGCCCAATGGCCTGATTTGTTTGATTAAACACGTTAAGGTTACAAAACAGTTTATTGTCAACCCTAGCTTTGAAACGGCAGTTCCTTCCTTTTTAAACTCATTCTCTTTTGCAAGTCCTTTCCCTGCAATCATACCTCTCGATCTCGTGGTTAGTGCATTACTGTTGGATCTGAGTTTGGTTTTGATTGTATTTTACGTTTGAAATTAAGATGGAAATGGATGAGTTGTGCAGCGGAATTAAGATGGAAACAAACTTTGCATACAATCAAACGAGAGTATTGCTTTGAACAAACATTTTTCACAATGAACCGAAAGATTGAATTTATTTCAATTTACGATTACAATTGCAATGATTGAATACAAACTCCCCCTCAGCCAGAGCTTAGTGTTTGTTCGTGCAGAGAAGACGATGTTGCAAAGAGCTAATAGAACAGTACAGAGCACTGTTCTATTTATAGGCACTAGCAAACCACTGAGCATCTAAGCTGACGTCACCATGAAAGTGACATCTAACCTCCTAAAAAACTCTAACCTCTGATCAATACAAATACTGCTATGCTAACAACTGCTATTACATTATAAACAGACTATAGAACAGCTGCTGCAACCTTCCACTGCTGTGAACTCAGCAGTACTTGTCCGGATCAGCAGTGCTTGACTCAAGGCAGTAGATTGAATCAGCAGAGCTTTAGTCTTTCATCAGGTCTTTACTTGAGCAGCAGTTTGACGGTCAGTGGCTTGTACGATCAGTAGATAGGAGGTCAGCAGATGTTGAACTTACTTTCAAGGGGAGAGACTTGTATGAACATCTGCTTATTCTGGATCCACTGCTCTGATCCAGTTTTGGCTTTAATTATCTGTTCCTCTGGTAGGGTTTAATCCCAACAATCTCCCCCTGGAACAGATAATGCCAAAACTCTTCATTTTGGTGGAACTTTATTGCCTCATCAACAGTTCCATTATCTGACCTTTAAGTTGTAATTCGAAGTCTTGGGCATCTGTATCATCTTCATCCCTGCCAAGTGGAAGATCAAGGAGATCCTGCATATCTTCAAGACTTAGACCAAGTGCTTGTTCCCTTGTTATATTCTTCACTTCTCCACCAGACCTGAACAGAGTCAATACATGGGTCTGTTTGTCAGTTACCCACTTTAGTACTTTTGAGCCTGGTGGGTTTCTTGGGAGATTTTTATTCGATGAGGAGTTTGGTGATGCTGGCCTATTAAAGACTGTCTGAGCAGTACTTGCAGGTTGATCCAATTCAAGATCTTCTTTTATCATTAATTTAATGCCCTCTTTTACAAGGATATTTCCAGCCTTTAGATCTTGAACTGTTTCAGCACCTAACTGGTTATGACTCCTTCTTTTGTAGATGGCAGCACCAGTTAGAGCAGTGGCTCTCCTGATTTGCAGCTTTGTTGGTCTTTTTGAAACCTCTGCTTCAGGATAGTCAGGCTTTTGAGGAACTTTGGGATCTTTCTTTCTTAGTTCCTCTAACCTTTTGTTAGCCCTGACTACATCTTCTTTCCATCTTGTTATTTGTCTTTTGTTCCCATAATCAGCAGCAACCAATTCCTCTTTCATTCTCTTCAGCTCAAGTGTTTTATCAGGCACATTCTTCTTGTACTTTGACCATTCTGGAGGAGTGTGTTGGACCTCATTCTTTATCATTTCTTGAATCTTGGCTGCTTCTTGTTCAAGCTCAGGAATGGTCCACTCCTTGTACATGTGCCTTTCTCCCTTGTATTTCTTTGTTTCCATAATGCTTTCAATGTAGTCTTTTCTCAGAGTCTCGTCTGCTCTTTCTGAGATTTGCTGACATACATTTTTTGCAAATTCTTCCAGGGATCTGACTTGTGTGAGCAAGTATTGATAGTTCTGCTGTATTTCCCTATCAGATTTCCCTTTTGTGTTTCTTTTGGAGATATCCTCTGCTTGCTTAGCCTTGATTTTCAAATATTCTTCAATATTGTTAGGCCTGGGATATCCTTTTACTGATGGCAGCTTCCTTTTAGCAGGGTCATCCTCATAGTAGAAAGATTTGGTTTCTTCTCTGACTGCTATGAGCTCAAGAGGAAATTGAACACCTGCAGGAGCTAAGGGCTGTTGAACTTGTGCTGATGAAAGAGGAATAGGCTTGGGTATTGTGACAAGTGACAAGGATTTTGAAGATGTTGGTGGTGGTGAATAGTCATCATCTTTAAGGATTAGCCTTCTCCTTTTTGTTTGAGGAGGGACTGATGATGTTTTGGGTGGAACAGTGGTGGTGGATTTGGTGGCAGTGGTTTGTGATTGACTAACAGCAGTTGAAACAACTGGTGCTTCAACCACTGTTGTCATTACAGCAGATGTTATAACATCTGCTGTCTTCTGCTTTTTGGCAGGAGGTGATGTTGTTTTTGGTGGTGATGGTGGTAAAGCAGTGGATGTGGTGTGTGTTAAAGTGGTGTGTGTTGAAGTGAGAACAGATGTTGAAACCACTGAAGTACCAGCAGTAGTTGATACAACAGGAGTTACAACAACTGTTTTGGATGGTGGTTTTGGAGCAGACTTTGAACGTCTGGTTGGGATGGATTTGGGTTGCCTTACTTTTCTAGTAGGCTTCTTCTTTTCATCAACAGGATTTTCATCATCCTTTGACCCAGAAGTACCCTGATCTGGATAATCCACCCTAGCTTTCTTCTTGGCCTCTCTATCCTTTTTGACACTTGCAACTGCTTCTGCCAGTGCATTTGTGGTCTCATCAATTTTCTTGCTACCATCTGGCAAAGGGATATTTTTGGTCATGTTTTCTCTTTCTGGTTCAATGTAAAGACCATCATCTATTCCCTTCTTCTTCCACTCCTGAATTTTCTCCCCCTTTTTGGCATTATCTGGAGGGAGTTGATCAATAAAGAGGACAGTTGGAGGAGCAGTGCCAGTGGTATGCAAGATCTGAGCTTTTAGAGCCTTGAGATCAGCTTGGGTGTTCTTGAACCTAGACTCCAATGTATTTCTCAGCTTTAGTACATGTTTTTCATGTTGCTGATCTGCCATTTGTGCTTGTTGATGGAGAAAAGGTTGAAATAGATTCCAGAGCTCACTTGTAGCAGGTGCTTGTGGTGGAGCAGGTGCTTGAGGTGGAACAGCAGTGGATTGCACCTTTTGTACTTGTAACAACTGTTGCAGCATATCTTTGAGTTCTGCAACAGAGTTATCAAGTTTTTCAACACGGTCCGTCAATTTCTGGTACTTTAAACCATCACCCAATTTAATAGGAACATCTGATTTCCCACTAGCAGTGGTTTTATCAGTGGTTGAGGTAGGGAGTTTACTCCAAACATTAACCACTGATGCCCCTTTGTCTTGGTACTGGGGTCTTCTCCCTTCAACACTTGACAGTCTTTTGATGTTGCCAGAGGTCAAGAAAAGTCCACTGGTAGATGTCAGAGGTGCTATGGAAGGAATTGCCTCCAAGGAAGTCTTATTAATGTAACCACTGTCCAAATGTAAACCAGTGGGTTCAACATTTGTAGTGGCTGCTTCACTTGGAATACCACCAAGAGTTACTTGTAACTCAAGGGGTGTAACCTCCTCAGGTTGTGTTGGTGGGTTAGCAAAGATTGATACATCAGACCCAGTCATTTGTTGAGGTATATTCTCATTAATTGGTGATTGAGAAGGACTGGTTAGTGCCTGGTTCAAATCAATTGCATCCAACAGAAGTTTAGTTGGTGGGGGAATTGTGGATGTGATGTTTGGCGTTGAAAGAGAATTTGCCCCGGGCATTGGGCTGTGGATAATGGAAACGAGTGTTTCCAGAGCATCATATTGTGGAGTCCCTATTTGTACAACCTGTTCTTTTTGAGAAGAAGCAGGAGGAGTTTCGGTTATGGGTTGAGATATTTGTACCAACTGCTGTGAGGAAGAAGCAGCAGTGGTTTCTTGTGACTTTTGTTGTGTCACAGGCAGTTGCTCTGGTATCTCATCCTCCAGAGTTTCCTTTTTGATGGGTTTGGGGGGTTTTTTTATTTTTCTTTTTCTGTGGCTTTTTGGTGATTTTAGGTGTGGGTTTCAAAGCAGTTGTGTTGCTACTTTGATCACCTTGAGCAGTGGGCTCAGCAGCAGATACCTGAGGAGCAGTGGTAGCTGCTAAAGTCTGCTCAGGCACCTCTGCTTGTGTTTTGCAAGGTGTTGACATTCTTGTAAAAGTTTCAGCAGTTAAGTTGTGCATTTGTAAAGAGTCACCTTGGTTTATTGCAGCAATATCATTCTTATTGAATTTCTTTTCAAAATAATAGCTTAAAAACCTGGGAAACAGTAAGAATGATTTTGTTTCAACATTTTTAACCAGGTCATTAAAAATTTCACGGGAATAATTAAAATTTTCTTCTTGAAGAATAGCATATCCCAGATTTTGAATTTTTAATGGTATTTCGTTAAAAGCAGTGGTCTTGTTTGAAACACACATTAGAAGGGTATGAAATAAAAACCTTGTTGCAGAAGCGAAGTAACCTTTTTGTAAGGTGTCCTTTTTCACTTCTGCATTATACCCTCTTTCCAGAAAATCATTTTTTAACTCGTTTTTGGGAAAAGAAAGTTTACCTTCCTGATCGTCGAGTTGAAAGACCTCTGAAATGGATTGTGGTGTGATTTTGACATCTTTACCCTTTAGAGAAGAGTTAAAGGCTATTACAGTGTCTCCTTGTTTTTCAAGGGTTGCATTCTTCCAGAACTCTCTTTGGGTAGTCAAATAAATTGGTGCATCCGCTGTTAACAAAGTTTTGTACTTTGATGCGGAGATGGTATCAATGATGGAATTGAAGATATTTGTGGTGCTGGGTTTTGTGAGAAGACCCAGAAGATTGTGAGATTTTTTGTGTGGAATTTCGGTGAGTGTGGCCTTTTGAGAGACCTCTTTTGAAGATGATTTGGAAGTGGGTTTTGCAGATGGCTTCGATTTAGTCATTTTGGAGATGATGATCGAAGAATGTTGTGAAGGAATTTGAAGAAAAACTGTTTTGAGAAGAAAATTTTTGGAGAATTCAATTCGACAGTAAAACCCTATTTTTGATGTGAAGTGGGGGTTTTATAGAGGAAAAAGTGAAGGCTGACGTGGCAGCGGTTACAAAAGTACTGACCACTATGTACTGCCCACATGCCAATCTCTGATGAAATGAAGGACAGTACTTTTATGAAAGTTACTGATGAAGGTAGTGGTTACAACGGTAAAATGAAAGCAGTGGATGATTTTCACTATCAGTGGATAGCATATCAGTGGATAAGACACTGCTTTTGAACAACAGAGTTTATCAAGGAAATGAGAGAACAGAGGATGGCTTTCAGCAGTGGACAGACTTTGTAGTAGAGCAGTCTTTTTGAACAAGCAGTGGTTATGGCAGACTTTTAAGGATTTTAATGAAAATTTCATTTTTTAGCTATTTTTAAGGATGGATTTTTTATTTTCTGAAAACATTTTAATGCTTTTATTCATAGAAAGACAAGATGTTGCTTGTTATTCCATGTTTAGCATCCCAATTCTAGAGACCAAGCTTTCAAAGGTGGCTGTATCAAGTGCTTTTGTGAGAACATTTGCCAACTGGTCTTTAGTTGGGACATGATGCAGAGAAATCAAACCTTTTTCATAGCAATCCCTCACAAAGTGATGTCTGATGTCGATGTGTTTGGTGGTTGAATGGGAAACTGGATTTTTGATGATATTATATGCTGCCTGGCTATCCAACATGAGTGGTGTTTTTAAGGCACTGATACCAAAATCCAGCAACTGGTTTTGAAGCCACAGGAGTTGGGCTGTACAGCTTGCAGCAACAATGTATTCAGCTTCAGCAGTGGATGTTGAAACAGCTGCTTGCTTTTTGCTTTGCCATGAAACTAAGCAATCACCTAGAAATTGGCACCCTCCTGATGTGGACTTCCTTGTGGTGTTACATCCAGCAAAATCACTGTCTGAAAATCCTGAAAGCTTGATATTCCCATTAGCTGGATACCAGATACCAAGTGTGGGAGCACTTTTTATGTATCTGAATATCCTTTTTACAGCAATAAGATTGGATTTTCTAGGGGCTGATTGACTTCTTGCACAAACACATGTTGCAAACATGTCGTCTGGCCTAGATGCAGTTAGGTACAACAAAGACCCAATCATGCTTCTATATAAAGTTTGGTCAATCAGCTCATCCTTTTCATCAGTCATGACAAGCTTATTTGTTGCCATGGGTGTGCTGCAAGGTTTACAATCATTCATATCAAATTTGTTTAAAAGTTCTTTTGCATATTTGCTTTGATGAATGAAAGTACCATTTTGCATTTGCTGAACTTGGAGACCAAGAAAGCATTGCAGCTCACCCATTGCACTCATTTCAAACTCAGCTGTCATGAGTTCCCTAAACTCTTCACACATTGTATTACATGTGCTTCCAAAAATAATGTCATCCACATAAATTTGGACAATCATTAAATCCTTTCCTCTCCATTTTAGAAACAGTGTTTTATCAATGGTACCTCCTTTGAAACCATTTGAGAGTAGAAAGGTGGAAAGAGTTTCATAACAGGCCCTTGGTGCTTGTTTCAGGCCATACAGGGCTTTGTTCAGCCTGTAGACATGATCTGGATAAAATGGATCCTCAAAACCTGGAGGTTGACACACATACACCTCTTCTTGAATTGTACCATAGAGGAAAGCACTTTTGATATCCATTTGGAACACCTTCATGTTGTGGTTGACAGCAAAGGCCAGGAACAGTCTTATAGCTTCCAATCTTGCTACAGGGGCAAAAGTTTCATCATAGTCAATCCCCTCTTCCTGTCTGTAACCTTGAACCACAAGCCTGGCTTTATTCTTGACAACAATGCCCCTTTCATCAGTTTTGTTCTTGAAGACCCACTTTGTGCCGATGGGGCTAACCTCTTCTGGCAGTGGTACAAGCTCCCATACTTGTTGTCTTTTAAACTGTTGGAGCTCCTCTTGCATGGCTTCTACCCAACTGTTCTCTTTCAGTGCCTCTTGGTACTTGACTGGCTGATGGAGTGATAGAAAAACAGCAAAAAGACAAATGTTTTGGGTTTGGCTTCTTGTGAGCACCCCTTCATTGATGTTGCCAATGATTTGGTCAGGTGGATGAGATCTCAAGTAGATTAAATCTCCTTGATATGGAATGATGGCATTTGTTGGTGAAGGCTGCAAATGTGTATCATCTGAGCTAACCACTGCTGGTGACTTTGATGACCCAGCAGTGGCTTCAAAAGGTGGTGGAATGGGGGGTAATGAAGTGGACACATGCTGACTTTTATCCACTGTTTGGGGACTTTTGTCAGCAGTGTTTGTTGATGTGGAAGCAGTGGTTAATGGGCTACTTTGGTCAACAACTGTTGAGGTAGCAGTGGTTGAGCTTTGACAGCTGTTTTGAACATCTGATGCTCTTCCCATTCTGACAGACTTTTGAGGAATGATGATTTCATACCCATAGTCTGGTGTTGAATCCTCTGATGGACCTGCACTGTTAGTCATGACAACAGTATTTTCAAAAGTGAATTTATCAAGATCAAACAGATCTGCAGGATTTGGTGGGATTTTCATTGATGAAAGTTCATTGAACTTTACATTCAAGGTCTCCTCCACTGCCTTGGTCCGTGTATTAAACACTTTGTAGGCCTTGGCAGTGGTTGAGTATCCCAGATGATAACCACAATCAATTTTGGCTGCAAATTTTGAAATTGAGTCTTTTAAATTCAAAATAAAGCATGGGCAGCCAAATACCTTGAAGTAAGAGATCAGTGGTTTGATTTTATACAGAATTTCATAAGCAGTCTTTTTGTGCCTGGGGTTTATTAAAACTCTGTTCTGGACATAGCAAGCAGTGTTTACTGCCTCTGCCCAAAAAGTTAATGGCAAACCTGAATCAGCAAGCATGGTTCTGGCAGCCTCAATCAAAGTTCTGTTCTTTCTTTCAACTACCCCATTTTGCTCTGGTGTTCTAGGGATGTTGTACTGCCTTACAATCCCTTTCTTCACACAGAAGGCATCCAACTCCTTATTTTTAAATTCTGTGCCATTGTCACTCCTGAAGACTTTCACTGGAAGGTCAAATTGCTTTTCAACCTGTGTCACAAAGTCTTGCAAAATGCCTGCAGTCTCATCTTTTGAGTGTAAAAAGAAAGTCCATGTAAACCTAGAGAAGTCATCAACAATAACCAAACAATATCTTTTCTTCTTGAGACTCATGACTTGAACTGGGCCAAACAAATCCATGTGCAGCATTTGCAAACACTGGGTTGTTTTGGACTCTTCAATGGACTTAAAAGAGCTTTTATGCTGTTTTCCTTTTAAACAGGAAACACAATGCTCAGGACATGAAAACAATTTTTGTGGCAGGCCTCTTACCAAACCATATTTTGAAATTTCAGTGATTGTCTTAAGATTTGTGTGCCCCAGTCTTCTGTGCCAAAGTTCTGTCTCTTTGTTAGATGCAGCTGAGAACAGACAGGCATCAGCTCTGGGACACTCTTTTGACATATCAACAACATAAACATTGCCACTTCTTTGAGAAACAAGTTTTGTTTGACCGGTGTTTATTATTGCTTCAATCTTTTTGACCATTTCTGGTCCAACAATCCTACAACAATCCTTTGTGAAGAATGACCCATACCCCTTGTCACTCATTTGTGAAACACTCAGGAGGTTGAATTTCAGACTGTCTATCAGATTGACATTTTCAAATTTTACATTTCCAGATTGTACTGTACCAGACCCCAGAACTTTCCCTTTACTGTTATTCCCAAAGGATATATCACCCCCTCCATGAATTTTGAAATCCTTGAGTAGGGCTTTACATCCAGTCATGTGCCTGGAGCCTCCACTATCAACATACCACAGACTATCTAAGCAGGCAGAAGCTCCCTGCACATGAAGTAAAAGGATTAGTTCATTAGGGTTTCCAAAGCCAATAAGGCTTTGGATGGGGTCTCAACAGTGTCTGGGATGGATGCAGATTAATGGACAGTGGTTAGGTCAGGGGTTTGGACAATTTTAGGACTGTTTCTTACTAACCACTGTTGGGGGTCTTGACCAATCACCTGTTGGTAACCAAAAGGATGCCTATTCACTTTAGGTTTAGAGGGCCTTTTGTAGGTCTCATAAACATGTGGAATCCTTTGGTAAGATGGTTGTGTTTGTCCCTTACCTCTTCTGAACTGGTTGGCAGGGGGTGCATCAGTAACCTGGACATCTCTTTTAACAGATGTTTGGTTCAGCTGTTTTGTGACAGCTGTTTGAACTGGCACAAACAGTGGTTGGTTTTTGGTGAATTTGACAGATGATGTTGATGGACTCAAGGATGTTTTAGCAGTGTACTCATTCTTTTTCACATCAAAGTTTTTGAGATACACACATGCTTGAGTTTTGTGGTTTGTTTTACCACAAACAATGCAGCTTTCAGCAGGAACAATGACACTTGTTTTGTTTAAATCATATGCTTTTAAATGGAAACAATCTTTTGTTAGATGATTCCTTTCCTCACAAAATTCACAAAACAGGTTATTGATCTTTTCTTTCTTCTTTCTCTTTTCGGACTCCTTTGCAGCAGAGTTTTTAACCTCTGCTGGGATGTCCTTGAGAGGGATGACTTTAGCTTTTGGAGCTTTAATACCATCAGCGGTTGTAAAGTCCATTGGCTTGAAATTTTCAAGAATATCACACTCGTCAGACCATGTGGGTTTAAACTGATATTGTTCAATCTCCTCAAAAGTAGAGGGTCCCATTGGTCTGTCAAGCGTGATTTTGTTACCAAGTTTGTCAGTGATTTTCACTTCTTGGCCATTCTTGTTTGTGGGGATGAACTCAGTGGTTACATCAGTAGTTTGAACAGATTTTTCAAAAGCAGTGTTTTCATCATCATGTTTTCTATAACCAACACCAAATTTCACATTGCTTTTAATCTGTTTTTCAAGCATAACCTCATACCCTTTGCATGATTCCACCCATTTTTCACAGGTGATCTGGGTGGACTCCAACTCCTTTTTGCAAACTTGGTATTTTTCTACCATAGTTTGGAGTTGGGTTTTGGTTATGCTCTGCTCTTCTTTCAGACTGCTGATCTCTTTTTCTTTTTCAATCAATTTGTTTTTAAGTTCTTTTATAGACCTTTCAAATTTGACTTCATCAGTTAAGATTTTATCCCGAAGGTTTTCATTTACCTCTTTGATGTTAGCAAAAGCAATAATGCAATTGTCAGAACACAGTTTTTCAAGAACTTGAGGATACCTTGGCAGCAGCCATCATTGCACAATCACATTGATGATTTTCTTCATCATCAGCTCTTTCTTCTTTCTCTTCTTCTTTATCCTCTTCGAACCATGGGTCTGTCATTGGTTCAATCAGGGTTCCTGAACTTTCTCCCAGCAGTAGTTCACTAGCCACAGCAGTAACCACTGCTTCACTCACCTCATCCACTGTTTCAGCACTTAGCTGTTCACCTTCAGTTTCAATCCCCTCTGCTATTGACTCTAATGCCATAAAAACAAAATTCATCATTAGAAGGTTCATTAAAGGCATAGAGTGCAAAATTTTCATCACCAAGCTCATCAGGCATACTGCTCCAGTCAACAAAACCTTGAGTGAAAAAAGCTTTGCTGATCTGGTTGTACTGCTGCTGGAGCAGCTGTTTGAGGTGCAACAGTTTGCACTTGTGCCTGAGGGACAGGGGTTTGCACGTACTGAATTTGTGGAACAGTGGTTTGGACATAATGCACAGGCACAGGGGCAGCAGCATAGTGAGCAGTGTTAACATGAGCTGCAGGGGTATATTGGGTATAGTGCACAGTGCTTTGATTTTGAGGTCTTGGGTTTGAGCTAGGATGAGTAATTATAGGACCAGTAGTTTGACTCCTGCATTCCCTAGCGAAATGACCTAGCCTATTGCACTTGTAACACTTGATTTTCGATTTATCCAACCCAACCCTTAGATTCCCATGTAAACCTGGGAATTTTCTCCCTGTTCTTTTGTAGAATTTGCTTGTTCTTACACTAAGCAAAGCCAATTGGTGCAAAATGTCCATCTCTTCTAAGTCAGTGGGATCAAAATGTTGCAAATCATTGAGTTCAAAACACAAATTATCTTAAATCTGGTTTTCATTAGCTGTAAATGCATAGTTTGCAGAGTGGGGATCAGGGTTGTTAAAATTTGCACCAGCAGTTATATCATTGAAGTGATCATAACCCTGATCCTTACCACTGCTACCAAATTCTTCCTGACCAAAAAGAGCTGTGCTACCGAATGAATAATCATCAGCAACTTTTCCAGACTCTTGCAACTTCTTTTTCTGGTTCAACTCCCTTTCATAGGTCAGGAGTCGACCATGAAGTTGGGTCAGGGTCAGATCTTTGAACTCAGCAGAGTTTCTGGTGACAAAAGCTATGGTGTCCCATTTTTCTGGTAGTGACCTAAGGAACCTGCTATTTTGAGTTGAATTTGGAAAAGTCACTTTAACAAGCCTTAGTTCACTGATGAGACAACTGAACCGCTCAAATTGTTGAGTCAGTGATTCACCCTTGATGTGACAAAATGTTTCATACTGCTGGTTCAGTATTTCCCTATTGTTTTCAATAACTTCTTTGGTTCCCCCAAACTGTTCCTTCAGCGCATCCCAAAGCTCTTTGGCACTGTTACAGTGTAACAGTCCAGCATAAATCCAATTGGGTAGCGTAGATGCTATGATGCTAAACGCTTTAGCATCGAGTTCGAACTTTTGGAAATCAGTTTCAGTATAGTTTTCAGTTGGTTTAGGAACGAACTTCTTAGCATCTTCAGTGCTTGGCACCATAGGAACATGGGGACCAAAAACAACAGACCTCCAACATCCGGTGTTCTGTTGAGCGAGGATGTGACCCATCCTCCGCTCCCAGATGTTGTATTCATTTCGTTTAAGCATAGGTGGTTTAAAAAGCGAGCCAATGTTATTCTTATCATCTTGAGATTGTGACGTCATCCTGGTTGTTTTACAGACACTGATTAATCAACTTTAATGGTGATTAAACCTTGCTCTGTTTTTCAACACAAACGAACAAACTATCGATATCAACGATTTTGAGCTGAACTATTTATGTCAAAATGATTGTTAAATCAAATTTGACTGTCCAAGCTCTGATACCAATTGTTGGATCTGAGTTTAGTTTTGATTGTATTTTAAGTTTGAAATTAAGATGGAAATGGATGAGTTGTGCAGCGGAATTAAGATGGAAACAAACTTTGCATACAATCAAACGAGAGTATTGCTTTGAACAAACATTTTTCACAATGAACCGAAAGATTGAATTTATTTCAATTTACGATTACAATTGCAATGATTGAATACAAACTCCCCCTCAGCCAGAGCTCAGTGTTTGTTCTTGCAGAGAAGACGATGTTGCAAAGAGCTAATAGAACAGTACAGAGCACTGTTTTATTTATAGGCACTAGCAAACCACTGAGCATCTAAGCTGACGTCACCATGAAAGTGACATCTAACCTCCTAACAAACTCTAACCTCTGATCAATACAAATACTGCTATGCTAACTACTGCTATTACATTATAAACAGACTATAGAACAGCTGTTGCAACCTTCCACTGCTGTGAACCCAGCAGTACTTGTCCGGATCAGCAGTGCTTGACTCAAGGCAGTAGATTGAATCAGCAGAGCTTTAGTCTTTCATCAGGTCTTTACTTGAGCAGCAGTTTGACGGTCAGTGGCTTGTACGATCAGTAGATAGGAGGTCAGCAGATGTTGAACTTACTTTCAAGGGGAGAGACTTGTATGAACATCTGCTTATTCTGGATCCACTGCTCTGATCCAGTTTTAGCTTTAATTATCTGTTCCTCTGGTAGGGTTCAATCCCAACAATTACCTTTACTGTAAATTGTTGCTGAAGATTTGTTTGATGGTTATTCGATTTGAAATCACTTTTGTCTATTTATTTGGCAATCATGAATTAACTGTTAGCATGTAATGATTGTGGTTATGTTATGCCTTTCCATGAATGATCTGATGACGTTATGATGATCTTGATTTGTTGAATGATGGCTGAATAATAATCATGATGGTATGATGATTGGTAAGTATCTAGATCTTCGTGTATCGTATGTTATGTTGCGATTAATCTTGATGGGTATGTGATCATATATTAGTTGAGTAGATGTTCAATGTTTCTGTTATGATAATCAAAGATTTCAAACTGATATGAATGAACGATTTGTTGATTGAAACCGTAGAGATTGTTAGTGATGGTTAGGGTTGTTGATGTAATACGTAACTGATGATGTTGGTGATTTATGGAGCCGACGAAAACACCCTCCCACCCTACGAAAACACTACCCCAACGAAAACACTTGGGATTTCGTTGCCCAAGTGTTTTCGCCAACAAGTGATTTCGCCACCAAGTGTTTTTGTCACAAGGATTTTCGCCCTATATGGATTTCGTCTAAGTGTGTGACAACAGTAACCTTGTTTAGTCTATTAACTGAGTTAAGTTTATTAACTCTGTTAACCTTATTAACTGTGTTAAATTTTGTAACTCTGTTAGTCTATTAAACCTGTTAAGTATTAACTCTGTTAGTTCGGCAAACTCAGTTAGCTTATTAAATATGTAACTCTGTTATATATGTTAATCTAGTTAAGTTTGCTAACTCTGTTAAGTGTGTTGTTGGATAATTATATTAGTATAAACTGCAAAAGACATTTATGTGAAACATGAACTGTATGAATGTGATTAACTGTTGTGTGATGCATGATGTTAACTGCCAAACACACCCTGTGGTATTGATTGCATGCGAAACATTACGAACTTGAACTGATTGAGTATACATGCATACTATAGGACTTGACTGATTACTTGTGAGCACATAGTTTAGCATACCGAGCAAACCAAGGTGAGTTCACACTTCTAAGGCATGGGATTCCCGGTGTGTTGGGAATGGGATTGAATAACTACGACAGGACTTGTACATATACCACTACTAGACTACTTACCACCGTCCTCGGATAGGGAAGGACGCCAGCGCTAAACCTACGTACTCGCTACGTACCACTGTCCTCGGATTGGGAAGGGCACTTACGTAAAACCTACGTAATCTAATACTTACCACTGTCCTCGGATTGGGAAGGGCACTTACGTAAATCCTACGTAAACTCATACTTATCACTGTCCTCGGATTGGGAAGGACACCTATAGATACAACTAGTCTAGTAATATACAACATGGGAAGCCCCCACTAAATATCGTAAAGGTTTGGGAAACAAGAATACTGGGTAACACATGATTCTGAAACAAACTTACGATTTCTGAAACGAACTCAATAATTGAACAATCAACTGTGAACTCGCCCAACTTTATTGTTGACTCGTTGTTACATGCCTTGCAGGTCGATAGGTACTTTTGGAGCTTGCACGGGGAGGCGTGATCGTTGTGGGATATGGACTGTTATGTCCTACACTTAACATTGAACGTTAAACTATGTTTTGGTTATTTACACATTACTTTGCTTCCGCTGATTTCTTAAACATGTTTGGTTTATTTTGAAACACCAATTATATTGGGTTTGGTTTTCATTTACTTAATGGTATTGTTCAATATGATTGGTGACTTGATCCTGGTCAGTCACGCCTCCAGGCGGTGATACTCCGCATGTGGATTTTTGGGGGTGTGACAGTTTCTTAGTCAGATTTACCACAAATTTACTGTTCGGATTCTAAGTCCAACTTTGAAGACCAAAACAGAAAATTTTTATGAGTTTTTAGGATAGAACTGTAAGTAACCAGCAACTGTTTTCAACCAAAGTCGCTCATTTGAAGATGAAAATAGAAATAAAATATGTTTTTAAACACAAACCGTGTGAAACAAAACTGGTTTGAATCACAAACATAATGGTTTTGAATACACGAACGATATTTTAAAATTTTGTTTTAAGATTGTAGGATCCGTTCGTGTATAAATAAAATAAAACAGTTTTATTAAACAATTACAATACAACAGTAAAATTACAAAACTATTACAACTGAAAAAATCAGAATACAAGAACAAAATTGAAAACAGAACAGAAACGTGACTGAGGGTTGTGTTTAACACAGGGCCCTTAAAACAAATTCCGAGTCTCCCAAGAGAATTCGTTTTGTTTCCCAGGGTACAACAGCCGGAGCAGTAGTACTGTCGGAGCTGGCTCGAGGACCAGAAGAATACCTTGAGAAGAGCAAGAAAAAGATAAGAAATTTGTAGGGAGAATTTTTCATATGCTGTTGGAGAAGACTTAGTTGTGTTTACGGATGTATCACGCCAAGGGTTGGGATATTTTTAATGCAAAGATGTATGGTTATAGCATATGCTTCAAGGCAATTGAAGCAGCATGAGGGTAATTACCCGACCCATGACTTAGAATTAGCAGCGGTGGTGTTCCCCTTAAAAATATGGAGGCATTACTTGTACGGGACTAAAAGTACAATTTATTCGGATCATAAAAGTCTCAAGTATTTATTCGAATAGAAGGAGCTAAATATGAGACAACGAAGGTGGCTAGAGCTCATTAAAGATTATGATTGTGATATTCTCTATCACCCAGGTAAGGCAAATGTTGTGGCCGACGCCTTAAGCCGGAAAGATTACCCGTCTCCTATTCGAGTGAAGTCCATGAGAATGGTAGTTACTCCTCGAATTCTTAAGGTAATACAAGAAGCACAAACAAAATCCTTGAGTGCGGGTGATCCAAAGAAAGAAAGAACGAAAGGGTTTGTGAACGAACTAGAGGAAAATGTGAATGGGTTAAAGACAAGATTCAGTCGAATCTAGATACCTTGGCTTTGTGAAGTAAAAACTATGTTACTCGAAGAAGCTTATAAGTCCTGATATTCGATACATCCAGGAGCCACAAAAATGTATCGAGACTTGAAGAAAGATTATTGGTGGCCTGGTATGAAACGTGACGTTGCTAAGTATGTTGTGGAATGTTTAACCTATTCCAAGGTAAAGGCGGAACATCAGAAGCCGTACGGTAAACTACAACCGTTGGAAATTCCAGTATGGAAATAGGAAGACGTGACGATGGATCTGGTGACCAAACTTCCCAAAACAAAGAAAGGTCACGATGCCATATGGGTGATTGTAGACCGTCTCACCAAAAGCGTGCACTTCTTACCCATCCGGGAGACCTCCTCTTCAGAAAAGATGGTGGAAATTTATGTAAACGAGATAATATCTCATCACGGAGTACCCGTATCCATTGTGTCAGACCGAGATACCCGGTTCACATCTCGGTTTTGGCAAAAGTTCCATGAGAATATGGGTACAAAGTTAAACTTCAGTACCGCCTATTACCCCCAAACGGATGGTCAATCTGAGCGAACCATTCAAACGCTCGTATATATGTTAAGAGCATGTGTTATGGATTTTGGTGGAAGTTGGGACGACCATTTGCCATTGGTGGAATTTTCGTACAACAATAGCTATCATAATAGCATTCAAATGGCACCGTATGAAATGTTGTACGGAAGGAAATGTAGAACTCCTGTTTGTCGGGGGAGGTGGGACAAAGAGAAATTGCACCCAATGACGTGGTGGCCAAGACTAATGAGAAAATTGATATTGTACGGGCCCGATTAAAGGCTTCATAAGACCGAGAAAAAGCTTACGCGGATCGAAGAAGACGTCCCATCAAGTTCCAAATTGGGGACTTCGTGTTTTTAAAAGTCGGTTTCGTAAACGAGGGAAGTTGGGTCCCTGATACATTGGACCTTTCAAAATATTAGCCCGGGTTGGGAAGGTAGCTTATCGGTTGGATTTACCGCCAGCCTTGGATGGAATTCATAATACTTTTCATGTATCGCAACTTCGAAAGTGCCTCGCATATGAAACGACACATGTACAACTCGACGACATTGAAGTCGATGAGCGAATGAATTATGTTGAAAGGCCATTAGCAATTAAGGATTCCAAGGTAACGCACCTACGCAACAAAGTTATAAAACAAGTCTTAGTTCAATGGCAACATCGAAAAGGATCGGATCTAACTTGGGAGTTAGAAGATGAAATGCGGGAGCACTACCCGACGTTATTTGGTATGTATCTAGGTTTCGGGGACGAAACCTCCTTTAAGGGGGGTACACTTGTAACACCCCAAAAATGCGTAATTTATTTATTTTACCTTAAATATTCTAAGTATCTAGTATCATAACCTTAGTTGACCAACTAAGTTAAAGAAATGTGATGTTAGCATAGAAAGAATGAAAGATTGTGTATTAATAAACAACAATTAGAACTAGAGGGGCTAAACTTGCATAATTGAATGGAAGTTTGATTAAAACAAATAAAACATAAGTGCTGGGTATGTGTGTGTGTGTGTCTGTGCATAGAAGAGAAAGAGGGAAGGAGAGCAAAACCAAACTAAGACAAAAATATTCAATTCTAACAAATTGAAGAATTAAATTGATGCCAATCTTATGCATATGCCCAAATAAGTGATCATCTATGCTTATCTAACAAGTGGTAAGTCGAAATTCTTGATTTGGTGATTTGTAGAAAGTGGGTTTTAACCCAATCATGAGTTCATATAAAATTTTGTGTAATTGTCAGTTAGGATCATACCATAGAACATGAATTATGCTTGAAATTGGATGAACTAATGATTAAAAGTGGAAACCCATTTGAAGTAGGGACATTGTGAAGTGTAGTGATGGATTATGTACAAATTAGTATGATGATTATGTATGTAGTTACTTACAATGAGTATTGGTTAGATGAAATTTGATTATGATTGAATGTTATATGAAAATTAGTTAAATTTGATGATCTTGATATGAACTAGTGAGAATAAGCATAAGATACTTGTACTTCATGCTTTGTTAGTAGTATGCACACCATGTGTTTGATGAAATGCTTGTGTAATGGTGGTTATGTGATGATGATGATGATGATGATGATGATTTTTTATGCATATGATGATAAGTGATTCAGATTGGTAATTTGGTGGGTGGCTAGCTCACTATGTTAAGGTAAATATGAGATAAAAACATGAGATTGAAAGAATGTTGAATGTGAAATTGTAAGAGTGAAGGAAGAAAGCACGAGTCAATCCGGATCGCAAGCAACGCAAGGTAAAGGTAAGTTCATATGAACTTCACTTCATCTTAATGTAGTTCATTAAATTAGTTTCAAATTGATACTATTAGCTTATTGGTATTACTTTAAGTATGGTAACATGATACGATGTATAATGAAGAAATAGTTTGATAGTATGGAATGAACTTGATTACAAATGACTCGTTGTAAACGTGTCAAGTAGAATGAAATGGTTAAAGTATGGACCCGTTAGAACGGGTCGGATGAATCATGGACTTGTCGACAAAAGAATGAAACACTAAGATTTCGTAGTTGGTGAGATTATTGAAAGCATGGAATGTAAGTAAGAAACATGGTGCAAAAACCAAGACCATGATAACGGGTCAAACAGGAGTATAAAGGTTAAATGAAAGTTTTATATTCAGTGAGTTATATTTATAAATGCTTTTGTGTTGTGTTTGATAGGGAAATTGTAATCCTGATAATCGTGCGCTTGGAACGAACACACCGCATCACCCCCTATGTGCTTCCGGTTCAAGTTTGATGTTAATGGGTCAAAGCAATTACTTTTTGGTTGTATATGCCGTTTTTAAATAATTATGTTTTTCTTGTGTAAACCATAATTTATATTTTGGAATATTTTAAGTAGGTTAATATCCCTTTTACAAATCTTATGTTTTGTGTTCGATTGTATGAAACATGGGGAAATTTTGGTTAAAACTTTTTGTATTACGGTATGAAGGTTTAAGTATATTACGTTTTGACCTTACGATGAAATGGGCATAACAGTATTGACCAACAACATTGGTACAAGTATCGGTGTTATGGGAACATGTATTGGTATTCGTTTTTATGATTTTCGATTAATATAAAATACGACTTTTTTTATTGAATTACATTATACAACTTTTGTGTAATATTATTACATAATCCAACAAAATATGGAATATAATATACTCATTGTTTTGGTTGTTTTTTTATATAAAAAAGTAGCAAAAAGGACAATTCTAATGGAGCTAGAAAGAGGTTTATAACTAAGCAATACATAATTATATAGTAATGTATATTATAGAAAAAAATGTTCAGATAGTCTCTGTGGTTTGCTCATTTTTCAATTTTAGTCCCTAACTTTCTAAAATTACACCTCTACTCCCCAAATTTTTGAATTTTGTTCCCGGATAATCCATGGCGTGGATGAGGGTTAGTTTTTGGTGTTAGGTGCGTGTAAAATGACAAAAATACCCTTTCTGTCAAATTAATAACTAAAAAGTTAAAAAAAATATAATTTATATTTTACAATTTATGTGGCACCCACCACCCACTATACCCACCTCATCTTCTCCACACCACCACCACCACCACCATCTCCACCTTCAACCACCACCACCATCACTACTAGAAATTTGGTCTTTTTGTGACAGTCATATTTGTAGGAAATCTGTGGGAAAATGGCTGTTGCTACAATTTTGCTACAAATTTTTCGGTGTGAAATAAACTTGTCGGAAATCAGTTTAGTGACAAAATTCTCACAAAAAAACAAATGTCGCCAATTTTGCCACAAAATCTATTTTTCAGTTTTTTTTATAAATAAGCTACAAATTTCCCACAAAATTATGTTTTTAATATTATTCTATATTTATTATTAATGATAATAATAATATTATTACTAAAAAAGATAATTCAGTTGTAGAAAATTTGTGGGAAAAATGATGTTTTCTAGTAGTGCATCTACCCCCCACTTCACTGTAACCACCACTACCATAACCATACCCGCCACAACGACCACGCCGCCATCATCACCGCTACCGCTGAAGATCGCCGTACCGCAACTAGAAGAAAGGATGAGTGGGTATTCTAAAATTTATAGGTATTTAATAATAGTTGCGACAATTTCTTACCAGATGTAATCTCAAGGAAATTCATTAATCTGACCTTGGATATATATGCAGATTAATAGAGGAAGATTTAATTCAAAAACTCTGTTGAAAAATAATTTGCACTGTAAAACAACAAACGGACTTCAAATGCCTTTTGTTTATCTTTATCACCCTAAAAAAACAAACAAACTTCAAATTTGACTTTTGAATTTAATACTTTTTGTGAAAAAAGAAATTTGCAAACGACAAATGTTTTCCAAAGTTTAATCAAGTTTAGGCAAATTCAATCCTTTTATAAAACTCTAAGAATTCAGAGTAAATCTTAAAAACACAAATTACGTTTAAGTGATTGGAACCAGGATCACCGTTCTGGAATCTTTCTAGTTCCGTACGGAAAGTTAACGGATATCGGAACCGGATCACTTTTAAACAGAACTTAAAAGTAACAACAAACATTGTAACAACATGTAATTTAAGTGCTAGAATCGGAATTCTTACCATACCCTTCCATGTTAGCAATCGTGGTTGAGGCAACGGTTATGATGGCGGCGGCGGTGGTTGTGGCGGGGATGGTTGTGGCAGTGGTGGTTACGGTGAGGGGGGGGGGGGGGGGGGGGGTAGATGGTGGTGGTGTGGAGTGGGAAAGATGAAGTGGGTAGGATGGGTGGTGGGTCCCACATAAATTGTAAAATATTAATTATATTTCTTTTAACTTTTACTTATTAATTTGACAGTAAGGGTATTTTTGTCATTTCACACGCACCTAACACCAAAAATTAACACTCATCCACACTAGGGACTATCCGGAAATGAAATTCAAAAACTCAGGGACTATAGGTGTAATTTTAGAAAGTTAGGGATTAAAGGTGAAAATGGGCACACCACAGTGACTATCCGAGCATTTTTCTCTATATTATACTAGGTTAGAACACCGTGTATTACACGGGTTGATTAAATATATTTTTGTATAATAAAAAATTACATCTTTAATTACCCGTGTATAACATGAGTTGAATAAGCACGTGTACTACACAGCTTTTGGCAAAATACGTTTTTGGTAAAAAGAACTTTGATATACTATTTACATATTAGAACATTTTACTTTGTTTTTTTATTTTTCTATTATTAGGTTATAAACTTGTGTATTACAAAAATTATAACATTTTACTTTGTTGCTTTTAATTTATTAACATGTTAAAAACGTCTGTGTTACATGTGGTCGGATCAATAAAATATTAAATAGTTATTATTATTAAGTGTAAAAAATAAAAAGCCTCAGACCCTCAACCACCGCCATTAGAGACTTTTGAGTATGAAATGAATCTATTCACAATTCAAAGAAACGTAAATTTTGCACCCAAATATACATTCAGTCCATTAAATCCACTTATTTCTTTTTTCCCCATTCATGACCCATTGCTTTGTACCTAAATATTAGTTTTTATTCTTCCCCATTTAATACATGTAATCTCAATCAAGTAATCAAAATTAAAGAGAAAAACAATTACAAAAAACAATATACACTTTTCAAACTGAAATCACATACAAAACTAACGTGAGGCTATCAACTTGCAAATATGCCTTGTTTGGCATTTAGTCAGCGAAACGCGGGCTGGATCTCTCCTCTGAGTGGATGTTGATAGTTCAGAATGAAAAGGGGCTTGCTCTATGTGAATGGCCCCATAAATTTAAGAGATCCAATTGTGTTTGGACTTCATCTCCGGTGAAAACAGAGGCAATTTTGCTTAGGTTTCAGGCAGTTTTGCGTTTGCACCACATCTCCGTTCCATTTTGCGAGTCAGTTGATGTCGGTCATTAAACGATAGTGGGACCCTCACATGTTAGGCATGTGAGGGAAATAAACTGAGATAATTAACTTGGTTAGTCATAAAGGATTAAACCAGCAACAAAAATAAACTTAAAGGATGTTTTTAGCAAGTTTTAAACATTAAGGTTGGAACCTGCAAGTTTGAGGAAACATAAAGGACGTTTTGTGCAACTTACTCGCAAAATAATAAAATAAAGATTATATTAGAAGATAAATATAAATATAGTGATATAGTTATATCGCAAAATAATAAAATAAAGATTATATTAGAAGATAAATATAAATATAGAGATATAGTTATAGATAAACGTCGACTTAAAATATGGGATAACTTGATAAATTATTTTAAAACTTGTAATTTTTAAGATAAAAATAAACATAGATATATGGCGGGAAAACTAAAAAATAGATGCCTCTCATATCGACATATCGACACGTGTCCATCAATTGGTTGAATCTCTAATTTGAATATTATTATAGTCATTGATGTGTATTATTATCAGCTAGTTAGTTTTATCGTTAGCTGATTAGCTTTATCATTCATTATCTTTTTCATTGTAATCTCTCTATAAATATCTGGTTTTCAGTTATTTAATACACAAGAAATATAATTCACCATAATAATTTTCAGTTTAAATTTTTTTCAGTATATATTTGTTTTTGTTAAATAGATGTGTATGGAGAAAGAAAGATAAAACGTGTTCAAGGAAAATCTATACGTATCCTGTTCATGACAAAAACTAACGGAATATGAGCAGTTGTTATATATCCATAAATTCCAATGAAAAACGGGGATAGAAAAATATAAGTTATTCACGAAAATACATTCTACACAACTTTTTATACCAAAATCCATAAACAAAATCAACACAGAATATATCATCCCAACATGTATGTTTTGACATACAATTCATTTTACGAATGACCATAAATAAACACAATAAAACAAGAACACAAGATTAATATGAGCAAATAGATATTAATCATGTGAGAACCCCAAAACTACGAGATGATGGATTGTCTTACCGCGAACAAGCATGGATCTTGAACAACAACGCGGTAGATTTCAAATACAACAGTATTTGGTATGGATTGATTCTGTTTTCAGACAATTTATATTGAAATAATGAGAGAACGATCAAATATGTTGCTATATAATCGGACTATTTTTATACAATTAATGGAAGAAAAATTGAATAGATCTCTACTATCTCAGATTATAAACTAAACCTATTTTATGTAATTACGTGACAATATTTAGGATATGTATTATGTTAAATTCGCTGTAACGGTGGCTGGTCTTTGGTTATTTTAACGGTAACTTACTCGGTTTAGGAGTTAACTTTACCGCCAAATAACCGCCACAATAACGGTAATGTACTAATATTACATCTTCGGTTCCAAACCAAGACACCAAGATTAATCCTATCTATCATCAACATTAATTCACATTGTTTTGTTCATTGCATATTTCACCAATCAATTACACTTTGATTCTTGTTCGATCCTAAATTCGTTTTCTGGGCCAACATACTGGTATCAGATCGAGGTTATATCATCGAAAATCACTACAAATTCAAATCAAAGATGGAGGCAAATATAGTGGGAACAAGAGATCGAGAAGAAAGATCTTTGACAATCGAATATGCTACTACAGTGGAAAACCGAGACATCTTATACATGGTTGCAAAATCAAAGAAAGAGATGAGGTTGCTTTGTTAGACCGCCCATAGTGGGGCGTTTTTTATAAAAAAAAAATTCAAAAAAAACGCCGAAACACGCCCTCAAGCCATTACGGCCCGGCGTTTTCGGGCGTTTTCCGAGCCAAAATTTGTTTTGGCATTTTTCAAACCACGCCAAATTTTGAATTGGGACTAGAGTTGACCGTTGCCAAACGGTCATTTGTTTAATATTTTTTTTAATTCCAATATTAACCCACTATATATATTACCCACTTTTCCATCATTTTTTTATAAAAAAAACTCACACATTCTCAAACCTTCTCTCTACTACTTCTATATTTTATAAAAAGATGTATCCATTCCGACCCTCATTTGGTGTCCCCTCAAGACCCAAGAACACAACCCAACCGCAACAACCGTTTAACTTTCAAGACATGGACCCGAACATGTTATCGTACGCGGCTTACTTGAGTGGCGCTACTCCATTCGTGCATCCCACTTTCGGCTTTGGTCAAGCCGGCGGGTCGCAACCTTCACAACAACAAGCCGAACCCTATGTGGATATCGTGCCGGAGACACAACCCGAACCGGAGCCAAAGAAATCGAAATGCGGCAGAAGGTCGCATAAGAAGAAGGAAGCAAACGAACCTCGACGTAAGCATTCTTACCTTAATTGGACGAAGGAGGAGGAATACACGTTGGCTCGGGCGTGGCTCGACGTTTCGGAGGACCATGAAATTGGTAACTTTTATATTTTTCTTTTTACTTATTTTTTACTTATATTTTTACTTTTATTTTTAACATACAACTTATATTTTACTTTTATTATTTCAATTTGTAGCAAACTTTCAAACGGACCCCGTTTTTTGGGATAGGGTTCGTGCACTCTTTTATAGCACGTGGGGTAAAGGCGAGCATCGTGACAAAGATTCCATTTCTAGCAAATGGACCGACATCAACAACAAGTGTCACTCCTTCCAAGAAGTGTATCAACGTAACTACGATAATCGCCCGAGCGGAGAAGGTGACGTCGGGGTTTTAACGAAGGCTTTGGAAGAGTACGAGAGAACGGAATGCCCTTTTCCCGTACTATAAGTGTTGGGATCTACTACGAAAAAGTCCAAAGTGGGCGGGCGTAGTGACCATGATGTCGAGTAGTAGACGTCGAGCTAAACGGTCAAAAACATCATATCCTCCGTTGACCCTGAAACACCGACATCGGATGCCCGCAATGTCGATCTAAATGAGGTGGTGGACGTTGACGAGCAACTTGAAGAAGAGTTACCGCCCGGTAGAAGAAAGGATAAGCGAACCGGGGAAAAAACGGTGGAGTCGTCTTCCGATCTCGAATTGAAGGAAGATTTCGAGGAGATGAACCGTCGTCTCCAAGACATTCGAGACCTCGGCCACCAACGTTTGGAGACTATGAAAGAACGCGTCGCCGAAACCAAAAAGTTTAACGAGATGCAAGAGGCGAGGCAAATGGAAAAGGACATTGAGTTTTTGTCCAAACCGATCGACCACCTCCAAGGCGACGCGTTGATCCTTGCGCAAATGCATCGCCAAAAAAATCGGGAAAATATGGACTCTAGATCATCATCCTTTTTTTAACTTTATTTTTTTTTTATTTCGGTTTTTTTTTATATTCTGTTTTTTTTTTCCGTTTTTTTTGTATTTCAAGTAGTGTAATTTTTTTTAATTAATGAAGAATTTTATGTTTTAAATTTAAAAAAAAATAAATGATTGTGTAATGATTGCATGGGCGTTATTGGGCATTATTTCCACTACGTCACTTTTGCAATAACCCCCAATAATGCCCCCATGCTGACTGGACTGTCACATGGCAGAAAACGCCCCATGGTGGGGGCATTATAAAACCACTACGCATGGTCTTAATATGACAAGCCATTGACATCGGAATTAAGAACACATGGGAAAGTGACAACAATGATGCCGAAGAGTACATTGTTAGCAGTACAGAACATAGACGAGGGAACGGAGTTTTACTTTAATAAGATTATGGAATCGTTTGGTGTTGAAACACAAACCGGATTTGAAACAGTATCTTATTAATCTGAGGTATTGGTTTAATGAGGCCAAGATTGGAGAATAGCATTATCATGATTCCGAGTGTATTTTATACTCCTGATCTTGATCCCAACATCCTACGTCTCGAATAACTGAGATTACAAGGATTTGTGGTCAAAATTAAAGGAGATAAGTGTTGGGAGATAATAATCTCATGATGATTTCAAGCAGGATTTCTTTGAAACGTACTTTGAGGGATAAGCATTGGATATAACCAATGATAACAATAAAAGGTTCAATTATATGATCTTTAATTATTTCGTTGTTAAAAGAGAAGGTGGCCACAAACGAGTATTAAAATTCAGTTTGTGGGATGTGATTGCCAAGGATCTCGAGTTAGACTACGAAGATGAGGACATGTTAAGAATTCTTTATGCTCGATATATAGATGTGCTTGAATAGAATTATCTAGTAAATTTAGTAGCAAGAGAGACTGCAAAAAAAGGGATGGTGAAGGAACTAGAATGCAGCAACAAGATCATCCGAGGAGCATGAGTTTCCAAGGCAATCTCAACAACATGACCATGAATGCAAATGAAACAGATTATGCTCTATACATGTAAGGAGATTGGAATGCGGCTAAACGATTGATCAAGAAAAGAAGGTTTGATTTCCACTGAAGCAATGAAAGCACTTGATGAAGCCAACAAGACACTGCCTAAGATGATGATTAATGAAGTTTAGCCTAGGGGTGATATTAGTTTATAAAGTAAACCTGTATTTTATGTATATAATTATGTAATTACATGACAATAATTAGGATATGTATTATGTTAAATTTGTTGTAACGGCGGCTGGTTTGTGCTTATTTCAATGGTAAGTAACTAACTCCGTTTAGGAGTTAACTTTGCCGCTACACATTCGCCACAATAACGGTCATGTACTTATCATCATTATACTCAGTAAATATAACAGGTATGAGAATGTTAATTCTGTTGTGTTTAGTATTGCTGTACAATGGAGCCTTATATAGGCAGATTACATCATGGAAAGAGATATAGTACAGGAGCTAAATTAGGCTAAAAGATATTAACTGAAATATACATTCTATACATATGTTTTGACTAGGTATTCAAGCCTTGATTATTGCATTGCCTTATACGCCCCCGCAAGATGGAGGATCCGTCGGAAACGCCAATCTTGGAGCGATTTTGCAGAAACGGTGTCCGTGACAGTGGCTTTGTTAACATATCAGCAAGTTGATCTTTTGAGTTGATGTGGAGCACACGAAGAAGCCCACTCGTAACCTGTTCTCAAACAAAGTGGTAGTCAAGTGCCACATGCTTCATGCGGGAGTGATAGATAGGATTTGCACAAAGATACGTTGCTTCGGTGTTGTCACAGAAGAGGGTCGGCGACTGAGTTGTAGTAATGCCGAGTTCTTGCAAGAGGTGTTTGAGCCAGGTTAGTTCGGCTGATGCGTTGGCTAGCGCTTTATACTCAGCTTCGGTGGATGATCTAGAAACCGACTTTTACCGGGCAGATTTCCAGGAGATGATATTGGTGCCAAGGTAAAGTATGTAAGCTGTAGTGGACCGACCAGCGTCATTTGTACCCCCCCCCCCCCAATCAGAATCCGAAAAGGCCGAGAGTGTTAAAGGAGAATTACGGTTAAGAAAGAGACCATGATGGATGGTTCCTTTGAGATAGCGAAGGACAAGTTTGAGAGCTTGCCAATGGGCTTGGCGTGGGTTATGCATAAATTGAGAAAGCTTGTTGACAGCAAAGGAGATGTCAGGACGGGTGAAGGCTAGATATTGAAGGGAGCCAACAAGCTTGCGGTACGGAGTAGCATCAACCGAGGGAGAGGGGTCGGTAGCACATAACGGGTCGGATGTGCTAAGAGGTGTGGTGACAATTTTTACTCCATCCATTTTGAATTGGTGTAGGATGTCTTGGATGTGTCTGTGTGGAGATAGAAAGAGCCCAGTAGATGTGGGAATAACCTCGACACCAAGGAAGTGGTGGAGCATTCCAAGGACCTTGACAGAAAATTTGTTGCTTAAGGATTGAATGAAGTGATCAAGAAACTTGGGTTGATTTCCTGTGAGAACGATATCATCTACATAAACCATGAAATAGCAAGTAGTGTTATGGCGATTGTAGATAAAAAGGGAGGCATCCGATAGGGATTTGTGAAATCCAAATTGGAGGAGAAAGTTTGTGAGCTCATTGTACCAAGCTCGAGGAGCTTGCTTTAGACCATAAAGAGATTTCTTGAGCTTACAAACATGGTTGGGAAACTGAGGATGAACATATCCGGGTGGTTGAACCATAAAAACATCCTCATGGAGCGTGCCATGCAAAAAGGCGTTATTAACGTCTAGTTGACGAATGGGCCAATTCTTTGATAAAGCAATTGAAAGAATGGTACGGATGGTGACCGGCTTTGTGACGGGACTAAAAGTTTCAAAGTAATCCTTCCCGTACTATTGATGGAAACCTTTGGCAACTAAGCGAGCTTTGTATTTGTCGATAGAGCCGTCGGGATTCCGTTTGATACGGTACCCCCATTTACACCCAATGGGGGTGGTAGAGGTATGTGGAACAAGTTCCCATGTGGCATTTTGAAGAAGAGCATTAAACTCACAATCCATGGCGGCTCGCCACTTCTGGTCCTTAAGAGCTTGGGTGTGGGAGGTTGGTTCAAGGGTTGGTGGGATGGGATGAGTTATGGTGGTGTTAACAACGTTGGGGTTAAAGTACTTGGAGTTTGGTGTGCGGGTACGTTGTGGACGAGATTTAACAGGTGGAGGGGATGGGATGGAAGAATAAGAGGTGTTTAATGAGGGGGAGTCGGTGGATGGGGGTGGCGGATGAAGATTCGGTGTCAGAAGAGGATATGGATGGTGTAGTGGGTTCGGTTGGAGCAGTGGAGGTAGTGGGTGAGGGTGGCAAGGAGGAGGTGTGGTTAGGAGGAATAGGGGTGTGAGTTGTGGTGGGCGAAGTAGGGGGTTAGGAGGTAGGATATGAGGAGGTGTAGGAGTGTGAGAGGGTAAAGGAGATGAGAGAGGGTGAATGGTGAGTTCGGTAACCGAAGGAAGCGTAGTGGCGGGTGTGGAGTGAAAGGGGAAGACATGTTCAACAAACTCAACATGTCGAGAGTGATAAAGAAGATGAGATACAGGGTCATAGCATTTAAAGGCGGATTTAGAGGAGGAATATCCAAGGAAAATACATTTGGTAGATCTTGGATGAAGTTTGGATGAAGCATAGGGTCGTAGCCAGGGAAATCATAAACAACCAAAAGGTTTTAGTTTGGTGTATTTGGGATTTGTTTTGTATAATCGAGTAAAAGGTGATAGATGATCAAGGACCGGTGTGGGAAGGCGATTTATAAGGTATACAGCGGTTTGAAAGGCATGTGTCCAGAAATGGAGGGGTAAGTTTGCATGATAGAGAAGGGACAAACCGGTTTCAACGATGTGACGATGGTTTCGTTCGGCAACGCCATTTTGTTCGGGGGTGTGTGGGGGAGTGGTGAAGTGAGAAATCCCATTTTGTTGAAGGTAGGGGATGATGCCTATATACTCACTGTAACACCCCAAAACCGGGTTTGGTAATCAAACCACGTTACTACTAAAAGACGGCTAAAGAACCGTTAGTGGTAATATTAAGCCAGAAAATATTAGGATTTATATAACTAAATCTAATATTTAATAAAAAGAGAAAAAGAATGCGTTTGGGAAATAAAGTTTATAGAAGGCCCGAGTTAACGGGACTTAAACTAAACTTAGTCATAGATTCCCAAAACCCACTAATTTAATTAGGAATGTTTAACCTAGTTAATAAGTGGGGAATATTGTTAGAAATAAGTAGGTTGTGCCCTACTTAATTAACTAACCAAATTAGAGGGGCCAATGTTGTTAAAATTGAAACTTATATTATTAGTTTTAATTAAAAACAAAACCAAACATCTCAATTGAGATGTCTGGTCGAACAAGAACACAGGGGGCGACACAGGCTCCCCACCAAACCCTAGTGCATGTCAAACTTGATCAAATTAAGGGTTCAAATCAGCTCCAAATCGAATTTCAAGCACAAATTCATGAACACCTAGTTGAAAGGATCACAAGGTATGTAAAATTGTGATGTTTTGATCCATCTTAAATTCTAGGTTATTTGTAAGAAACTGAAATTGAGCTTGATTTTGTCATGCATGGATGAATCTTGAAGTAATATGATATCTAGGAGTAAACCCTAGTCAATAACATGTTGGATTATTGGATAATCTATGAAATTCATGATGATCTATTGATAAGTTAAATGGGTTTTGTAAATTTAGATGAACACAAGAATCATGACTACCAAAAGTGGTGTTACTTGATTACTAGTAAATGATTTTTGAGATTAGTATGCATGTTTGACATGATGAAATCGATATGTATGTTTATATTGGGCAAAATATCAAGTTATGAACTTGGTTTTAAAGATGTAAAATTTTACCCGTTAGGTGTTTGTTAAAATGCCGAAATGAAAGATAAATGTGGAAAATCGGAAAAAAACGCATACTTGATGGATATGGCAATTTATGCGTTAAGACTTATAAAAAGGGTTCTAAACGGGTTGTGAATTGAACTCTTTAGGCGGGGAATCCGGATCGTCAAGTGGACAAGTCGGTGGAAATACGCGTTTGAAAAAGGTGCTTAAAAGGTACGTAACTACGATTCCGTTACGTTATGCTTGATTTCGTATTTTCGCTAGTAGACTTTAAATTAGCATAATACATGAAATTGGCATTTGCTTGAAGTGACGAAGATCACTAGGTAAATAAACGGGTCAAAAGGTGAAATTATCACCCTTTGGCAATATTGTCTAATGGTTTGTCGAGTTACATGTTTATAGGAATAATTATCAAATGGATACGTACATCGCTATTGCGTAGCGGCTACTAAGTCAAGGTATTGATACGGGTCAATATATTGATCCGAGCCAGGTATGTATAATGGTTCAACTCATCATGTAGAACTTGAGATTCTATAAGAGTTAGACAAGGTTAAGATATAGATATTCGGTTACCTTTTTGGTAAACCAAATAAATTGTATTATATTTATGGTGTTTAAATTCACATGGGTTTATAAACAAGGATATGGTTAAAAGGGTCGGATTTTGGGGTCAAACAAGTATTTAAAGGACCTTGTAGTAAAAGAAGGATAAAAATTGACCAAAATGCCCTTGTAAGCTAAATCGAGCGAACGACCTATAAGGGTTGTTCGGAACAGAGTAGTATGCACAACTTAACACTTAGAATGAGTAAACAAAAGTGAATGATGTGAATCCTTAGTCATTTGACTCTAGAATAGTCTTTTCCATAAAATAATGATTCGAGGGGTAAAACTCGGAGTTTAGGAATTTCCACACTTAATACAATACAAACATAGTTGTGAAGAAAGATTATTTGACAAGAAATGTGGTAGTATAATGCTTGATGTGAATGAAAGAGACTCATACTTAAAATAGGCTTAATTACCCTTAACGGGTCAAAATAAGCGTACGAGCAAAAACGGGTTTAAATTGTGTAATAAACTTGTGATTAGAACCTAATATGGTAGATAACCTTAATTTGTAGAAGTGTATGTGATATAAAGATCAAACAAATATGTTTGTTTGATAAAATGCATAAACGGGTTAAAAGTCGATAAAAAGGTAACGAGTCGAAGGCTTAGAAGCCTCAAAATTTATTATGTTGGATGTTGGATTTTAACTCCACATGATGGAGAATTAAATTACGGACGCGTAGGAAAAAGAATCGGGTAAAACGGATTAAAAACGAGAGAGTTATGCTCGTTTCCGTGAAGTCGGGTCATGCTGGGAATGTACAGCAACTGTTTAAGCATCAGCCTGTGAAAAAGGGGGCTAGGCGTCACGCGACGCCCCCTAATTCCGAAAAAATGTTATTTTTTTGTTTGTTTGACCCATGGAACTTGTTTAAACTTATTATTTAACTATCAAAACTAACTTTTAAGTTGGTTTTGATCATAGGTGAATGCCAAGAGTGCCCGGATGAAGATCAAGTTCGATGAGGAACCGAACACGATAAAGTTAAAAGCTTCCGCACGGCGTTTCGTCATCACTTTTAAACGACGAACTTACTTATATTATGTTGAAAACTTTTAAATTGTAAAAGTTTTAGATTACTCGTATTTTCTAAGGATACTTAATCGTAATTACATGTTTATTTTCGTTATTTATACGAAAACCTTTAAAATAATAACAAGGGTGTTACAAGTTGGTAATCAGAGCTCAAGGTTGTTGACAAAATGTGTTCGGTTCGAGGCTTGATCGTAAATCCGGTAAGTACGTGTATTTTAATGGTTTAGCATGTTAAAGTGTTGTAAACAACACATAGGGTTATCGTGTAATATACGATACCTCAATTAAATAATAGATATAGTTAACAAAATTACATGCGTTAACACGTATAGTAGAAAAGCCTTGTATTATGATACGGGCATTTAGTAAAGTTGACATTACTAACTTTATGAATGTTTTAATTGGAGGAAAGTCGCATTTGAAGATGACGAGGGTTGAACAAATTACGGATATGATAGAGGAACGGTCCGAAGTATGACAAGAGGAGCATGCTCACCAAGGACTAAATCGCGTAACGACCGCGAACAAGGTTAATGGCAAGGAACGCCCGTCGGGGCAAACATTACCAGGTGCACATTTTAAATATAATTGCACAAATAGTAATATGCAACAAATATGTAGAAATTGAAAGTTGCATATGTAGATTAAAAACTTGGAAAACCCCGAATAGAAAATGTATTCGGGATATTGTTTCCAAGAGAAACAAATAGAGGCATTACTTACATAGGGCGTGATGTGAAAACTATAAAATGGTCATGCGTGTCATGTGTTAATCGCTTACTCTGGCCAAGTAAGTAGTGGCATATGATACCATGAACTTCTTATAGCGGACACATTTACATCCGATGTAGTAAGGACGGGGTGAATGGGACAAATTAAAAAGTACCCAAATGAAACAAATGAACAAAATAGTTGAAAACAATGTAAACGCACAGCCGGGTGACGGAAGCGTATTACATTAGGATAATGAGCCCGATAGAAGGGACAAGGATTAATGTAAATGATGATATAAATGAATGATCAAAAGAAAATTCACAAAAAAAATAAATAAATAAATCATCTTGGACGAAAGGGCCATGGTGAACAAAACGGGCAAGTAAAACCAAAGTATAGATGACCGCCGGGTCAAAAAAATAAAAAGGTGTTGCCCATACGAAAAGAATAATCAAGATTGTTAACTTTAGTTGTAGTAAAGCAAGAATAATGATGATAATCGTCACTCATAATTAATGAGGCCGCCAATGGTGGTCACGTAATGAATAAAAGACATGGTCGAATAAAAGCGACGGATTTCGCTAAGATGACCAAGTAAATCGAAACAAAGTTTTAATGCATACCGGAAGGGGGTGCAATGATAACGACTTCGGTAAAACACCCGGTTGATGGGTAAGGAATTAAACGCATTCGTAGACTGAGAAACAGGAAAGCAAAATAGAAAGTCAAAAGACTCGGAATATGAGTCATGACTAAAAGATGACAAGAATTTTCGCAAACATAAATTTTGGTAATTATGTTCAACCATTTTAAAATTGGACGAGTCAAATAAAGAATGAAGTTTGACATTCATAAGTGATGAAAATTCACCCGAAATGAGTCAAACGAGTCAATTAAGGAATAACGCTTAATATAATAGGAAAACGCAAACCGGTGAATCCGGAAAGCTAAAAACAATAATATAGAAGGACCCGGGTGATGGGTGGTAAAGGAGTATAAGTATGAACCGGTTAACGGTAAGCGTATGACAAATCGACGTGTAAATGACATTAGAAGTCGTAAAGTCGGAAAGATAGTCCGAAAGTAAACAAATGAAACCTTAGACTACGGTCAAGGTCAACTAAAGCTCAAAAGCAAAATTTAATGATTCCAAACATAACAAAGGATGCTTTAAAGCTATATATGTATAAATAGACAATTGAATAAAGACTAGACTAAAAGATGATCTACGGGATCATCATAACCTACGGGGTATTAATTAGTGTAAAGGTCTACGGGGCCAAAATGACCCACGGGTCATAAATTGAAGCAAATGGATAATAAGGGCCTCGCCTTAAAGAGGTGAAAGCTTAATGAAATAGTCTACGAGGTTAAGTGAAGGAACCTACGGGTCAGTAGTGTAAGATGAGAGGACTTGTTACGATCCCCCGCGTAAAACGAGAACAGAAAACAATAAATTATGGGTTGTCAATATCCTGGTATGGGTAATTGAAAAAAGTTAAAGAGAATATCCTAAAACTAAAACTTCGGTTTTAGTAAGAAATAACGTTTTTACAAACATAAATTCTGATAGGAATTTAAATAATAAGCATGAAAGATACAAGTCCTGACACTGATAGGCGCAAGACAATATATTCGAAAAGTGATATTTTTTTTAAAATGAAAGGTTGATATAAATTAAACATGATGTGACATGATCACGGTCAATAGATGCAATGTGAAGTAGAATCACATTATAACCAAGCGAGCGGTAAAAAGTAACTGGACTAATAAGTCTAGTTAGTGAGACCGGTTAAGGTCAGCAATTCAAGTCAAGAAATTTGGTTTGCTCGAAAACGGTGGATTCAGTATAACTGAACCGAATAAATAAAATTTGAAAACAAAAGAAATTGTTGTTAAAAGTGAAAGATTTCACTTAAGACCTTTAAACGGGTCAAAGTAATGGATTCATAAGGATTTCGATAGTATATGAAAGCAATGGATATCGCTAAGTTAACTAAACTAGTAGAAATAACGAGACTACGATATTTCAAGTTGCACTATGTCGTATGAGTTATGTAGACATTAATAACCAAAAAGACGTTACCATACTTTTCTGGTAATACAAACTATTGGATAAAAGTATAAGTAATGTTTAAAAGATTTCTCGGATCGAATACATTGAGTTAAACTCAATGAATTATGTAAGAAAAGGTTTCGAGGACGAAACCTCTTTAAGGGGGGTAGACTTGTAACACCCCAAAAACGGGTTTGGTAATCAAACCACGTTAATACTAAAAGACGGCTAAAGAACCGTTAGTGGTAAAATTAAGCCAGAAAATATTAGGATTTATATAACTAAATCTAATATTTAATAAAAAGAGAAAAAGAATGCGTTTGGGAAATAAAGTTTATAGAAGGCCCGAGTTAACGGGACTTAAACTAAACTTAGTCATAGATTCCCAAAACCCACTAATTTAATTAGGAATGTTTAACCTAGTTAATAAGTGGGGAATATTGTTAGAAATAAGTAGGTTGTGCCCTACTTAATTAACTAACCAAATTAGAGGGGCCAATGTTGTTAAAATTGAAACTTATATTATTAGTTTTAATTAAAAACAAAACCAAACATCTCAATTGAGATGTCTGGTCGAACAAGAACACAGGGGGCGACACAGGCTCCCCACCAAACCCTAGTGCATGTCAAACTTGATCAAATTGAGGGTTTAAATCAGCTCCAAATCGAATTTCAAGCACAAATTCATGAACACCCAGTTGAAAGGATCACAAGGTATGTAAAATTGTGATGTTTTGATCCATCTTAAATTCTAGGTTATTTGTAAGAAACTGAAATTGAGCTTGATTTTGTCATGCATGGATGAATCTTGAAGTAATATGATGTCTAGGAGTAAACCCTAGTCAATAACATGTTGGATTATTGGATAATCTATGAAATTCATGATGATCTATTGATAAGTTAAATGGGTTTTGTAAATTTAGATGAACACAAGAATCATGACTACCAAAAGTGGTGTTACTTGATTACAAGGAAATGATTTTTGAGATTAGTATGCATGTTTGACATGATGAAATCGATATGTATGTTTATATTGGGCAAAATATCAAGTTATGAACTTGGTTTTAAAGATGTAAAATTTTACCCGTTAGGTGTTTGTTAAAATGCCTAAATGAAATATAAATGTGGAAAATCGGAAAAAAAATACATTCTTGATGGATATGGCAATTTATGCGTTAAGACTTATAAAAAGGGTTCTAAACGGATTGTGAATTGAACTCTTTAGGCGAGGAATCTGGATCGTCAAGTGGACAAGCTGGTGGAAATACGCGTTTGAAAAAGGTGCTTAAAAGGTACGTAACTACGATTCCGTTACGTTATGCTTGATTTCGTATTTTCGCTAGTAGACTTTAAATTAGCATAATACATGAAGTTGGCATTTGCTTGAAGTGACGAAGATCACTAGGTAAATAAACGGGTCAAAAGGTGAAATTATCACCCTTTGGCAATATTGTCTAATGGTTTGTCGAGTTACATGTTTATAGGAATAATTATCAAATGGATACGTACATCGCTATTGCGTAGCGGCTACTAAGTCAAGGTATTGATACGGGTCAATATATTGATCCGAGCCAGGTATGTATAATGGTTCAACTCATCATGTAGAACTTGAGATTCTATAAGAGTTAGACAAGGTTAAGATATAGATATTCGGTTACCTTTTTGGTAAACCAAATAAATTGTATTATATTTATGGTGTTTAAATGCACATGGGTTTATAAACAAGGATATGGTTAAAAGGGTCGGATTTTGGGGTCAAACATGTATTTAAAGGACCTTGTAGTAAAAGAAGGATAAAAATTGACCAAAATGCCCTTGTAAGCTAAATCGAGCGAACGACCTATAAGGGTTGTTCGGAACAGAGTAGTATGCACAATTAAACACTTAGAATGAGTAAACAAAAGTGAATGATGTGAATCCTTAGTCATTTGACTCTAGAATAGTCTTTTCCATAAAATAATGATTCGAGGGGTAAAACTCGGAGTTTAGGAATTTCCACACTTAATACAATACAAACATAGTTGTGAAGAAAGATTATTTGACAAGAAATGTGGTAGTATAATGTTTGATGTGAATGAAAGAGACTCATACTTAAAATAGGCTTAATTACCCTTAACGGGTCAAAATAAGCGTACGAGCAAAAACGGGTTTAAATTGTGTAATAAACTTGTGATTAGAACCTAATATGGTAGATAACCTTAATTTGTAGAAGTGTATGTGATATAAAGATCAAACAAATATGTTTGTTTGATAAAATGCATAAACGGGTTAAAAGTCGATAAAAAGGTAACGAGTCGAAGGCTTAGAAGCCTCAAAATTTATTATGTTGGATGTTGGATTTTAACTCCACATGATGGAGAATTAAATTACGGACGCGTAGGAAAAAGAATCGGGTAAAACGGATTTAAAACGAGAGAGTTATGCTCGTTTCCGTGAAGTCGGGTCATGCTGGGAATGTACAGCAACTGTTTAAGCATCAGCCTGTGAAAAAGGGGGCTAGGCGTCACGCGACGCCCCCTAATTCCGGAAAATTGTTATTTTTTGTTTGTTTGACCCATGGAACTTGTTTAAACTTATTATTTAACTATCAAAACTAACTTTTAAGTTGGTTTTGATCATAGGTGAATGCCAAGAGTGCCCGGATGAAGATCAAGTTCGATGAGGAACCGAACACGATAAAGTTAAAAGCTTCCGCACGGCGTTTCGTCATCACTTTTAAACGACGAACTTACTTATATTATGTTGAAAACTTTTAAATTGTAAAAGTTTTAGATTACTCGTATTTTCTAAGGATACTTAATCGTAATTACATGTTTATTTTCGTTATTTATACGAAAACCTTTAAAATAATAACAAGGGTGTTACACTCAGCTCCATTATCCGAAAACAGAGAGACGAGGGGTGTGCCAAAAAAAATTTCAACTAAGGTTTTGAATTGAGGAAAGAGGATGGAAACATCCGATTTTCGTTTCATTGGATATAACCACGTGTATTTTGAAAAATAATCAACAAATATGACGTAGTAAGTGTAACCATCATTTGAGCTTTGGACAGGTCCCCACACATCAGAGTAGACAAGTTCCAATTGTTTGGAGACTTTGAATGAGTTTGGACCAAAAGGTAATTTATGGCTTTTATTGATAGAACAAGCATCACAATGAAAAGGGACATTTTTATTACAATTATGTCCTAATTTATTAAGTAGGGGTTTTAGAACTTTAATTGACGGATGACCAAGCTTGTGATGCCATAAAAGTATCGACCCGGATGTTTTGGTACTAGAATTGATTTGCTTGTGATGGTGTCGAGTGAAGCTAGGAGCATAGTAGACGTCATGGATGTTCACTCCCCGCATTAGAGGCGCCCCCATGCGAAGATCCTTCACCAAGAAATGAAAGGGAAAAAATTCAACAGAAACTTTGTTAGTTTTGCAAAGTTTGGCAACAGAGACAAGATTATGACGTAAGTGAGGGACAAGTAAGACATCTTTTAATGATAAGGAACGAGTATTAGTGGGAATGGACGAGTGACAAATGTGAGAGATGGGAAGAGTTTTACCGTTTCCTAACACAATTTCATCGGGTCCCCCGTATTCCGAAAGAGAGTGTAAAAATGACTGGTCATGGGCAGCATGGTTTGAGGCTCCGCTATCAAACATTGAAGGTGGTGCGTGAGATGAGCTTGCCATTGAAGTGTTGACTGTCGGATTTGCAGATTTGGAGATATTATGATCTTTTAAAAACTGTGTAAGCTTCTTGCACTCCTTAGTGTCATGACCTGTGATATTGCAAAAGTGACAAAACACATTATTTCGATTAGTCCGATAAGTGGTGTTCGGTTGAGGACGATTGGACCTGGGCCCAAAGTTATTGGGCCTGTATGAATTTCGCCCCTCATGGAGCCCACTTCTTCCATCGGATGCACGTGAATAAGGGCGCTGCCTTTGAGTGGTATTAACAGTGGGAATTATTTGAGATGGTGTGGTTTCCAATAATGTCCTCTCATGGTCAACAAGCTTCTCAAACAAGTCAGAGAAACTAATGGAAGTATCTCTCATTTTCACAGCTGCTACAACATGTTTGTAATCATCACCCAGAAGAGTGATAATGTGAACAATTAGGTCATCATCATCGACTGGTTTTTGGGCAAGGGCCAATTCGTCGGCGGTGGATTTCATTTCCCGGAGGTATTCAGCCACCGGTTTGTTGCCTTTGGTGGTGGTTGCCAATTTTGAGCGAAGAGAGATGATTCGAGATCTGGAGACTCCAGCGTAGGTCTCGGTGAGACGTTTGAATAATTCAAGGGAGGTTTCAGCGGACGAGACAATGGGCAGGATGTTGGCTGAGCAGCTTCCGAGCAGAGCACCAAGGAGATTTTGGTCCTGACGGAACCATAGGCGATAGTTAGGGTTGGGTTTGTTATCGATAATTTTTGGCGGTGGGGTTGTACCGCCATCAACGAACTCTTCAAGTTCTAGGCCAGTGAGGGTCGCCAGAACCTGTTTCCGCCAACTAGTGAAGTTATCGGAGGTTAGTTGAATGGGGAAATGAGTGTGGGTGGAGAGATTGATGATTGTGGTGGCTGCCATGGCTGATCAGAAACAGAGGATCTGGATCGAAGTAACTCGGAGGAGCTTTGTTAGAGCTCTGATACCATATAACAGTATGAGAATGTTAATTCTGTTGTGTTTAATATTGCTGTACAATGGAGCCTTATATAGGCAGATTACATCATGGAAAGAGAGATAGTACAGGAGCTAAATTAGGCTAAAAGATATTAACTGAAATATACATTCTATACATATGTTTTGACTAGGTATTCAAGCCTTGATTATTGCATTGCCTTATAGTAAATCCCACAAATAGCAAAGCTAAGGTAGGGTATCTGGAGGGTAAGCTGTAGACAGCTTTACCTCTACCCGTAGAAATAGAGAGGCTGTTTGATCGATGCATTTTAGGTACACCTTAATTGATGCTAATTATAATGTAAATGCACAGATATAGTTGTAAGATGTATTGGTTTATGTATGTTTTTATATTTGTTATGTTGTAGAGAAAATGGGTTAAAACGATAAATTTAAAGTTCTAAAGAGAACAAATAATGTTTAAATGATGGTTTGATTAATTTGTAACTATGAGAATTAGTTAGTTGGGAAAGATGCATATATCACGTAAACTTGAAAAACAAACATTAGTTACTTATGAATTAATTATGAGAATAATGTTTATATTAATTGAATTCATTAAATAAGTTGAATTAAGGTTTTTATTCTTGAATGCTATTTGGTTTTGTAGCAATCCATGCCAACAAAAGAAAAGACCAGATGCTAGTCACTTGACTTAGACTATGGGGTATGGGGCGGGGTTGGGGCGTGGGTTGGAGAGAAACGCTCAAGTCACCACCCCAGGTGGGGTTGGGTTTGGGCGTGGCCCCATTGGCGTGGGATTTAGCCCGGGCGTGGGGCGGGGCTACCCACATGACATGGTGAAACCTCATTGGCCAAGAGCACTAGTCACGCGACCCCAGCAACGCCCCACCATACTCCTTTGAAATTTGCTTTTGGTCTTGGGTGCCCCATACTTCACGTGTTGCACCATACCCCCAACCCACGCTCTACCATACCCTACGGTCTTAAAAGGATTAAAAAAGCACGAGTAATGGAGTTCGGTTTGGATGAGTAGAATAGTAGATTGTTATGATAAAAGACTTAAATGGGCATTAGTTACCAATATTTTACATGGCCGAGCTTCAAATTATGGGCTGAATTAATAAAATAGTTATGTTGGATTACTGAGTGAGTTTGGGCTGTAACATATCTATTGAGATTGAAGTCAAAGTCGGTGTAGCTAGGAATTAAAAGAAGAGGAGACGAGATCGCATAAGACCAAGCGGTATGAGGGCCGGTTTAGGCCCGGCGAGGCCCGGCGAGGCCCGGCGCCGGTCCCCCACACCGCCCCTGTTTCCGTCCCGGCGTATCCGGCTCCCCATAGACGAAGTCGACGGGCCCAATTTCAAAATAATAGCCGTTGGTAACGGCTAGATTTAATAAAAAAAAAATACTTTTTCACTTTAAATATATATCACTTTCATCCAATTTTTATACCATTTCCTCAATATTTCTCCCATTCTCATCCATTTTTATAAAAAACACTTCCATTTTTTATACAATCATGAATCCATTCAACCCAAACAATCCCAACCCAAACAACCCCAACCCGAACCAACCTAACTTTTTTTCGAGTCCCGCTTACACTCCGACTATGGATCCTTCGTGGGGGTCTCCACAATTTACGTTTTCGGGTTTCCAACAATCACCTAACGCCTTCTCCCAAATGTCCCAAGTTCAACAAATGCAACAATACCAAGCACTCCAACAATTCATGCAACGCAACTCGGTTCAACTTGATCAATTCCAATCGCAACCGCCAACTTCCCAACCGCAACCCCCGGTTCAACTTGACGATGATGATGAAGTCGTCCCCGAATCACCACCTAAAGAACTCAAGCGCAAAAAAAAAACACGGGGAAGGGGAAGGCGGTTGAAACCGAACCCGACACCGCAAAAAAAAAACCGGTTCGAGAGCAAAGCCGAGACAGTGGACAAAAGTAGAGGAGGAGGCGCTAGCAATTGCGTATGTTAAGTCCTCAACTTGCCCGATTGTCGGTATGAACCAAAGTTTATTTTTTTAATTTAAATTTAAAAAGATTTATTTTTTTAGTTTTACTAATGCATTTTTTTTTAATTTTAGGGAACAATCAAACGGGTTCTAGTTTTTAGAAGGCGACAACGGATAGATTTAACGAGCTTATGGGGCAAGGCCCGATACGTGATATCGATTCCGTATCGGGCAAGTGGCGGAAAATGAACAAGACCGTGAATGATTTTTGCGGGTATTATAACCGACTTTACATCAATCGTCCTAGTGGGAGTAGCGATGAGGACGTTCTTAACCTTGCGATGGCTAAAAGGGATTCAAAAAATCAGGCGCCTTTCCCGCACCTTCGAGCATGGAAAATTTTAAAGAAAGAACCTAAATGGGCGCCGGTTCCAAATGAGGTCGCAACCGCCAAACGGACTAAAACTTCCGAGTCCGGAAGTTATAGTGCGGGAGGCTCCACCGCTCGTTGTCAAATCGACATAAACGACGACCCGATATATGACGAGGATGTGTTGCCCGTTCACGAGAACGAACGTCCCACCGGAAGGGACAAAGCAAAAAAAGAGGCGGCCGGAAAGTGCAAAGGGGCCGGCTCGGGTGGAGGGGGCGGCTCGAAGGCGTCTTCGAAAATGGACGACTTGATAAATGAATTCCGTTCCTTCAAAGACTTTGCGGCCAAAAAATATAGTCACAAGAAAAATGTGTCGGCCGACTATGCTCGAGCGGAGGATTTTAGGATAATGAGGTTGGATCTCGACTCGGTTCCGGAGGATGAACGAGAGGTGTATCGGAGGATGAAGGAAGAGGTGAAGAAAAAATGGACGTCGTAGGTTTTTTTTTTTTTTTTAGGAAATGTAATTTTTTTATTTTTCGGAAATGTATTTTTTTTATTTTTAGGAAATGTAATTTTTTTTATGTTATGAAATGAATTTATTTATGTTGTTTTATGTTGTATTTTTTTAATTTTTATAAAGTTTTTATTAAGTTAATAAAAAAACTTAGAAAATTATAAAATATTTAGGTGGGGTAGCCCCATCCTCCACCCCCCCTCAAAAGTGAAGGAGGCCCATCCTCCATGGGATGGTGATGTGGCGCCTATGTGACGGCTCATCCTCATGGGGATGAGCCTCCCCATACCCACTAGTCTAAGGGGGAATAGGATAGGACGACAATTATTAGGGGTTGACAATTGGGGGATGGTGGAGATTAGGACGCAAGACAGAGGGGACACAGGGTTCAAGGCATGAGGGAATAGGTGGCTTTCTCCAAGTGAATGGTTTATAGAGTTGAACACTTTTCTCACTTTATTTATGGTTGGATTTATTTTTAAAATTGAAAACGTTTCATAAACAATTTGAGGTGTTAGTTTCTTTAAACTATTTGCATGTGTCTTGAGTTCTTGCTTTACAACTTCTTCGGTTGATGACAAAACGTAGTAGCTTATTGGGTGACATAAAGTAAGTTGACTCACACTAGTAAATAGGGTAATTCAACTGTAAAAGATCTAATGACAAAGACTTAATTTTTATTACCATTTAAATTAACAAACTTCTCAGCATCATGCCTATGTGTTGGCCAATCAACTGAGTAAACTGAGTTTTGTGTAAATCTAGAATCTGAAACTTGGAGGAGGTTACCTTTTTCTAAACCTTTGTGACTTTCCCCGGATGAACGATTTTTTGGTTTTTATATAAATACTCTGTTTTTTATGATTGTTACAACTGACATATTGATTACTCTTGTTTGGATTTGATAAACGTTATTTATATTTGAACTGTCTGTCTTTTATCAAATGTATTGGCGGTTTCTTGCATCGTTAATGGGTTGGTAATTAGGTGGGTAGTTGGTATATCTTAACGGATCATTAGGTCGTACGATGATTATTAAAAACTGTCCCTAATCATTATTCAAACTAGTTGATTTTCCGACCCCGCGTTGCGGCGGGGATCCAATGTCTGCAGAACGCGTGCCGACAACGGCAAGCGGATACAAAATATCAAAACATAGATAAAAATGATGTAGTAACGATAGTTACTCCGTCCTAAAAATGATTTTAGAAAATCAAATATATAATAGTAGGACCCACACGTTCTACACGTTGGAAATTCAGTTGTTTTCAGTTCAGTTATGACGTTACTAACACGTTAAAATATGGATGAGCTAGGTACCGGTAATGGCACCGAAAGTACCGATCCCGAAAATGCTCAGTATTATACGGTATGTTATTTGAAGGTAAAAATAAGTAACTACGGGTATGGTGCTAGACCGGTCTCGAATTGAAAGTAACGATTCTGAAAACGCCAAAAGGTGGGTACCAAATTGGTACCGAAAATGATTTGGTATAGTAAATTTGGTACCGATGCGATACCGGTTTGATTACAGAATTTGATACCATTTTCTCATCAATAATTTAAATATCCAAGTTAAATTTACATGTTACAATTCATTCATTACATAAAAAGACAAAAAAGAAAACAAAAGAAGTTGTGTATATAAAACCTCATTCAAACAAAATACAATTTACTTACCACGTGCATGAAAATCAATCTAGACGGTGCAATTACTTGTGTTGCTACGTGGCATGAGCTCAAAGGTGATGTTAGGGATGACCTCGGTACCGAAAACCCCCAAAAGTGGGTACCGGTACCGAATATACCTGATACGGCAACGGTACGATACCAGTATTTCAGAGTAAAAACCGGTACCGAAAATGTCAAAAGCTGGTACCGCATCGGTACCGAAAATGTCAAAAGTCGGCACCAAATCGGTAACGAAAATATATCCGGTTTGGTAAATTTGATACAAGTACCCGGTACCATTTGTTTATTGCTATGTGTGTTACTGTTCATTTAGTTGTGTTATTAATATATAGGTAAATTGATGTGTGCAAAATGCAACATATAAATTACATCAAATATGGCATAAAACTAACCATTTTTTAGTACTAATGTTGGAAAAAGTGTGTTTTTGTCTTCCTTTTGTATTTTCAGGATTAAATGAGCTCAAATTAACAAAAAAGCAAAAAGGCAGCTAAATCTAACATAAATACAAGAAAAGGAATAAACGTGGCATGCCCGACCTCCCCGAAAGCATTTTCCCAAGCAAAACAAGAGAGCAGATGGTTGAACACGCCCCGTGCTCAGTGAGCACGGGGGCGTGCCCAAGTGTCAGCATAAAAGACAAAGTTGTAGAAGCTTCCATCGCCCACCACGGGGTCTTGCTCAGCGGACACGGGGTCGTGGTCAACTATAAGATTCGCAGAATCTAGGCAAATCTTGATAGTACAGATATGCTTCTGCACACGTGGTCGTGCCCAGCGGACACGGGGCCGTGGTCAACTAATAAAGACAAGAGCAATTAATGAAGAAAGAGAAGGATGTGGACACGGGGCCGTGCCCGAGCTTCTGTTCAGCCTATAAATAGGAGTGCTTAGCTCAAGCTCAAACCATCCCTTGGCACACCCCCTCTCTCACACTTCACCCACCACCATAACACCATCATCCACCACCATCATCCATTGTCCATCATAGAGTGTGTGAGTCATCTTGGGATCCAAGATTGATCGTAAGAGTTCTTGACAATCAAGGCCATGTTTGCCTAAGTCTCTTACATCACTTGGTGAAGACAAAGTGTCTAGTGTAATACTTTTTATTTTTAATCTTTTCGCACTTTTTAATTGGTTATGTATTAATGACTTTAATTACTAGTTTCTTATGTTGAAGGTGATTCTTCCTTATCGTTTGTCGGTGGTGTCTTGGCATTATTTTACTGTCTATATAAAATAAAAGATTTTCACCATTCATATCTCCACGGTCTATATGGAGGTATGTTGGCTACCTGGTCGGGGGTTAAGGGAACGGTTTGGTAAGAGTCTTGCCATTGTTCAGTGTATAGATCCTGCAAAGGACCTGGGTTAAATTTAGTAGGACCTCCTTCAATACTTAACGGTATTGGATGGCGGGGGTCCAAACTCTTTGATCCCCTCATAAGTTAAACTACTATTAAAACTTTAACCCGGCTACTTAGGAGTGTATCCCTGCTGACTCAGACTACTTAGCCGAGGGTAACGTCGCCTTCAAAAGAGGGGCCTACCACATTGTGCATTAATAACTTAATTAATTATCTTTCAATAATCCGACCCTTTAGGATTGTATCCTTGCTGACTCAAACTACTGGGTTGAGGGTAACGTCACCTCCAAAAGAGGGGCTTACTACAATAACTAAGATAATTTCTTAAATAGTGCAAAAGTGCGGAAATAATCAAAGGTTACACTAAACACGAGTCGGAGCCAAGTGATTCATCTTGTCTATCTGTTTTACTTTTATTTTTATTTTCAGCATGTTAGTTAGTTTTTATTTTTCTTAGTTTAAACCTTTTTTTCTAAACTTTTTTATTTGATTAGATGTTGAGGATAAACCGGTACTAAAAGCTCTTGTGTCCTTGGACGACCTCGGTATCTTACCAACACCATACTACGCTCAGGATGGGTGCACTTGCCCATATGTGTGTTTAGTGTTAGTAAATATCGTGTTTTATAAATTTAAAACTTGGCTAAAGAAAGTGTAAAAGGGCTTAAAATATACTTAAACCTAAATGTACACCTAACGCACATCAAGTTTTTGGCGCCGCTGCCGGGGACACAAGGATTTTAAGAAAGTTAGGAATCAACGGCCTAATCGTTTTTTCCTTATTTTTCTATTTTTTTTTAGATTTTTCTTAGTTTTTCAGCTTCTGTAGAGCTCAGCACGGGCTGTGCCTGGTCAGACACGGGTCGTGCCCAGCATTGTTACTGGCAGTTTTTATTTTCCGAGTTACAGAGAGCTGAGCAAGGGGCCGTGTCGGTGCAACACGGGGCCGTGTCCAACTCCCCAGTAACTGGGATTCGGAAAACAATTACTGTATCTCCGACCACGGGCCGTGTTCGCTGAACACGGGGCCGTGGTGAACCTTCTGACCAACGTTCTTTTCTGTTTTTATTGCAGGACTTGGAACCCAGGCGCCACATTTGAACTTCCTACGTAGTGTATGAGCTCCAGTTCTAGTAGAGACATAAAAGAACCCCTAGAAGAACTCGAACACTTTCTCAGAAAAAGACTTAAAGCTAAAAACCAAGAGAAAGTTTCGGGGGAACCACTTCCAATGGCGGACCAACGTACCCTCATGGATTACCTACGACCCACTGTAGGTAACCTCGGCGCCGCGATCAATGCGCCGAATGTCGAAGCCAATAACTTCGAACTTCGACCGCATTTGATACAAATGCTTCAAAACTCCGCAACCTTTCATGGGCTTGCGGACGAGGATCCCCATCTACATATTACTAATTTCTTAGAAATATGTTATACCTTTCGGATCAATGGAGCATCAAACGACGCCATCCGCCTTCGAATGTTTCCATTTTCACTAAAAGACCGAGCTAAGGCTTGGCTCAACACCCTCCCAGTTGGCTCGGTAAACACCTGGGATGAACTAGCCCAAAAGTTTCTATATAAGTATTTCCCTCCTGCTAAAACAGCTAAATTAATGACTGAAATTAACACATATTCACAAGAGGATGGGGAATCCTTATATGAAACTTGGGAAAGGTTCAAGGAGCTACTAAGAAAGTGTCCTCATCACGGTCTTGCGGTATGGCAACAAGTATCCACTTTCTACAATGGGTTGTTGGCACACACAAGACAAACACTTGATTCTAGCTCCGGGGGACTTCTAGGTAATCGTCGCCCAAATGAAATATACAATCAAATTGAGGAAATTGCTCAAACCAATTTTCAGTGGCACACTCCCCGAGGTAATAAATCTATTGCCCCGGGCGCCCATAAGGTTGATGAAAGCACTTCTTTACAAGCCCAAATCGAGGCCCTTTCTTCAAAAATCAAAAAGTTAGAAATGGCAAAAACGGCCTCGGTTATGGCTTGTGAGGGGTGTGGTGGACCACATGAAAATTGGAGTTGTATGAAAGAAGTAGATGATCAAACAAAAACGGTAAACCACATTGATAATAGACCTAGGCCGTTGGGTCCACCAACTGGTACCTACAACCAAGGATTGTGTAACCACCCTAACCTTGGTTGAAGAGATCCCGGCAATAGTAGTAACCAACAAAACCAACGAACTAACTTTCAACAACCACAAAAATTTTCTCAACAACAAGGTGGACGAGAAAGGCTTGAAGATACTGTATCTCGCCTCATCTCCGACACCGAAAAGAAAAACTCGGATCGATTTCAGCAATTGGAATCGAATTTTAGAAATCAACAAGCTAGCATTCAAAACATTGAAAAACAATTAAATCAAATAGCTCAAAATTTCTCCGAGAGACCACAAGGCGCGTTACCAAGCAATACCGAAACCAACCCAAAAGCACAAGTACATCTCATCACATTGAGAAACCGAACCGTGGGTCCCGAGGAGGCTCCATTACTGACAGTTGAAAGACGCCAATCCAGCCAACCCATGACTTCACCCGCGCCCCAACCAGAAAAGGCTTCTCCACCAAATCAAGAGCCCACCAAGACTCCTCCGGTTCCATACCCTGGTCGGTTAAATCGTCAAAAGACCGATGAGCAATTCGGAAAGTTCGAAAATTTACTAAAACAATTGCATGTTAATATTCCTTTTATTGAGGTCCTAACCCAAATGCCTAAATATGCAAAATTTATGAGGGACTTCCTCACTCACAAAAGGAAAATTGAATCATTGCAACTAGTTAACTTAGGCGAAGAATGCTCCGCCTTAGTACTCAACAAACTCCCACAAAAGAAAATTGATCCCGGAAGCTTCACGATTCCTTGCTCGATTGGGGAATCCCCCATTCGTAATGCATTAGCCGATCTTGGGGCTAGCATTAACCTCATGCCCACATCGATGTTCAAACGAATCGGCCTAGGAACAACGAGCCCTACAAAGATGAGCATACAACTCGCCGACAGATCCGTCAAATTTCCACAAGGTGTCGCTGAAAATCTATTGGTCAAAGTTGACAATTTCGTTTTCCCGACCGACTTTGTCATCCTAGACATGGAAGAAGACGCCGATGTTCCTCTCATCCTCGGGAGGCCATTTCTAGCCACCGCCCAAGCAGTGGTGGATATGAATGACGGAACACTAACATTGAAGTTTGGGGACGAGGAAGTGAAGTTTGGAGTTGGAAAGAGAGTAGAAGACGAAGACCCGGTCAACTACATGAAGGTCATAGACTCAAGCTTGGATGACGCTCTCCGACGGTGCAGCATGGGATGCAAAACATCCCACTTGAGTAACATATGACCAGGCTTCGGGTCTAGCCAAGGACCCTTATAAATGTGGCGCACCACGGAGGCATTCCGCGGAACTATCCTTAGTTTAGTTTAGATTAATCTTTATGTTTTCTAGTTAGTTTTAATTTTCAGGAATAAAATACACTCAGGATGGCAAAGGATAACAAGGGAAACTTGAACCAGCACCCCATGCAGGAAAACAGAGCCATCCGACGATTTTCTTCATTAACAGTAAGCTCAGCACGGGCCGTGTCCGCCCAACACGGCCCCGTGCTGCACAGTCTACAGAAATGACCCAGTTCAGGTAATCTGGACACGGGCCGTGTTCACCCAACACGCCCCTGTGTCCAGGCTTCTGTTTCTTTTGTTTAATTTTTGTTACTGGCACTTGAACACGGGGCCGTGCCCGGACAACACGGGGCCGTGTCCAACGCCCAGTAACACAAATTTTTGCTTGATTCACACCTTTTACACATTCAATCAACCTAAAAACTTATTTTTGGGACACATTGAGGATAATGTGTAATTTAAGTGTGGGGGGATGCTAAAACCTTGAATCTTGCAAGTCCTAATAACAAGCCTTACACAAAACTCTATTGGAACCGCTAATCACCCCAAAAAAATTTCAAAAATTTTCATTTTTTACTTGTCTAGGTTTAATTTGGGAATTTCAAAATTCTAAAAAGGTTATATTTTTACAAATTTACAACCGATAGCGTCGTGATAAAAAAAAACCAACATAAGAAAATTATGAAAAGGCATGACAAGCTTAATTAAAATTTAATTATATATACTTAATCACATAAAAACCCATTCCCATAAAAATGAGTTTTGAGCCTTTATTGAGCATATAAATACATATCTTTAAATTAAATGTTCATTTTTCGTTTCTTGTGTGAATAGCCGCTTGGTTCTTACAACTCTAGAACATGTCACGACGATACATTCCCGGTCCTTACCAACTTAAACCCGAGTAAGTAAATGATGGAGGCATTAGGACTAACCCTTTTTATTTCTACACCATTATTTTTTTTTATTTTTTTACCACTTACCCAAAATCCCCTTAGTTAACCCCTTTGAGCCTAAACCTTTTCATTTCATAACCCAAACCAAACACCCTTTCACCCACCAAAACCTTTTTATTTTTAAACCCTTTGTTTTAGTAACAAGTTCGGTTTTTCGTATGACTTTCAAAAAAAAAATGTTGTTGATGAAGCAAAAGAAATAAACAAACAAGTTCATCAAAAATAACTTTGTTTGAATAATAGCTTCATCAAAATAAAAATTGCAAAAAAGTCTTTCGAAAACCGACGTTTGTTACGCTTTTTCGCCCTTTTCTACTAACCACTAACCACTAACCCAACCACGTACCTTTAACCCAAGCCTAACCCTTCACACAAAAGTTCTCTTGATATTTACAAAGGTATATAGTTAAAAAGGAGGAGGATTGATTGCTTGGCAAGCCTATGGTAGGAGTAAGTTCCATGCCGCTCTCGAGTGATTCACTAAAATACATCTTCGGCCGAGTGTTGAGTGATCCCCCGTGAGGTATGTGAACTTGTATATAAATAGAATTTTAAAAAGGCATGTTATGCCCTAATAAGTAATTTATCTTATGAAAAGTTTTGAATAAATCATGACGAATAGGATTGTAAATAAATAAAAATAAAACAAAATAAAGAATCTTGGAAATCCCGACACTCTATGACAAGCCCAAAAACCTTCTCTTCTACCCATTCCATTTGGGAGTGTAAAGCCATATTATAAAGAGTTTTTCTTGAGGAGAAGCAAAGATTCAAGTATGGGGGTATTTGATGTGTGCAAAATGCAACATATAAATTACATCAAATATGACATAAAACTAACCCTTTTTTAGTACTAATGTTGGAAAAAGTGTGTTTTTGTCTTCCTTTTGTATTTTCAGGATTAAATGAGCTCAAATTAACAAAAGAAGCAAAAAGACAGCTAAATCTAACATAAATACAAGAAAAGGAATAAACGTGGCATGCCCGACCTCCCCGAAAGCATCTTCCCAAGCAAAACAACATAGCAGAAGGTTGAACACGCCCCGTGCTCAGTGAGCACCGGGGCATGCCCAAGTGTCAGCATAAAAGACAAAGTTGTAGAAGATTCCATCACCCACCACGGGGCCGTGCTCAGCGGACACGGGGCCGTGGTCAATTATAAGATTCGCAGAATCTAGGCAAATCTTGATAGTACAGATATGCTTCCGCACACGGGGTCGTGCCCAGCGGACACAGGGTCGTGGTCAACTAATAAAGACAAGAACAATTAATGAAGAAAGAGAAGGATGTGGACACGGGGCCGTGCCCGAGCTTCTGTTCAGCCTATAAATAGGAGTGCTTAGCTCAAGCTCAAACCATCCCTTGGCACACCACCTCTCTCACACTTCACCCACCACCCACCACCCACCACCACCATAACACCATCATCCACCACCATCATCCATTGTCCATCATAGAGTGTGTGAGTCGTCTCGGGATCCAAGATTGATCGTAAGAGTTCTTGACAATCAAGGCCATGTTTGCCTAAGTCTCTTACATCACTTAGTGAAGACAAAGTGTCTAGTGTAATACTTTTTATTTTTAATCTTTTCGCACTTTTTAATTGGTTATGTATTAATGACTTTAATTACTAGTTTCTTATGTTGAAGGTGATTCTTCCTTATCGTTTGTCGGTTGTGTCTTGGCATTATTTTACTGTCTATATAAAATAAAAGATTTTCACCATTCATATCTCCACGGTCTATATGGAGGTATGTTGGCTACCTGGTCGGGGGTTAAGGGAACGGTTTGGTAAGAGTCTTGTCATTGTTCAGTGTATAGATTCTGCAAAGGACCTGGGTCAAATTTAGTAGGACCTCCTTCAATACTTAACGGTATTGGATGGCGGGGGTCCAAACTCTTTGATCCCCTCATAAGTTAAACTACTATTAAAACTTTAACCCGGCTACTTAGGAGTGTATCCCTGCTGACTCAGACTACTTAGCCGAGGGTAACGTCGCCTTCAAAAGAGGAGCCTACCACATTATGCATTAATAACTTAATTAATTATCTTTCAATAATCCGACCCTTTAGGATTGTATCCTTGCTGACTCAAACTACTGGGTTGAGGGTAACGTCACCTCCAAAAGAGGGGCCTACTACAATAACTAAGATAATCTCTTAAATAGTGCAAAAGTGCGGAAATAATCAAAGGTTACAGTAAACACGAGTCGGAGCCAAGTGATTCATCTTGTCTATCTGTTTTACTTTTATTTTTATTTTCAGCATTTTAGTTAGTTTTTATTTTTCTTAGTTTAAACCTTTTTTTCTAAACTTTTTGATTTGATTAGACGTTGAGGATAAACCGGTACTAAAAGCTCTTGTGTCCTTGGACGACCTCGGTATCTTACCAACACTATACTACGCTCACGATGGGTGCACTTCCCCATATGTGTGTTTAGTGTTAGTAAATATCGTGTTTTATAAATTTAAAACTTGGCTAAAGAAAGTGTAAAAGGGCTTAAAATATACTTAAACCTATATGTACACCTAACGCACATCATAAATTCATAAATTCTGTGATAATGTCTCAGTGGTGTTTAAATCATTGAAACTGAATTTTGTATTAAACTTGCAATCAGGATTCTGGGTGGGGGTTACTTCTCCTTAATCTGATAACTCTTTTTTTAGTTAATTAATTAGATAATCCAGGTAAACATTAACAATATATTCCCTGTGGAGACGACCTTACTTACCCGTACTAGTATAGGTATTTAAGTCTTAAAAATACTTGTTTTTTATTAGCCCCCAGCTCAATAGGAGTTTTGCATAAAGTGACTGCTTCCAGTGAGACCCCAACTCGATAGTAGTTTTGCATCAAGCCTTTGACATAAAGCACATAACACTCAACCAAGGCCGATTAGTGCATGTATCCCCTTGTCTTTCGGCTATCAATGCCACCACATGATGCATGATTAACTGTCCCCCGCTTTTAACGTTATTTTCACGAAATTAGTAAAATAGTATTACAATTAGTGCACTTTCACTTTTGTCTCCCCGAGGGCCCACACATATATACATTTTATACGCATACCGCAAGTAGACGTTAATAACGGTCATGTACTAATGTATTTAAAGGCATATTGGTTTCCAAATAAAGACACCAAGATTAATCCTATCATCAAGATTAATACACATTGTTTTGTTCACTGCATATTTCACCAATCAATTACACTTTGATTCCTGTTTGATCGTAAATTCGTTTTTTGGGCCAACATCTACATGTATTTGTCGTTGAAATGTGTAATTGTTACTATCTTTCATACGTGTTATTTAAAATAAAACTATTGAGTTAAATGTCATTTTAGTTCATATGGTTTGAGCCATTTTGGCAGTTTAATCCAAAATTTTCATTTTTCGCCTATAGGTCCAAAAAGATTTCATCGTTGTCATTTTAGTCCACTGAGTTAACTTCATCCATTTTTTTACTAACGAGAAAGGCAATTCGGTCATTTTTATGGCCGAATTGCCCTTCTCGTTAACAGAAAAAATTGATGAAGTTAACCCAGTAGACTAAAATGGCAACGTTGAAACCTTTTTGGACCCACAGGCGAAAAATTGAACCTTTGAACTAAACTGGAAAAATGACCGAAACCACAAGGACTAAAATGTTATTTAACTAAAGACATAACTTTAAACATTTTTAATAGGGCTGCAAATGAACCAAACGTTCGGTAAAGAGTTCGTGAACCGTTCGGCAGAAAGTTCGTATTCAAATTTGAATAAATTCAATTTAATTTAAATTCACCATAAATACTAATTTATTTTGCTTTTATTTTAAAAGTACTAAAAACTAATTACAGGGGCTTTTAGAGTTTGGCCTAAATTTAAAAGGTTTTTTTTCATGTGTTTGTGTAGATTAAAGTAGATATAAATATAAAAGATATATATGTATACTTTGTAGTCGAATTTCGAATCAAATCAAATTGGAAATCATAAATTCGTATTAGATTTGCATTCAATTACTTGACTTGAATTGAATTGAATCAAACTTGAATATTTGAAAACCAAATTCAAAACTTGATAATCGAGTTGAATTTCGAATTTTCAAATCCGAAGCAAATACTGCACACCTCTACATGCCTTCACCAAACAACCAACAACCTCCATGGTCGGCCATCCAAATGTGGCGCCACATCAACCCACGAGCTGCTCAAATGCCCCATGATGTGAGATTATGTTTTAAGACTCAACAATTTTTTAAATTTTTGTTCATTTGTTTTTTAGCAACTTTTGGAAATATAGACAGTTTTATGATTTGAATTTAAAGATCTCTATATATATATTTCTTTTTTGTATGGCAAACACATAAGTCTCTTAAAATATACCCTTAAAGTTCGTTTATTACTCACTTTATGGGAATTGAACTCGCACTATCTAGATGGAGAAAAATAGTCGATTCATTACCAAGAGATGTTTTGTCAAAAAAATTATGCTTTTAGTGAGTCTTTTAATATATTTTTTGTTGGTTTTGGTGCTTTTGCTATGGTTTTTATTGATTTATTTAATGGCGAATTTCATTTTTCACTCTTTGTGGGACGTGAACCAATGACATCCCCAACTTAGGTGTTCATAGAAGCTTTGCTTCTCCCATTGGTAGGGCTGTAAACGAACACAAACAAAGCCTTGTTCGTGTCCGTTCGTTAAGGAAATAAATGTATTCATGAACGGTTTATGAACACTTAACGAATAACATTTTATGTTTGTGTTCGTTCAATAAGGAAGTGAGTGTGTTCGCGAAAACAAATGAACACAAATAAACCCAACAAAGGCTAAAGGTGGATGGCGGAGAGAGCTGTGCTAGAACTTGAATCCCTAATCGTCGAACGGAGATTGATCGTATTCGCCGATATAAATAAAGAGAAAGGAAATGGAAAAATGCATAAACAAGGTGGAAATAAGGTTTCCTTGTTTAATTGTTAGGGTACTAAAACAAATAAAATTTAAAGAATATGAAAAGTTTAAATAAAATATATGAAAGTACAAAAATCTTTAAGGCTAATTCACGAATACAACTGAACGAACGAGATCTTTGTTCATGTTCGTCCATTTAACTAATCGAACGAAAATTTTTGTTCATGTTCATTCATTTATTAAATGAACAAAAGTAAATGAACTTCTGACTGAATGGTTTACGAATTATTCGATGAACGTTCGGTTCATTTATAGCCATACCCATTAGGCCACTTAGCATACGTTTTTGGATCGATCACTGGGTTGGAGATGCTCCGTTAATGTTGTTATGGCCGAGATTGTTTGCTTTGGAGAAGAACAAAAGCTGTTGGGTTAGCGATAGGCTTTCAGACCCGGGTGATGCTTTGACTGTGTTCTGGGATTGGTTAGGACCCCCGGAAAGCCCGGAGGAAACGACGGAGTTGAACAATTGTGCGGTGTTACTAGAGGGTGTGCACAGAACTATGGAGAACGACAAATGGAGGTGGTCGCCGAACGTGTCCGGTCAGTATTCGACACACTCGTTCAAACAACTTCTGATTGATCCTTCAAATGCTGGATATGTTTATTCGGTCAAGGGATGCAAGTGGGTTCCTTCAAAAGTTAACATATTTATCTGGAGGGCGGCGTTAGATCGTATTCCGACTAAGAATGCTTTGGCGAAAAGAAACATATCGGTTGATACGAATCTTTGTGGGTTGTGCAGTGATGAGCCCGAATCCGTGGATCACCTTTTCACGGCTTGCCAGTTTGCTCACAGGATTTGGAGTCGGTTCTGCGAATGGGTTAGAATACCGCCTTTTTTTGCCTTTTCTTTTGCGGATATTCTTGAGTTGTATAAGAATATAAATGGGGATAAGAAATCTAAGGAGATAGTCCGAGGTCTAGTGTCGGTGACTTGTTTGTGCATATGGAAAACTAGGAATGCAAGGATTTTCTCTGAGGGTAATGGTAATAGCGATGAGATCATTGGGGAGGTTAAGTCTATTAGTTTTTTATGGTTAAAGGTTAGGTCCAAAAATTGTAATTTGGTTTGGAGGGATTGGTATAGTTACCCTTTATATATGATGTAATCGTTTGTGGTGCGGTCCTGTGCTTTTTGTCAGGCCGGCCGATTCTTTATAAAGTCTACCTTTCAAAAAAAAAAAAAAAAACCGCCGTGACATCGGGTGTTGTGATCAAGGTCAACTACTCGACCGTCACCATCCCCTCGGCTCTCCCCGATGCGTGAAAACCCGACCTCCACCCGCCCGAAGGCACGACAGTGGAATAATCGGTAAAACGTCGCCTCCCATCCAAGACGAACCAGTACCACCCGTATTCGTCCTTCACCTGGATGCCGCAGAAAATAACGGGGAGAGTGGGAGTCGAACCTGAGACACAAGAAACACCAAGTCTTTCCCTAACCACTCCACCACTACCTCATTGGCTTTGCAAAGTTAACTGTAATTGGAATTGAGATGAATAACTTAGAAAATTGTGTGTGGTTGGCAACCGATATAGTAGTAGGTTTAAAAGTTGTGTGAGTCAGCCTCAGGTTGGCAACGAATGTAGCCTATAAGAAATAGAAGTAGATTTAGAAGGTGTGTGTAGTCTCGAATTGGCAACGGATATTTCATATAGTAGTAGCTTTAAAGGTAATTTTCTCATTTGTGTTTTTCTTTTAATTCCAAATCTCTTATCAATCAAATGTTTTACAGCCAATGGGGTGGTGGTCCATTGGCAAAGACAATGTCTTTAAACACCTTGAGGGGAGTAGTGTTGGATTCAAGTCACACAGACGACGGGAGTAAAAAAATTTACCATTAAAAAAATAAATGTTTTACAATTTATTAACAGAATTAATTTCACTTTCTTTAAATTCCAATTCATTTCGGACATTCTAGTATTTTCCAAAGCCTTCAGTGAATAAACGCTCCATGTTTCTTGAATCTGGACGAGATTCTAATCGATGGAGTTATTAATAATTATTCAATCAACACATACATATCATAGAATCTTCCGTCGTTAAAAAAAATCTAGAATTAATTGTCTCATACGATAAAAATATAAGAAGAGAGCAATCTTAATACACTATGTTTTTTCCTTTATAAATAAACGTTATTATGTAGATTTTCCATAATCGAGAAGCCTTTTCGTCATTTTTGTAACCTTGCTATTTGAAAGTTTGTACTGTGGATAAAGCTTCACGGGCCAAACCAAACCAAACAAATAGTCATATTTTTGTTTTGTTTCTCTTTGTTAGGGTATTGTAGTGTTAATTTCGTGCTATTGTGTCTCATTCTAACACCACACGTAGTGGGGTTTTTTTTGGAGTTTCTTTCCAAAGAAAAACCGCCCCCATGCCCCCAAACCACTCCCGTGGGTGTTTTTTCCGGAAAAAATAAATCCAAGAAGCGTCCTCCCCCCCCCCCCCCCCCCCCCTCTTTTCTTTGGCCAATGACAGTTTTTCTTCTTTTTGTTTAGCCAATACCTTTTTTTAAATGGATTTTTTTTATCTAATTTTATTACACCTCTTTTAACATAATGTCCCACAATGTTCGCATTTCACTATACTCATTTTAGAAAAACGCCCCATAATGCCCTATTGCTGACTGGATCGCCACATGGCTCAAAATGCACAAGGGTGGGGGTACCAACCACCCTTAACACCGGGCGTTGTGACCAAGGTCGACTACTCGACTGCCGTCAGCCCATTGGCTCTCCCCAGATGCGTGGAAACCCGACCTACACCCGCCTGAAGGCACGACAGTGGAATAGTCGGTAAAACCTCGCCTCTCATCCAAGTCTAACAGGCGAGACACCCTTATTCGCTCTTCACCTGGATACCGCAGAAAATAATAAGAAAAGTGGAAATCGAACCTGGGTCATAAGACACAACAATTCTTTCCTCACCCACTCCACCACTAGGTCACTCAATCATATGTTACACCTGAGAGAATCATTATATGATATTTGTCATAGTTCTCGAAACCCAAAACACTGTATAACAAACTTGTTATCCAATATGCATCCATTTGTGAGAGAGAAATTTTGAAAAAGCTCTTCAACCTCGAAATTGCAAAATCATAAACCATCAAATAATGTGAGCATTTGCAATAGGTCCGTCAACCCTTGTCCCTTAGGGTATCCGGGGCACTCCCCTAAGAGGGGAGTCCCCTCTCTTACGCATAACCAATCCTCGTGTGCCACGTCAACTCCTCTCTTAAACTCCCCTAACACCCCAATTTGATGGCGGCACTCCCCTCTTAGGTGACTTGTTTTTTTATTAAAAAAAAAAAAAACAATTGATTGGTTGAAAATTAGGTGACCCCACCATCTCTCTCCTTCTTCATGCGGTGAACATCCACCGAGCTTGGTCCCCGATTTGCCTCACCGCCTTGATGGCGCCGGTGTTCCCGAGCGGGGACTTCGGTCACCGAAAGGGGTCACCGAGAGTGCCCCGGATACCTGATGAAACAATGGTTAACCGGGTAGGGTTAACTCACTGATCTCGTCAAGAGGGTTAATCCCTTCTTTCCGAGGATCGCTGGCTGGATCGTCTGGTGGTGGGTTTCCTGCACAAGGAAACAAACCGTGACTCGTAACAAGGAGGATGGGGTGGGGGGTGCTCCTTGTTACCACTCTCCGGCGTGAGAATCAGTAATTTGCTTGGGAAGCAAAGTATGATAGTAGTAGTATTGAGAGAGTTGAGAAGTGATACCTCAAACCTGGTTTGGGGTGAGTATTTATAGCCGATGAGTGAAGGAGGGTAGTTGAGTAGCTAGCCTGACATCGCACTGCTATTTGCAGGTGTGTCAGACCTGTCGGATACCGTGGTGATGCCACGTCCTGCTGTTGTGTCAGACTGTTGTACATACGTGTGCCAGTAGGCAACTGTTCCCAGTGCCACTTGCACTGTGGTGTCAGGCCTACTTGCTTTGAAGGCAGGATGCGGTGCCAGGCCGCATCGCTGCTTGCGGTCACTTGATGTTGTTCCCGCATTGGTTGTTCCATCCATGATTTACGCGGGATGCGGTGCCAGGCCGCATCGCTGCTTAGTGACTGTTACTGTTGTCCAGATCCCTTGTCGTGACGAAAATGTTCATAGGATGCGGTGCGAGGCCGCATCGCTATGCGTAACATTAGTTTCCGTCCTTAAGGTAAGTCTTCTCATCAATCGACAGATTGGACCGCAGTGTTCGCGTGTGCCCACGCGGACACTGGAGAGTTTATTGCTGTTGGAGGTTTTTGATGAGGGTAATGGTCATTCGCGGTCGTGCTGACGCGATATTTGGGACCATACCCCTTCAAGTCCCCCCAGTCTAGTGTTCCTTCCGTATGCGAGTTGCATGTGGGAGGGATACTGGACTATGTTGTCTAGAAGGTTAAGATTGTGCCATGCAGATGGCACCTTCTTTAAGTAGTAGGCCCTTTCTAGTGGATTGTTTCTTCCTTTGAGAAGGGTGCATGGTGAGCAAGTTCCGTCTGATGCGGAATTCTCAGTCAATGACTTGACTCTGTCTACCTTTTGTTGATGTCATCAGCCACCTGTTGGTGTTTCGGACCAACCTTTGAGACGGTGACTGAAGGTGTTAGCTGGGTTCGAACCAACCTTTGAGATCGTGACTGAAGATGTCTTCTTCAGTCTAGTTGGAACCTCTGCGTCAGCTGGTGCAAAGTTGTAAGTACTTTGCTCAAGCTCTATGTTCAGCAACTGGACATGTAACGATGATCCCTGTTTTGTGGGGTGTTCGTGTTCTCCAGTTAAGCTTTCTAGTAACCGCGCGTCCTCTGTGGTTTATCTCTCAAGTAACCGCACGTCCTCAGAGGTCTAGCTCTCTAGTAACCGCACGTTCTTTGCGGTTACCTCGTTGCCGAACCTCGTTTGCCATGTTTCTTTGAAGATCGTGGGGTAGTTGCGTCATTGTTGGCCGTGTTTGGTCGAACAATGTGAATCTGGACTATGGGCAGATAAACATGGTCATAGGCAGGGTTGTGCCCACCATTGTTTATTCTATGCGGTCCATAGGTGGGTAACTAGTCATTGGCAGACTTGTTACCGCTGTTCTGGAGCCACTTTCCTTCACGCTTTGGTGGAAAGTAGTTTCCCTGTAAGTAGCATTGCCGGAAGAGATCGTCTTAGATACTTGGGAAGTTGGTTGAAACTCTTCCGCATTCGTTTTGTAGCCACTTTCCTTCACGCTTAGTTGGGAAGCAGTTTTCCTTGAAATAGCTTTGCTCTTCCGCGTGGTGGCTTAGTTGTGGCTCTTCCGTAGCTACCGTTCGCATAGTTGCGGTTTGCAGTAACTACGCACGAATGGTTGCGGTTTGTAGCAAAGAACTCGCTTCTAGAAGTCTTGTAGCCTGGATGTGGCTCTTGAAGGTTCAGGGGACAGGGTTGCTGATGTGCGGTTGCTCAGCATACTTGTCCTTTTCCTTAAGGAGAAGCTGTTTGCGTTCCCTCTGTGGTTGTGAACCGGAAATGAGGGTTTTGAAGCTTGAAGAAGCTTTCATGGAGTGCGGTTTACCGCATCCTGAGAAGCGGTTTTCGCAGTCCAAAGAACCATGCTGGTTCTGAGTATCTGACACACCTGTGCGGGTTGGTGTGTGTCATCTCCGCATATTCCACGTGTGCTCGTGGATATGTGCGGTTTATGACTTATACCCCTTTATATAATTTAAAGATATATATTTTTGCCTTTTTTGAGGGGTATGTAAAAAACGACATGCGGTATGGGTTATGGTGCGGTAAACCAGAGAAACCGCATGCCGCTTGTGTTTGGATAAGGTTGTCGCTTTCTGTTGCCTACGTCACGATTGCACGTGTGGGTTGTTGAAGTTGGTAGGATTCTGACATGTGCTGATTTGAAAAGACGTTTGCACTGACCGAGGTCATAATTGCACTGTAGCAGGGAGTGGAAAGGTCTTCTCTGTCAGGCGCGTGGGCAGCCACGCGCGCATGATAACCGTCAGCGGAAAGGTCGCTGAACACGTGTCGCCTTATAACTCGCCTATTTTGAACGTGTTGAGGCGGTTTACTGTATCGCATTTATTGCGATGAGTATATAAAGGGCAACCGTTTTGTGGTTTTTCCTACTGTTCAGATTTTTCGAAAAATTTCTGGTGAGAGAGAGAGCATTCCCTTCATCTTCTCCGATCAATCTGTCCTTTATTCCGGTGATCTTCTGAGTTTTCTGAGTTTTTGTGTAACTCGAAACTTCTCTTCTTCATATTTCTGATGGCTGATCCATCTAACCCACATAATGTGGAGGGTGAAAACCCTGAAGCCTCTTCTCCGGTGGCCGGGGAAGAAGAAGATGATGGTGGCAGTGTTCCTGGTGGTGGCCTACCACCCTTGAAGTGGTCGAGAACTTCATTCGACCAACTGATGGCCAAGATCCAGATGCCCCACGAGTTTGGGGCTGTTTATCCCCAAACTGGTGATACTGGTGCCTGTGCTCCGGCCGGTCACATCACCATGTGGGCCGACTGTTTTACTGATGGTAACCTTCGTTTACCATTAACGGTTTTTGTTGCTCAGGTCTTGGAATATTACAAGATCCATATCTCCCAGACGAGTCCTTTTGGGATGATCCGTATTAGACATTTTGAATCAACTTTTCGTGCTCTTGGTATGCCGGTTACCGTTGAAAACTTCCGGGGGTTTTACCAGTTGACGGTGAACACCGGTTTCTTTTCCTTTAGAGAACGGTATGGAAGCATCAAGTTGATGACCCCTCCGAAGGGTGTTACGAAGTGGAAGTGTAAGTTCTTCTACGTTAAAGCTGCCGCAGTTGTTGTGAACATGACTATGCGGAACGTCAATGAGCCTATCCCTGCGGAGGATATTGCTATGCCTACCGCGGAGACTGCGGAGTGGTTCCCAAGGCTGTGGACCATTGAGCATAGGCAGCTGACCAACGATGAGTTGTGGGTGTTGCGGATGATGTTGACCCGGCCTAAGAGGAATTTCATGCCTGTTGTGCGGGAGAAAACTGGTGGTAAGTGTTACCACTCTTTTGCAGTTGCTTTATTCCCGTGTTTGTCATTAATTTGGATATGTATTATCAGAAATTGTGGAAGTGTGGAAGATATTTGATCCAACCTTTACTGGCAAGGTTGATCTTGTTCCGACTGCGGAAGGTAAAGGTTTTAACTTGACGATTGTCCCTTACTTCCGCGTTGCTTCACGCGAGGTAATGACCGCACCCCTGCCGCAGGGCAAAGGTATTATCCATAACCTTCTTTATTGTTTTACAAGGTTTGTTGCTGATATTCTATATGCAGGTACACTTGGGAACCTTGGCAAATTTGAGTCAAAGGGTGCCCCCAAAAGACATGCGGAGAAAAAGCATGTGGATAAACCTGGGCGGGGTCGCGGTGTGAAGAAACCTGATGTTTCTGTTGTTCCGCCTTTGGTGAAGCAAGCAGCAGGTATCTCTCGTTCTCATTTCCGCAGATATACCGATTACGTGGTAGTATCTGACACCCTTGAGGGCTTGGGTGTTCCAGGTGTTGGTGCGGCCACCGGTGGAACCACTGCGGGTTCGAAACCCGCTGATGAGAAGAAGAGGAAAGCGGGGAAAGCTGTTGATGCTGGTGAGGCAAAGAAGCCGAAGATTCAGACCAGGCGCAAGGCTTTTGTTGGACCAAGGAAACCTGCGGTTGTTTCTGGTATGTGATGCATTACTTTAACAAGTATTTTGTGCTTATACTTGTACTTTAAAGTATTTTTGTTTTGATTTCAAAACCGCAAGATGAAGGGTTCATCTTTGATGCTCCTCCTCCCCCTCCTCCGCATGACACTGCTGCGGGTGTGGAGGTTCATAAGGTTGTTACTCCTGAAGCCTCTGTGCGGGCGGTGGACACTGGGAAGGGTCCCGCGGCTCAAATCTACGACACAGTTGATTCGGGTAATAATGTTATCACCCCAGAGGATACTGGTGATTTTGACTTAAAGTTTGGTTATACTGGAAAACCAAAGTCTCCTGCTGCCGAGAAGGCTTCCGGTTCCGTTTCTGGTGGTGCGGGTTTTGTAGAGACTCCTATTCAGCCTGAAGAGTCTGAATTGGAGTATTATTACCGCACATATACTGAAGATCGGGCTACGGCCTATCACCGCCCCCCGTGGACTGTATTGCAAGGGGATGACGTTACCGTTGACCACTCCGCTTGTAGGGAGGTTTTGAGTGGTTTGGGCACTCCTTTTGAAGTAAACCGGGCCCGTTCTTTACCGACTGAGGTCCAGATGAACCAACTCTCCTCCATGCTTGTGGGGAGCTCCATAATGGCAAATGCCATTATGGAAAAGTACAAGGTGCTGGGGCGCAAGGAGGAGGAGAATGCGCGTTTGCGGGCCGAGGCCGAGGAGTTGGTGAAGGCTGCACGTGAGGGTGCAGAGCAGCTTGAGAGGGATAGAGCTGCGTTTGAGAAGCATAAGCAGACTGAAGAGTGGGCTGCAACTGCTGAGCTTAAACAGGTTCGTACCCTTGCAAAACTGCTGTCTGATGAGCGTAAGCGTTGGAAAGAAACCCTTTCTAATGAGCGCAAGACGCTATCTGATGAGCGCAAGACTTGGAAAGAATCTTGGGGTAAACAGAATGAAACTCTCTTTCATGTTCGTCAGGAGCTTATTAATGCCAAGGCAGCAATTTCTGCGTTGGCTAAAGAGAAAGCTGAGGCCGTTGCGGCTGCCCAAGAGGCCAAGGAAGCAGAGGTTCGTCTTGCCAAGGCTCTGGAAGAGGCCAAGGAGGCGGAGGCACGTGCTGCAAAAGCTCTTGAAGGGGCAAATGTTGACCGCACCAAGTTAAGCAAAACTATCTTGGACCTTCAGGTATAAGTGTTTCCTAACTTTGAAATTGCGTCTCACAAGTTTGTTAATTATTTTTGTATACTTCTGATTTCTTGTTAAAAGGCTGAAGTGCGGACCCGGGGGGTCGCTATTGAGGAAGTCTCTGCCCGTGCTGCTGAAGCTGAAGTGCGGGCAAGAGAGGCTGAAGAGGCTAGAGATAGCCACGCTTCTTCACTTGAGCTGCTCAAGGCTGATCATGAATGGATGCGTATGCGCGGGATCGGGCATGTAAGTATCCGTGGCCTTGTTATTTTTGTTGTAGGTTTGCCTTTGATAACCTTTGTATTTTGCTACGCAGATTGTTACTGCCATTATCGATGCTCCTGAGAACGTATCAGGTGTTAATGAGATTAAGGAGCGCGCCCGGGATGCTGGTTTTAAAGCTGGCTATAATCGCTGCATTGCTCATATGAATCTTGTAGCCGAGGGCGGATATACTGATGAGCGATCTGGGTTCCACGATGTGGATACTGAAGCGCTTCTTGATGCTGCGGTTGAGGCGTATAACGATACAACCCTCTCAGGTCTTGAAGAACTTGAAAAGTGTCTAGAAGCAGAGGATTATGTGGACCGCTTGCGAGTCTTATACGCTGATGAAGATGAAGAGGATGAGGAAAAACCAGATGTTGAGGGCACGGATGGTGCGGGCCCCAGTGGCACAAAGGAAGATTAGATTGGCCTGCGTGCCTCTTTTGTTTCCTTATGTAACTGTTACAAAACTTTATGTAAACTCCTTGTGCACCGCGCAGGTGTAGGAATTTTTTGAATATATAGATTTGTTTTGTTTCAATTTTTACAAGTGTTTTTACTACTTGTATGTTTGAATTTGTACACGTTTAGTGTTACTGTGAGTAATACTAAATCTGTAATTGCCTTTTGCATATCCAGGTGATATGCAAGTATGAAGATTTGTCTCTGGTTAGACAAATAGTATTGCCATTGCTGGCCTATTATAATAGTTGCGTGTGGTTACCACTCTGTGTGGGTATCACGAATGAAGATTTTTCTAATCTGTTTTTGTGTATGCCTCAGAGTGGAACACGCATTTGTAATAGAAATAAATAAACAATATTGCATTGAATCGTCTATTTATTTATTTATTTGCAAATGGCCTGCGGCCCAATAGGTTACATGTAGAAGACATGGCTTACATATAACAGCGTCGAAGTTGCTGTGCATTCCATGTGCGTGCGATAGTTTCGCCTTCTAATGTTTGTAGTTTATACGCGCCTTTGCCCAGGACCTCCTGGATGAGGTACGGTCCTTCCCACTTGGGGGCAAGTTTTCCTGGGCGTTCCGCGTTGGATGCTTCGTTGTCACGAAGGACGTAGTCTCCCGGGTTGAAAGTACAAATGCGAACGCGTGCATTGTAGTACTTTTCCAGTTTGGTTTTGTACTTGGCCTCATTGATGGCAGCGTTTTCACGCCTTTCTTCCAAGAGGTCCAAGTCAACCCTGCGTTCCTCAATGTTGTCAATCTTGTTGATAGCCAACATTCTAGGTGAGGGGAGGCCTACTTCCGCGGGGATCACCGCTTCAGTGCCATAGACTAGGCTGAAGGGGGTCTCGCCGTTGCTTGTTTTTTGGCTTCTCCTGTGAGCCCATAAAATACTTGGGAGTTCATCAACCCAGCCGCGTCTGGCTGTTCCCAACCGTGCTTTGATGCCTTCGACTAAGCTTTTATTGATACTCTCAACTTGGCCGTTCCCTTCCGGATGTGCCACTGAGGAGAATATGTGTTCAATGTTTAGCTCTTTTAGCCATTTTTGAAAGTCATCGGCAGCGAAGTTGGTGCCGTTATCGGTGACGGTGCACATTGGTAGACCGAAACGGCAGATGATATGTTCCCACACGAATTTCCTTGTTATCATAGCGGTGGTTGATGCAAGTGGCTTTGCCTCTACCCATTTTGTAAAGTAATCAACAGCTACTATGATAAATTTCACTGCTCCTGGTGCGTCTGGAAATGGTCCCACCACATCAATTGCCCATTTTTGGAATGGCCATGCGGTGGTGACGGGGATCAGGTTGTTCTTGGGACGCAATGTCTTGGGAGCATGTCGCTGACAATTGAAACACTTGCGCAAGACTTTGACTGCATCCAGGTGCATGCCCGGCCAATAGTACCCGGCATTCATGATTTTGGCCACCACCATGCGTGGTCCTGCGTGTATGCCACATATCCCCTCGTGAATTTCTTTGATAAGGTATGTGGCATCTTGGGGGTTGACGCATCGTAAGAGTGGCCCCAGGTATGATTTACGGTATAAGATACCGTCTCCCATTTGGTAATGACACGCTTTGTATTGCAATTTGCGTGCCTCTGCTTTGTTTTCGGGAGTAACACCTGATTGCAAGTATGCAATGAGTGGTGTCATCCAGGATGTTGTACCGTACTGGATGACATTGACTTGGCGCAGGGGTACCGAAGGATTTTGCAGGATTTCGATGCGTACCTCTTTTGCCAGGTGTTGGAAGCTGGTGGATGCTAGTTTTGATAGTGCATCCGCAGGTTTATTATCACTCCTGTTGATGTGGCGAATATTGAAGGAGGTAAACTTTGACTTGAGTTGCAAGGCTTGTTCGAGGTAGAGGATCATGATATCCCCTTTTGCGGCATAGTCACCGCGTATCTGCCCTGCAACTAGTAGTGAATCGACATGTGCTTCCAAATGTTTGACGTCGAGTTTAATTGCTAAACGCAACCCTGCCAATAGAGCCTCATACTCCGCTTCGTTATTCGTGCTTTTGAAATCGAGGCGTATTGCGTAGGTTAGCTCTTGGCCATCGGGGCTGACAAGTCGCAAACCTGCGCCAGAGCCATCTTCGTTGGATGCACCATCTGTAAATAGTGCCCAGGTTTCTGTGGAGGATGGTTGTGGTACAGGGTTTTGTTCTTCTTCGCATTCTTGAATGCGGTTTGCTGGTATTTCAGCAACGAAGTCAGCCAAGACTTGGCCTTTGATTGCGGGGCGCGGTTTATAGTTCAGTGAAAGCGCGCCCAGTTCGATTGCCCATTTTGCTAACCTCCCAGAGATGTCGGGTTTGGATAGGATCGGGCCGATCGTATAGTTGGTTAACACTGTGATGACGTGGTTTGCGAAGTAACGTCGTAAACGTCTCGATGCGTGCACTAGTGCCAGTACCAATTTCTCCATGATGGAGTACCTCGTCTCTGGGTCATTGAGCATTTTGCTGATGTAGTAGATGGGTGTTTGGACTCCTTCCCGCTCCACTATAAGTACCCGCGTTGTCTGCGGCAGACAGGTATAAGATAAGTGGCTCATCTTTTCGCGGTGCGGTTAAAGTTGGGAGTTGGATCAAACACTCTTTCATTTCCCGGAAAGCTTTTTCGGCCTCTGCGGTCCATTGGAATTGTTCCTTTTTTAGACAGCTCCGCAGGGTCTTGATGAAAGGGTAAGACTTAGCTGCATGGTTGGCTAAGAATCTATTCAGTGCGGCTAGCCTGCCGGCTAGTCGTTGCATTTCTTTCATCGTAGAAGGCGATGGCATGCGCTCGATCGCCTGAACTTTTTCCGGGTTCACCTTGAATCCATCTTTGGTTACGATGAATCCAAGGAATTTTCCTTCTTCCATTCCAAACGAGCATTTCTCTGGGTTGAGCTTCATGTTAACGCTTCGCAGAGTTTGGAATGTTCTTTCTATATCGTCGAGCATGGTGTTTTCCTCCATGCTCATGACGACCAGGTCGTCCATATAGATTTCGACACTTTTGCTGATTTGACCGCGAAAGGTGTCGTTCATCAACTTTTGATAGGTTGCGCCCGCGTTGCGCAGCCCGAACGTCATTTTGGTGTAGCAGTAATTCCTGGTAGGAGTGCGGAATGCCGTTTTGTCTTCATCGTCGATTGCCATCTGTACTTGGTGATAGCCTTTGTAACAATCGAGGAAGCACTTCCATCGAAATGGTGCGAGGTTATCGACCTTCTCGTCGATCTCTGGAAGTGCGTAACAATCCTTGGGGCAGGCCTTATTGAGGTCTTTGTAATCGACACACATGCGCAGCCCCCGCTTGGTTTTTCTACCATTACTGGGTTGGACAGCCAAGTCTGGTATTTCACTTCCCGCAGGATGCCTGCGGAGAGCAGTTCCTGTACCTGCTCTTCCATCGCCGCGTTTTTTGTTGATCCAAGGTGGCGTTGGCCTTGGATCACGGGCTTGATACCTGGCATGGTATTCAAGAAGTGTTGCGCAATTTCGCGTGGTACCCCTGTCATATCTGTGGGTGTCCACGCGAAAATATCTTGGTTTCTGAAGAGGAGTTGCTTCAGGCGCGCTCTGATGTTAAGTGTCAAGGCGTGGCCCAACGTGACTGTTTGCTCTAGGTGTCTTGTATTAAGGACCCATTTTTCTGGTTGAGTGTTGGGGGTAGGCCTTGCTACCTTTGTCGGACGCAGTTCGTCCGTAGACATGACTTCTCTTTGGGCGTATATTATCGCGATCCCCATTTCGGTTGGAAAACCGATGGCAGAGTGGGGGACGGATGTTATCATGTTGAAGTCGCCTTGGGACTCCCTCCCGAGAATTACGTCATATTTTGAGGTGTGAGGTAAAACCATGAAGTTCACCTCCTCCGTCCTTGTGTGCCTTCCGTTGGTGAGGCGCACAGGGAAGGTGATTTGTCCCAGGGGGAATACGGTTTCCCCTGAAAATCCGGCCAACGGGTAGTCCGCTGGCTGCAGTCGATCTTTGTCTTCTTGATCGAATTGGTTGAAGCATTGCTCGTATATAATATCGGACGTACTGCCCGGGTCGATGAACAATCGCTCGGTGCAGTAGTAAGCTAGGTGCCCTGTGATAACCACGGCGCGCCTATCGCGCGGTCTGCCTCGGACTTTTGGAAAGACGACTTGCTCGTCCTTCCAGTCATTGTCCGGTCTTCTCGCCGCCTTACGCGGTCTTCCTTTTCCTCCATTGATCATGTGGGTAGAGGCCACGTACATGGCCCTCTTACCCGTGGAGGTGCCCTCGTTGTAGGGAGTGATGCGCTTGGTAGCTTTTTGTGCGCCTGTCAACAGGTGTTGCGGTTTCCCCTCCTTTAGGGCTCGCTCAATCTCCAGTCGGAGACTGATGCAGTTGTTCGTGGTGTGGCCCGAGTCCTTGTGATACTCGCAGTAAAGTGCGGGATCTTGATTCTTTTTGGACTTCATTGGTTGGGCCGGTCTCAGGAACTGTGCATCCGTGAGGAGAACGTCGCTTGGCGACTGGTTGATCTCGGTCCAGCTGCGGTCCCGAGACTCTTTCTTTGACGCACGGTTTTCTCGTTGGGCGTTGATTGTAGCCCTTGCGTCGGGCTGGTTGTTCCGGGGGACATATGGCCTGGGGTCGCTGCCGTGATTCCATGTGTCCTTGTTGCGCTTGGGCTCTTGGCGGGAAGACTGGCCTTCTGCTGGTGGTTGTGCCTTTGACATGTGCGGTCTGAGAGACCGCTGAGTTTGGGCATATGTTTTGACCGCAGCCATGACATCTTCCCACTTCTTAGGTAAGCCGGTACCGCCGGAAATATTCATAACCATTTGTTCGTCTTTGACTGCAACGATGAAATGGTTACGTGCCATCTGGTCGGCAACGTCGCCTATCTCTAGGATCTCTTTATTGTAACGGACAACGAATGCGTCGAGCGATTCGTTGTCTCTGCGCCAGATGTTCATGACGTCCATTGAATCACGTTCATGGCGTCGTTGCTGGCTAAAGTGCGCGAGGAATTTTTGTTGTAAGTCCTCGAATGAGGTCAGTGACCCTGGTGGTAGAGAATCGAACCATGCCCTGGCCAGACCTGTTAGGGTCTGTGGAAAAAAATGGCACTAGGTAGGTTCGTCCCACCTACCGTTGCACCCGGCGCCGACGAAGATGTTGTTGTGATTATCTGGGTCGGTCGAGCCGTTGTATTTCCCAATGTTTAATGGGAATTTTGTGGTGGTGACATCGGCGTTGGCGATCTCTGGGACAAACTTAAAGTTTTCGGCCGCAGATTTCGGCCTATAAGGTTTGCCCTGGTTGCGCTTTGCAACGCGGAGGTATGTGTTGCGGGGTTGAGTGGGAGGAACATAGTTGCGTCCTCCCGGTCTGCTGTTGGTGGAATGGGACTCCCCGCGGTATGTACTGTCATCTGGATCGGTATGGCCATACCCTTCACGGTGGGACTGTGGTCCCAAACGACTGTGAATGTTTGTGTCGCAGCTAGTTGTAGACTGCCGCCTTCTTTCTTCGTGGGTGCCTAAACGGCTATGTACGGAGTCCCTGCGGCGGGACCCGTACGAGGAATCGTCCTCATTGAGTGTGTGGACATCACAATAAGAGGAGCCGCGGTCCTCTTGCCTGCTTCTGGAGGCTGGATGTGTGGGGGCTCTGTCGTCGTATCGTAAAATACGAACGGCAGGTGTACGCGGTATCGGGGTAGGTCCGATACCTCCTTGTTCGTCTGCACAAGCTCTGTTGTACGTTGCGGCCAGAAGGGCTGCTTGTTGGTCATACCAGGTATGAGGGTTCATGCCTGGAGGTATGACAGCAGCGTACTGTGATAGATCGTGTCCAAACGTAAGGGATGCGCCCCCTTGCGTTGATGTGCCAATGTGTTGGGCATTTGGGGCTAGGGGAATGGTTCCCGCAGGCCCTTGGTTTGCGGGGTTTAGGTTATCCCCGGTAGTAGTGTTGTTTTGATGATCAGACATCTTTGGAAAGAAAAGGATGATTGGAAAAAAGTGCTAAGAGTAGCGGTGGGCGCCAATGATGAAACAATGGTTAACCGGGTAGGGTTAACTCACTGATCTCGTCAAGAGGGTTAATCCCTTCTTTCCGAGGATCGCTGGCTGGATCGTCTGGTGGTGGGTTTCCTGCACAAGGAAACAAACCGTGACTCGTAACAAGGAGGATGGGGTGGGGGGTGCTCCTTGTTACCACTCTCCGGCGTGAGAATCAGTAATTTGCTTGGGAAGCAAAGTATGATAGTAGTAGTATTGAGAGAGTTGAGAAGTGATACCTCAAACCTGGTTTGGGGTGAGTATTTATAGCCGAGGAGTGAAGGAGGGTAGTTGAGTAGCTAGCCTGACATCGCACAGCTATTTGCAGGTGTGTCAGACCTGTCGGATACCGTGGTGATGCCACGTCCTGCTGTGGTGTCAGACTGTTGTACATACGTGTGCCAGTAGGCAACTGTTCCCAGTGCCACTTGCACTGTGGTGTCAGGCCTACTTGCTTTGAAGGCAGGATGCGGTGCCAGGCCGCATCGCTGCTTGCGGTCACTTGATGTTGTTCCCGCATTGGTTGTTCCATCCATGATTTACGCGGGATGCGGTGCCAGGCCGCATCGCTGCTTAGTGACTGTTACTGTTGTCCAGATCCCTTGTCGTGACGAAAATGTTCATAGGATGCGGTGCGAGGCCGCATCGCTATGCGTAACATTAGTTTCCGTCCTTAAGGTAAGTCTTCTCATCAATGGACATATTGGACCGCAGTGTTCGCGTGTGCCCACGCGGACACTGGAGAGTTTATTGCTGTTGGAGGTTTTTGATGAGGGTAATGGTCATTCGCGGTCGTGCTGACGCGATATTTGGGACCATACCCCTTCAATACCCTTATGAACACTAACGTATACTAGAGAACGTTTAGATGTAAGTGAGAGCGTGATGGACCTTGCGGACACGAGAGTAGGGGGAGGTTCGTGAAGAATGTTAGGTATCTGGATTTTTGGCCCAAAAAGTGTGACGTTTTGTCTCCGATTTGTTGTTGCTCTAACGTATTTTTTTGCTCAGGCGTTTTTTTTTTTTTTTTTTTTGATAAATAGAAGTGTATTTTATTTGGTTTAGGAAAAAGCCAAGTGACAAAATTTCAACATTGAGACAAAATAAATGCTCCGGAAATTGCTCCGACGTGACACTTGTTGTCCGGGCCCAAATCTTACTGCAGAAGCTTTTATCAATCGCCCTATACGTCCATATTTTTTGTTTTAACTACTTTTTTCAATTAAATGAGGTTCATACAATCATTTTATATTATGCAAGTGAAAGAAAAAACTATTTATAAATCAAATATATTAACCATAAACTTTGGCTATGATTAGAATTTACCATGTATGAATTATTAATATATATATACAGTAAAGTTCCTGTATAAATAATTTTAACGTACTAAACGTACGAATAGTATAAAAAAAACAAAAAATACGCGGTGCCATTTTTGTAATTATCTGCTTATAGGGTAATTATGAAAATTACTCTACAAATGATGTTGTAGAGTAATTTTGATCTTGTAGAGTAATTTTGTAAAATGTTCTTATAGAGTATTTTTGATCAAAAAACTATATCTCATAAAAAAAACCCCAAAAAACCTAACCCCCCCCCCCCCCCAAAAAACCTAAAAAAACTTAACCCTCCCCCCCCTCTCCACACACACACACCCACCCAAACTAAATGCTGAAAACTAAACCATAAAGCTAAACCTCATAACTAAATGCTAAAATTTTTTTTACAAAATTACTCTACTAAATGCTAAACCTCAGACTGTTGGGCTATCAAGAAGTCGCAAGCGCGCAAGATGGATGTGTGGACACACGAGGGTAGATCAGATAAGAAATGAGGCTTTTAGGGAAAGATTAGGAGGGGCTAGTATATTGGATAAGATTAAGGAGAGGGGATTGAGATGGTTTAGGCATGTGAAGCGGAGGCAAACGACGACACCAGTTAGAGTAGTGGAAACTCTTACTGTGGAGGGAAGGAGAGGAAGAGGCGGACCCAAACTGACATGGGATGAGCAGATTAGGCATGATTTACTAGAGTTGCATCTTTCTGAGGACATGATCCAAGATAGGACTTCATGGAGGCGTAGGATTAGGGTTAAGGACTTCTAGAGGATATTGCAGTAAGGTCTTAGGTGTTTTTTAGGGATGTAGGTCTTTCTTATTCTTAAAGTGACTTTACCGGTGATTGCCTTTTGGTGTTTATGTCCAAATGATGTTGTATGCTATTATACATGATTTACATTATATTGTGTCACTCTGATCACTTTCTTGGTATTGGTGGCTTCCAATTTATATTATATTATGTCCAAATGATGTTGTATGCTATTTCTATATAGTTTGACTTGGTGTGTTGGCATGTTGTTTGTTTTGCCGAGTGTCTCTCTGGAAGCAGCATCTCTATCCCTAGGGATAGAGGCAAGGTCTGTTTACATCCCACCCTCCCCAGACCCTATAAGTAGCTTTGTTATTTGTGGGATTTACTGAGTATGATTGTTGTTGTGATACTCTACAAGATCAAAATTACTCAACATGGTCATTTTACAAAATTACTCTACAAAATCAAAATTACTTTACATGATCATTTGTAGAGTAATTTTGAATTGTATGTTGTTTGATAAACTTGCAGAGTAATTTTGATTCACTTGTAAAGTAATTTTGATGCAGAGTAATTTTGATACACTTGTAGAGTAATTTTGATAATTACCTTACAAGATCAAAATTACCCTACAAAAACATTTTACAAAATTACTCTACAAATATCAAAATTACTCTACAGGATCATTTGTAGAGTAATTTTGATAATTACTAATAATTACGAAAATGACACCGCGTTTTTTCAGTAAAACCTTCAATTCGTACGTTTTGTACGTTAAAATTATTTATATTTGATCTTTTTTCTTTATATATAAGGTTTTTCCCAAATATTATATTATACTAATATTATATATGCATTTTTACTTGGATGGTTTTGTGTGGCGTTTAAGTCATTTGGACAAAAACAATTAGTTTTGAAATAACCAAGCTATTTTGATGGCAAAGATCTATGATCAGATAAAGACATAAGGTTTTTTAATGGATGAAGAATAAGGCTAAGATATCGTATTTAAAATGATCAAACTGGTGTAATTTTAGATTCTTAAATTGATCTTCATGTTGAATATCTCTGGCTAAATGGTAATGAAATTCAAGTTCGTCGCTAAAAAATCATTTTATAAGAGAATTTGTACTAATTGTTCAAACAACCGCTTATAGTAAAGACATATAGTTATGTCATATTAGTACGTGCAAATACCATAAAAAACCAATATACAATCTTATTTTTCTCATAAAAGTCTCTAAACAATTTTTTGCACGTAAAAAAACTAACATACTTTTTATTTTGTCTCAACCAATTTTTGTGAACATTAAAATCCTTTCACATGTCAAATTTGAATAAAATTATGATAAAACTTCCTAAAACTTGCTACGTAAAGTTATGTTTCAACCAAAATATATCACTATGCTATACTTTCCATTGATTTTTTGCAAATCTACAAACATGGACATCGACCTTCATCTTTAGTCATTCTTGCTGGCGAACAAAACCTACTAACAACCAAGCACAATGGCCAATAATGCGAGCATGGGCATATGATGGACACATATGACTCATGATTTAAGTACAAGGCAAAACAAAGAGTGGAGAGCATACGATGGTGAGTAGATATAGGCAAAGGAGGAGAGATGTGTGTCGATGACTGCGTTTACCGTTCACCGAAGAAGAGTGGGAGACAATGGCTCACAACTAGAAAAGGTGCGAGACACTATAGTTATATTTGGAAAACAAGGAAAGAAAAAGAGTTCAAAGGAAATAGCATTCCTGGGTTGAAAACAATAGAAGACATTAAAGCTAACTCGCTATTATGGTTAAAAGAAAGATTGAAGTTTCAAAACTTAGAGTGGGAGAGATGGTTTGAATTCAATGTGAGAGACATTGTGATGTAATTGTATTGTTTGTTTTTTGCTTTTCTTTTCCTTTGTATGTTTTCGGGTTTTTACAGCATATACTGACCCCAGTCTATAATCATAGAATTTCGCTGTTAAAAAAAAAAAATGAAAGACGAAAGCGGATCTGATAACTAACAACAACGAAAAGAAGTCGAAAACGTAACACTTCAAAGACCATTAAATGATTAAAAAGTCAAATAATCACTAAGATCAAGGGCGTAGCTTAGTTGATGCCCCGGGGATGCATCCGTCCCCCTAATGTTTCGGTTAGAAGTATAAAATTTCTGATTTTTCGTCCCAAAACTTTAAAATTATAGGATCACCCCCTCAATTGTTTTGCCTAAATATTTATATAATATATAAATTAGGTCCCATTACTTTCCGTCCCCGAAACTTTTTTTTGGCTACTAACTAAGATGTCAGATCATTGTTACCTAAATTGACATCTTAATTATTATTTTACCTACCAAACAAGTTTACTGATTATCAAACGACTTTATAATAAAATGTGATATTAGTAAATAATATATTAATAAAAATTTTCTGTCGGCCGTTAAAAAAATAAAATAATAATAATAATATATTATCTCATTTGATATAAAAATGTTGAAGAATATTAATATTTTATATAACACCTCTCACTTGTCACTTGTTCTATCAAATCCACAAGCCAATTCAAGGCAAAGCAAAAAAAAAGTAATAACACTAGTGGAGGGGGGAACATAGCAAGTCAATCGGTCATATGAGCGATTTTCGCCAAGCTAAAGATAGAAGCTGTATGATACATGTATGGCTTGGTTATATACGTAAATTAATAATTAAACTAATTTGACAAAAAAAATAGAATAGAAGATTAAGCAATATTAATATGAAGATAACTCACTTGAAAGAGGCGTATGTTATTTAAAGGGGAGTCTCAGGTCGGGCAAATGAGTAGTTTAAAATTTTTGGTGTAAATTAGAGTATGGATGTTTTATAAAAAAATATATATATACAATGCTTTTGAATGGTGTCATCACCAAGATGTAAATTCAGACAACGTTTTGTAAACCGGTTCAAATCAGTCAGTTGAACCGGTTAAACCGGATGCCGGAAGCTTGGCCTGCACGAATCATACCGGTAAACTGAAAGAACGGTAAAGAATTTGTACCGCCGGTAAATTGGGTTATACCGATTTAAACCAGTATACCGGTATTGGGTCATCCATAGGTTAAAATTTGGACTTTTAATCTTTTATGTGTCCAAAAAGGTAACTATTTATCTTGTTAGTAAAACCTAACACCCAAAAAGGTGCCAATAGTATATTTTTAGATTATTTTTTGGTTATGAATTAACTTTTGGAATATGCGTTAGGCTCAATATGGTTAAAGTGGTTTACCAAAAACTTAGGAGCAACCGTTTTACGTTTTTTCTAAAGACAAATATGAATGTTTGAGTAGTATGTATGCTTCATGTTTAACTTATAGATTTAATCCCTACGTAAGCAGTCATTAATCACATGATGAACTTTCAGGCGATCAAAAGTCATAAATTAAGTTCAGGGGTGACTAGAGTAACTATGTCTATATATTCAAGCTCGTCCAGCTTAATTGACATTTCGACATAAGTTAAGAGCATTCACATCCATGGGGTAAAAGATCAAATAAAAAGTTTATTTTGCCTAAGTAGGATGAGAAGTAATCTTAACCATTCATTTTTCAAATCAATGGTTAAGATGAAAGTGTATGAGAAAGGATGAGTGCAAGGGTATCTTAGGAAAATCCTATTTATGAATTTTCTCTCTCCACATTCAAGACACATGCATATTCCACCCTTATTTTTTAAACGTTCATAACTTTTTTATACGACATTATTTTTTCATAAAAATTTCACCATAAAATCGAGCGTCTTTTTATCTTTAATTTGAGTACCATATTGCTATATAAAATATGAAGACTAAAAAAACATACTAAAATGTGTTGTATTTCTATGTTGTATAACATTTTTTTATGCTTGATTTTTGACTATATTTTTGTGATGGATTTTTGTACTATATTTTTGTGCTGAATTTTTTTGTCTTGATTTTGTTTTCAATTTTTTGTGATGCATTTTTTTGTACTACATTTTTTTTGCTGAATTTTTTCGTGCTATATTTTTTGTACTAGATTTTTTTTTGTGCTATATTTTTTTGTACTAGATTTTTTGTGCTAGTTTTTTTTTGTACTAGATTTTTTTGTTGTATTTAAAAAAAAAACAAAAAGGGGTGTCACATGTCATTTTCACTCCTATTATAATGACCAAAATATCCTTCATTCCTACTTATTAGGAGTGCCACATGTCATTATCACAATCTTTCTTAGGCTACTTAGGAAAATCCACTTTTGAGTGGATCCTTCCCCTCACATCCATTTCATCAAATTCTATATGTAGAGTTTTTATAATATAAAGAATATAATAAGTGGTTGTGAGTGGATGAGAGAGAAAATGTTACTGTTCATCTGTATATTTTGGGTGACACTGTTCACCTCTTATAATTTTTTAATATATTTTGAAAATGGTTGTGAGTTGAGGAGAGATAAAATGTGATGTAAATGTATAAAAATATTATTTAATTGAAAAGAAAAGATAAAATATAGCGTTTTTAGTGTGGTTGAAAATATGGTGAAATAGATGTGAATCCTGTTATGATAATAAGCTATCTTATCCCTTAATGACGATAGATGTAGTTTGTAACCTTCAACTAAGTGTTCTGTGCAGTTTTGAATTTAAAACATACTGTGTTGCGATGGAGTTTTTGAAACATCCAGTAGTTCTACTATATTATATTTGAAGGGTGGTTCATCTATATTAGTTTAGAATGATCATATTCTGTAAATTCCATCAATAACAAAACTAAGATAAGATCGAATAAATAGGTTGCTTCCAGTGAGACGCTAGCTCAATTGGGCTTTAAATAAATTTCTTTTAGATATGGGCTTTAAATAAAATTTCCTTTTAAATACGTCGTTAAAAAGTGGGCGTTACATATTAAGGGTAGAATATACTAGAAAGTTTATTTGGGTAAGAAAGATATAAAGTAATCTTGACCATCAATTAAGTAATCAAGAGCTTGGATTAAACGGATAGAATAAACAAAAACTAGGAGGTGCGTGGGTATTCTAGTCCATCCAAGTTAATAGTTTCTCTCCTCCAATTCCCCCTCTTTTTAAAACGTGAATTTTTTCATACGACATTATTTTTTTTTATAAAAATTGCGCCATAAAAACGAGCGTTTTTTATCTTTAAAATGAGCACAATATTGCTATACTTTTGAAAAAAAAAGTTTTCGATAACCCAGATGCGTAAAACGCAATGGATAAAAAACACAAAAAAATGATTTTTTTTTCCTAAAACGCAATGGACTAAAAACATAAAAGAAAGTGTTATTTTTAAAATGCAATGGACTAAAAAAAAAAAAAAGTGTTCTTCTAAAACGCATGGACAAAAAACACAAAAAGTGTCTTTTATAAAACGCAATGGATAAAAAACACAAAACACAGTGTTCTTTCTAAAACGTAATAAACTAAAAACATAAAAGAAAGTGTTTTTTTTTTTTTTTTTTTTTTCTAAAACGCAATTGATTAAAAACATAAAAGAAAGTGTTCTTTCTAAAACACAATTGACCAAAAACACAAAAGAAAGTGTTTATTTCTAAAACGCAATTGACTAAAAACACAAAAGAAAGTGTTCTTTCTAAAACGCAATAGACAAAAAACACAAAAAATGTGTTTTCTAAAACGCAATGGATCAAAAACACAAAACAAAGTTTTCTTCCTAAAATGCAATAGACTAAAAATACCAAAGAAAATGTCTTTTCTAAAATGTAATTGGCTAAAAACATAAAAGAAAGTGTTATTTTTAAAACGCAATTGACTAAAAACACAAAAGAAAGTGTTTATTTTAAAACGCAATTGACTAAAAACACAAAAGGAAGTGTTTTTTTCTAAAACGCAATGGACAAAAAGCTCACAGAAAATGTATGTTTTCATTTTTTTGTAAAACGCAATGGATAAAAAACTGCGTTTTTTCATTTTTTTTGTAAAACGCAATGGAAAAAACACACAAAAATGTGGTTTTTCATTCTTTTGAAAAACGCAATAGAAAAAAAAACGTTGTTTTTTTTTTTGTAAAGCACAATGAATAAAAAAACACAAAAATATATGTTTTTTTATTATTTTGTAACACACGATTCTAAATGAAAGTTTAAACTGAAAACTGTTTTATAATTTTCTTTAAGAAATTTTGTTAAACACCTGGTGTGCAACCTTTACCACTGATTTCTTAATAAAATTGGAACAAATAATGTTTGCCAAACGCAAGAATACATCAAGAGAAGGTTAGAATCATAGAAATTTGAGAAGAGAAGTACATGTTTCAATCTATTTCTCAAGTTCCATTGCATTACGTTAAATTGAAAAAAAATGAGAAATTGCGTAAAAATAAACTGAGTTTCTTCAAAGAAATTGAATAACACGTTGATTGAGTGTTTAACCATTCATTGATGAAGAAAATCGAACTATGATGTAGTTATTCTAAAGAAAGAAAGTGAAGGAAAGGTTGAAGATGATGAGTTTTGAAAATGGTGGGTTTTAAAGATGCAGAGAAAGATAAATAGAATAGAAGAAAGGAGATTGACTAAAATGCCCTTTCTTATGTTTTTTTGTTATTTATTACGTGTCCTCTTATTATTGCTTGCTACACTTCCTACCCAAAGTAAACTTCATGTCGCAACCCCCGACCCCACCCCGAAAGCGGGAGCCGCGAACATGAGCCGGTGGTATCGGTGTTTATTAATTTGGCAGCGGAAATGAGATATCAGGATCGTAGTTAGGAAATATATTTCAGAGTTTCAAAACACCAAACTGTTATAATAAACAAATGGGATAAAACCCACATTTTATTTATAATATCATTGAAGGGGTAAGGTCCCAAAAACCTTTTAACAAGTACTTAGGACCATACCACAACCTGGTCAATCAGCCCTTCTGACCTTGCGCGGCCGCGCACTGGTCCTACAAAGAAGGCTTAAGAGACAGACAGCAGACAACACTTGCGCGCCAAAAGGAAATCATAAATCCTTGCGCTTTCCTCCATAAACAAAGGATGAAAATCCTAAGCCAAGCACTTTCGCTTAATAGTATCCAGACTTGGATATTATTTACTTAATTGATACCACACGATAAAGAGTCACACCAGATTACAGCAGTAATCTTCTAGAAGAATTCAATCGTGCACCACTAGGACGGTTATAACCGTCTGGACACGTGTCATCACCTCAGGCATCCCTGAAATCACAATGATATCATGTAATTGGAGAGAAACCTCCACTTGATCACTTTCCACGTGGCAAACCCCCAGCCATAGATCTAAACAGCGATCCGTGTGCACTCACGTCGGATCGAGAAGCTTAACGGAAGGAAATGTAACCGCTTACGGGGTTAGCATCTTCCGTCAACATTTCACCAACGAGTTTTCCCGCCCAAAACTCTCGGTTATAAATATGAGGATAATTCAGGTATGAACTTCAAGACACACACTTCGTCAATACTTCTTCTTCTTCTTCTTCTTATTCATAAACACATACTTATTCTCACGCCGGAGTCGGGTCAAGGAGAGAACTCCTTTCTCCCCTTGACGAGGCTAACGGTGCTTTGTTTTGCAGAGTTTATCGGAGAAGAAGATCAGTTACGATCGAATCAAACGAGAGAGAACTACCCCTTTTTATGCAGATCCAAACCCCCTAGATAATTCGATTCCGGTCAATTATCTAGTGTTTCTTCAATCATTTATAGGGATAAACCCTAGTTGCTAAAAACATAAACTTTTTATTTAGGTAACTTTATAGCCATTTCTTTAAGCCTTCAGTGCTCCATAGCTGGCTTCTAATAGCTTCACATTAAGTTACCTGAAACGCGTTTTAAAAATATTTTATTAGCAAGAAATACTGGCGAGTACATTCCAGTTTATAAAAATAAACTTTTATAACTTTACAGTATTAAGAGCGATTACAATGTTTATATCTACCCAATTACTCATTCAAGATTTGTCATGTTGGCAGTTACAATGACCATGGTCATATTACTATTGGTTAACTCTTCGTCCAATAGTAACTCTTGACAAGTAGTGTATACAAAACCCCACATACCAGCAGTAATTGTAGAATACAAAGAGTTAATCACTGTAAATAAACATTTAGGGTTTTGTAAAGCATTTTAAATATAATGGCTCACAAATTGTGAGAAAAGGAAAATGACTCACTTTGTAAACTTAGGTTTCTCTACTGGCTTCCTTGTGATATTTTCTGATTATTTTCTTGAGTTTCTATTAAAAACATACAATGTACGCGTGTTAGTAAAATAACCCAAATCACATCAGCCATACAACACGAGACAGAACCCCAATGAACTTAGTCAGGCAAAGCCTTGACATGCGTTGCTGGGTCCTAGATCAATCGGGTAGGGTAACGAATTAGTGATCGAGGGTTAAAATACTTACAACGGGGCAGAGCTTCGTGTTTTAGGGGGTATATTAGCTTTGATTCCCGTGTGAAAGTATAGAGAGAAAAGAAAATGTTGAGCGGATTGGACTAGTGTCGTTGCTGCTCAATTTATACAAACTTTTGAAGTCTGTCGTGCCCCGCGACACACTAGGGCCCTGCCCATCGCGGGCTGCCACCCACCCTAGCTAGAGCTTAGGCTTGGCAGATCATGCAGCAGACTCGACACGTAACATGACACGTGTCACCATGCAGCGTCCGACAAATAATGGCCATCGGGCCCCGCGACACACAAGGGGTGTAACCGTCGAGGGCCGCCACCGCCACCGGCAACTAAAACTTATTTTATTTAATTTTAATGAAAACAACGTTACACGGGTCCCGTTTCTCGATTATGGAGCGTTATAGGGGTTTTCGAGGGTTGTTATATCATCCCCACCTTGTTTTAAATCTCGTCCTCGAGATTCTCTGGAATAGGTGTGGATACTTCCTGCGAATTTCTGACTCTAGCTCCCATGTGTATTCTGGTCCTCTCTTTGAATCCCATTTTACTTTGACCAGAACTAATCTCTTGTGTTTGAGATTCTTGATCTTTCTATCTTCAATCTGAATTTGTTTCTCTACGAACTTAAGTTTCTCATTTACCTCTACATCTTGAAGAGGTATTACCAATGATTCGTCTACTAAGCACTTCTTGAGGTTACATACATGAAATACATCGTGTACTCCTACCATTTCCTCTGGCAATTGTAGCTGATAAGCTACTGGTCCTATTCTTTTGATAATTTCAAAAGGTCCAACATACCTTGGGCTTAGCTTTCCTCTTTTACCAAATTCTGGCAACTCCTTTCCATGGAGATACTTTTAATATACCTTGTCTCCAACTTGAAATTTCAATGGTTTTCGTCTGTTATCTGCATAATTCTTTTGACAATCTCGTGCTGCTTTTAGTCTTTCCTTGACTTGAATAATATTGTCAGTTGTTTCTTGCATGATTTCTGGTCCTGACAGTTGCTTTTCTCCAATCTCTACCCAACAGAATGGTGTTCGGCATTTTCGTCCATAGAGTGCTTCAAATGGTGCAGCATTGATGCTGGTATGATAGCTGTTGTTGTAGGAAAATTCTATGAGAGGTAAGTGGTCGTCCCAATTTCCGCCAAAATCAATTACACAGGCTCTAAGCATATCTTCCATTGTTTGAATTGTCCTTTCACTTTGCTCGTCCATTTGAGGATGATAAGTTGTGCTTAAATTTAATCTGGTTCCCATTGCTTTTTGGAAACTTGTCAAAAAATGAGAAGTAAAACGGCTATCTCTGTCAGATACAATAGATAAAGGAATTCCATGTAATGAAACTATTTCATTTTAGTTCCATATGAAAAGTCTCTTTCATAAGTAAGAAATGGGCAGATTTGGTTAATCTGTCTACAATCACCCAGATTGTATCATTACCTTTTCGTGTCTTGGGTAATTTGGTAACAAAGTCCATTGTTATCAATTCCCATTTCCAAATTGGCAGTTCCAATTGCTGCAATAATCCTGAAGGTTTCTGATGTTTCGCTTTAACTTGTGAACAAGTTAAACATTTAGCAACATAATTTGCTATATCCTTTTTCATTCCTATCCACCAGATATTCTTTCTTAAGTCTTGATACATCTTGTCACTTCCAGGATGCATCGTATATTTGGATTTATGAGCTTCTACTAGAATTTTGTGGCGTAGGTTTCCTTGAATAGGTATCCAGATTCTTTGCTTATGGAATTTCCAAATTCCATATGTTCCTTTTTCTAACTCCTTAATCATTCTTTTTAATCCTTCAGCATCATCCTTGATTGATGTTTCCTGTATTTCTCTAATTTGCTCATTTAAATCTATCTGCAGGTTTAGTCTGAGAGCACGTACTCTTTTTGGCTTTTCGTGATACTTTTGGCTTAAAACATCAGCTAATATGTTAGCTTTTCCTGCATGATACTTGTAACAACCTGACTTTCTGGGTCATTACTTTCACTGTCATTTCTCGCTTAATTACTTGTACTCCAGAGATTTCGATTATCGCAAAGGGTTTAAACTATATTTTAACAACGCATTTTAAATGCTTATTACAACGCTTTATCGAAACACAGTTATCACAATTAAACGCAATTTATAATGCTTACTATTTAAATGCATTTTATCGCAGGCTACATCGCTTGTTTAGACTAAACGCAAACGCAATGCAAACTCAACGCAAACTCGAAACGCGAATTTACTTTTGTGCGTCATGTTATTTGTGTGATTACTTGTTTTATGTTATGTGGCTATCTCAACGCAATGCTTACACGCTCAACGCTTACTCGCAACTCGATTAAATGCAACGCAACGCTTAACACACGAAACGAAAGTTGGAAAACTAACTCGCACAACTCGGCTGAGCGAATGGACACCCGATCGAATGGACATCCGCTCGGATGACCATCCGACCGAAAGGCCATCCGATCACTGCCAACGTCGCGCACAGCCTTAACTCCCTCTCTCACCCTATAAATAGTACCCGTACACCTCCTTTCTCTGATTTGACATCTCCATCCGACCACACGCACTCAAGTCGCTCTCAGTCACTTTTACTCGCGATTCAAGGCTATTTCGTAAGTATTTCTCCTCAAATCTTGTACAACCATCATCTCTAATAACTTCTACATCATCTTCTCCATCAAAATCACACACAAACACTTGCTTTTTCTCTAAAATCACTGATTTGGACCTCTTGGAGGTGTTCTTCGCTCATTTTGTTTATGCAAACTATTGTGAAGCACCAACTCATCAAGATTGGTCCAGATCTAAGAGATTTCCACCATGTTTCAACTAAGTTTTGCAAGATTTCAACATTTTTCATCTATTTCAAACTTTTTCTTCACTTCTCTACCCAAAACTAATAGAATCTAGGCTCATTCAGACTCTCTACTCGTTCCTTAGTAGAGAGCCGGCTTGAAAATGGATTTCCTCTGGAGAGATGACCGATTAACGGGTTGAACATCAAATTCCATCAAGGACAGTAAGTCTGATCGAATGGGCAGAGACCATTCGACCAACTAAGCTAGACTTGGTGTGTTTTCGTTGTTTGACACGTCATCACGCCGTCTCCGTTAAAACTCCAAACTTCTACTTAGAAACTTTTGCAAATTTTCAAATAACAGATCGCCCACTCGAATGACCACCTGATCGGATGACCATCTGATCGAATGACCATTCGACTAGGTGACCTGTCCCTTATACTAATCCTTGCTCAAAACGATTTGATTAAACTTTGAACTTTAACAATTTCACAAACAAATACACACCTCATTTGAATGGCCATCCGTTCGAATGGTCATCCCCTCGGATGACCATCCGCTCAAATGGAGGTTCATCCGTTCGGATCACCATCCGAACACCTACTTATTCGACACACTGTTTACACACTGCTCAAACAATGACTTATGCTACTGTTCTATGCTCTGGCTAAACTCCACGCGCTCCCTTCAATCCAATCAAGGCTGTGTTTACTAGTTAAACACATACTGTGAGTATACTCGAACCCATTTTCTTTTAACGCACTTTTGGGTGTTACATACATTCTATATGTCACACCCTGACTTTTACGGAAGCGTGATTATGGTGTGACTTTCTTAATACATTTGCATTCAATTATAACAACAATTATATGATAAAACCATAGATGTTCATCCATATATTAATTTTAAAAACATGACAACATTGTCTTAAAACATAGAAATTCTAATACGAGTACAACCCTGCAACTTTTTTAAAAGTTCACAAGACTCGACAAATGACATAGAACCAGGATTTGGAAACGTGTATCGTCCAGGAATAAGACACCCTGACCAAACCCGAAGACCATGAATGACATCTTTATTCTTAACGCATCATGAAACATCCAATGCCCGCCAGATCCACTACTAATTCCCTGAAATACATGTATTTTGAAAACATCAACAAAAGTTGAGCGAGTTCGTGTGTTTGTTTGTGTGTATGAATAAACCTTTGAGATCATTGTAAGTATGTATGTAAGTTTATAAATCCCGGTATGAAAGCAACAAGGAAAAACAGATCACCAATGGTTTGCAAGGCCATTGATATGTGTGAAGTGATGCAGGAAAGCTCAAACCTAGTAGATTTTGCACCGGGCTTCCGGCTGTAAGACATAGTCTACCCATGGGCCAACCCTGGTCCAACGTGGGCGGGACTCGCTACACCCAAATAGATCTATCACTCATGTCCCTCGGTCCTACAACGAGGATTGATGGCCTTAAGTGTTATACCCACCACTCACATGATCTAGATGTACCCTTCCTTAGCTAACTATACCAAATTGGTAATATTTGTAAACAGTTGTAACATGTACTTCACCCCCGAAGTTATAAAACTGAAAACAGTTAAGGAAAAGGGGGACACGAAACTCACAGTCTTGCGTCTTCAGTCACAGTAACTCAAGCTTCTTCCGGTGTACACGACTACCTACAATGAACTAATGTCTATTAGACGAGCGGGTCGTGCCTTGACTTAGTATTATTGTCTTTGAGTTACGTTCCTTCGTATCTTCTATATTATTCCAAGTTATATAATTATTTGTTAAAATAATTAATATTCTAACTTAAATTATATTTTTAAGTTTTGGAACAATTGTTAGACAATATCATTGTAATTTAATACTTCCCAAGTACTTATACTTGTATTTCCTTCCCAAGGATGGGGGTATTTGTATTCGTATTCTTACACTTGTATATTTTGGCCATGTATTAGGGTCGTATTCCGGGGTTTGTTTATACGTACGAGAATACGTATTTTTATTGTATTCATTAAGTATCCTTATACTTAATTTCATATTAATTATTCCGGAATATTATCTTTAATAAAGATCCGATATATATTTCCAAAATATATATTTTAAGGAATATTACTTAGAAAAATTATTTATAATTTTTCGTTGGCACAAATATTTGTATTTACTCATAAGTTCAAAAATAATATATTTTCAAGTCCAACTTGGAAAATATATTTAAACTCATTTTCTTCCAAAGATGATATGTTTCATATTTATTTGAGAAAATATATCTTTCCCAAAAATATTGTATTTCATGTTTATGTAAGAAAATATATATTTCTTAAAAACAATATATATCTTCTAAGATTACAAGAAAAATATATTTTTTATACTTGTCAAAAATAATATATTTTTCTCTTCTCAAAATGTGATATATTTTTGTAGTAATTGTAAAAAATCATATTTTTACTTCTTTGGTGTCCAAAATATGATCTACCAAAATATACTTTGTGAATAAGTTCCGGAATATTTTTGTAAGTCTTATTCCATAGTTTGGTTTCACCAATATATTGTGTGAGATGTGTATATTTATTCCTTGGAATTTTGGTAATATTTTGGATGGTAATTCTTGGCATTTTGATGTGTTATATTATTTCAAGTCCTAAAATAATATAACTAATACACCAACTATACAAATATTCGCACACATGTAACTTCTAAATATATATTTCCTAAATACATATTTAGTCACTTTTATTTATGAAAACCAACCTCCAATATTTATAATTTTGTAACAAAATCTATGGCAAGGTTTATGTGACAAATTTATGGTCGAAAATACACTTGTAAACACTTGTTTAGAAATATTTTTCTAAGTGTTTAGATTTTTAGAAAATTTTTCCATAGTTTCCCCTAAAAATGGAGGTTTCCATGCTTTCAAGCATATCATTTTCTTTTGTAAAACTCATCACAATCACAATAAACAACTTACACTTACCAATTTTGCCAAAATAAGTAATAATCTACTACTTCATGAACTTGAATATTTGTAAAAATTTGTAGTAACTTACTAGTGTTCTTAGTAAGTCTTGTTACCCTTTAAAATGTGATTAGTTCCTTAAAAACTTCATTTTTAAAGAAGTTAGATGTTTACAACTTCTTGTCACATTTTCTAAAATATTTCTTTATGCATCCTTCTTGTTACACAGGTGTTTCTACACTTGTTTAACCACTAAAAATAAGGTTTGTTCAAGTAAGAACCTAGATTAAATGAAACTCATATTTTTAACCTGGTTTCTTTAGAAATCCTTCATGAAATTCTTAGATCTATATGATTAACAACTTACTTGATCATGATTTTTCAAGAAAACATTATGTTTCTTTCAAGTTCATGCTTTGTGTGTGGATGATCCATCATCCTACAACAATTTCTATCCTTACATCTTGCTAGATTATGTTTTTAATCATGATCTAGCAAGATCTTATGATGATCAACATCATTTCTACAAACAATCAATGATCAACAAGCATAACAACTCATAATCATCAAGATTACTTCATTAAACAAGCTTATGTTCATGTTTCATGCTTATGATCTTTAGTGTTTTCTTCAAGTTTTTGATTATGATTCTTCTTTAACCACTAAAAATAGAAGTAAACTAGCAAGATCAAGACTCTTACCACTAGCACAAGGCTAGGGATGATCAAGTGAAGAAATGAGATGGATAAAAGCAAACAAGAGAGGTTCTTGAACTTCCATAAGTTCCTAGCTTCTTTGTATGATCTCTAACAGCTTTGTGAATGCTTGGAATGTATGAGAAAGATCAAATGAAGGTGGATGTGTGGGTGATGGTTCTCGGCCGAGAGCTCCAAGAGGAAGAGAGAAGAAGTGTGTTTTCTTAATGGGTGATGAATAAGCTTAAGTCCTTCAAGTCTGTCCTTATAACCATCTCATGTGATCATCCATTGTATATTGTGTTCAAATTAGAGAAACAAGATCTAATTAAATATTGAGATAAAATCTTGGAGTATGGAGGATGGTATGGCCGATTACTAGGTGGGGGGGGGGGGGTAGTAGCTTAGGTTTAACCATACTAGTTACATTATAGTTAAAAATCAAGTGCTAGTTAGTTATGTTAGTTACTAGATATTTATAGGGTGTTATGATGTTCGGGGACCATAACTAGCTTGGTAATGTTAAAACAGTGCTTCTAGTGTAAATTTGGTGTTTCGGGTAGTGTCCGGTTGGTTACTGGTTTGTTAAAGTGCTAAACTATACAGTTTAGTGTTCTTTATGTACCCTTTTGTGACACTTTTGATTCCCGATACTTAGGAAAGCATTCAGGACCATTTAACCACATTTCTGCATAAATTTAGATTGTTTAAATGCTGATTTTTGCTGAATTTTGCTGAATTCAGCACTTTGAGTGAGTTTTAGGCACTTTCCGGCACTTAAACTATCACTTAGCAAAATAGTTTTGTGATCCTTACTTTCCTACACACTACACTAGTGTGGTACTTAGTTTCTGGCTCATTCTGTGTCTCAATGCACTGTCTGTCTATGTGTTGAGTTTTGTCAGCATTTTCCTGATTTATCAGATAACTGTGCTAACTGTACTTAATGCATCATTTGAGGCAATAAAGCTTTCATGCAATATTGGTATGACATTAAACAATGTATGATGCACATGTATGCATATAACAGTAGTCAGAAAGCAGTTAATTGTAAATTCAGCACAGTCATTAAGCACTAATCATGTTTAATTAATTGTACGAATACTTGGATTTTTGACAGTTGTCACACTATATCAAAACAAAACAACACACAACACAAACACTTTATAAACGCTAACCGCTCCCGCATGCTATACGTGTAATTTGAATGCTTGTACTATGCTATCAGTGTTACACTATACCGCATCTAGCAACGATAGTACTATAGTTTGGACTCAGCACCTGTCATGGACGGGGGTTGCTAGGGATCACTTTACTTTACTTCACGTGTTCGCATTGGTGAACATGTGTTAAGCATACTCCAAAACGCAGTCTCGTGGTTAAGTTGTAGAAAATGTTTGATAGTTACATGCTTCACCCGTTACGTGTTACATGCTGGTTATACGTAAACGCTTTCTCTACTATATGCTATGCAAACTTGTGTACTCACCTTTACATTTTATGTATTGACTTTATTTTAACGTATGTGACAGGTTGATAGGATGCTATGCTGTGATGAATCAAGTTAGGAAGTCAAGAAACCCACAATAAAATCTGGGTTGTCGGAATAGTATTTGTTTTTGAGACACGCTATATCTGTAATGACTGTTAGTGCTTTATATGTTAGTAGTATGGCATATTAACGTTAAATATATTGTCATTTAATAGTTGTTATGGATTCGCTTGAACAATCTGTTTTGCTCAGTGCCACGCCCCGATGATTCCGCCATCGGTTGGGGTGTGACAGATTGGTATCATAGCCATAACTATAGAGAATTAGGTCTAAGTCGTAGGATTAGGCCTAGTCTAAGTACCAACAGACCAGCTCTGTGCGAACCCAGTAGGGGTTTTGCACGAGCACACTCTTGCTACTCTCGCTCGGACTCGCGAAAACTACATCTTCGTGCGGACACACATGCTACAGCTCCGTACGAAGAAGCTTTTCCTAAGGCTAAATGTCACACCCGCTCGTAGCGGAAGCGCGAGGTGTGATCTGATCGGTTCTCATTGCATAACAATATAAGTGAACATACTAAATGAATAAAAACAAGCTCCAATGCCATTGTCATAATTGTTTCAAAAGAATGCAACATAAGTTGAATGTATTGGTTACAAACCATCAAATGAAAATAAGTTGTCATTGTTTTATACATCAAAATGTAAGTCTTAAAATGTCAAGACTTTGACCACTATATCACCGCAAAGAGGCGGTATATAACAGGCAAACCCTTCAATAGTTGGCATGGAGTATTGATACTTGTTTTCCTTGAACTGAAATCGTTGCAATGGTCCACTAATTCCCTGAAATACATGTAAGTTTGAAAACATCAACAAAAGTTGAGCAAGTTCATGCAGTTTAGTTGTATAATATGTATCTGTAAAATGTGAGTTGTATAGAATGTATCTGTAAAATGTGAGTTGTATAAACTGTATCCATAAAATGTGAGTTGTATAAACTGTATCCATAAAATGTGAGTTGTATAAGATGTATCTGTATGTATGATGTAGTATGTAAAGCGTCAATGAAATCGTTGATCATTAATGTTTCGCGAGGACATTAATATGTGTGACGAATTAGGAAGCAATCCAAACCTAGACGATTTTATGTCGACTCCTATCGACTAGGACACAAACGCACTCTTCTGTATGGGTCCACGACCAAGAGTGGGGCTCGCCAATACCCATTAGATCTAACCACTTGTACCTAGGTCCAAACTGGATTAATGGTGCTTAGATGTATAACCCTAATTCGCACATGATCTGAGGTGTTTCATTCCCTAACTTTAACATACGTTGTACATGTATTTTCCCCGATAGTTGTAAAGTTGTAAAACATTTAAATGAACAGGGGACATGAACTCACAGTATCGCGTCCTGTGAATAGATGTAAATAAGATCTCATGTGCGGTCGTCCTGAATAGCGTTGCGACCTACAAATGTTCTTATTTTTGTTAGACACTTCGGTCTTTGTAAATAACTTGAGTACAAGTCTTGTGTCTTCAATACGTGTAAGACTTGTATGTCTTTACTGTTCGTTAACTGTGTATTCGATGTATGAGTTGTTCAAATGTTATATATATATTTTTCACCAAATATATATATATATAAATGTTATGTTGTATCTTGTGATAAAAATACAATTGCTGAATTTTGTGGAAAATTCATGAAATGGTCACTTTTAGCGTTTTTCGGACAGTTTTTAGTGCTACCGGGCATTGGTAAAATATTAACCAAACCCTTGTATTCCCATATAGGGTTTAATATATAATTGATGTTGGACTCTCATCCGAGTCCTTAAGATGTCATTTTAGATGTTTTCTGCGAATCCGGAGTTTTCGTCAGCACTCTAGTTCACTAGGCACTACTCTAGTTGTTTCGATGAATTGTTTGCACTATTTCAAATGTACCCAATAAAAGTGAATCATGTGTAATAATAAATGAATATTCCATGAGTTTTCTAAGATGTATATCATGTAATCATGCAGTCCGAATATTCAAAACACATACTTGTATAATGTAAATCATTGTTTTAAATGTAAGTAAATTACCCGAAAGTGGCAGTTGTCACACTAAAAACTACTTTGGCCTTTCCTAAGGCTGACACAATACACACGTTTTCGAAAACACTCGCATAACACAACCAAGTGATTGGGTCGAGATTAGGTGTGAAAACCAAGAACTCTCGATGAGATCACTCACTCCACGCGTATTTTTACTCTCAGCACGAGAATCTTCGTTGAGTTAGGAGTGACATCCATACCTCGACAGAGATCTCCATCTCTATCTCGTGGTTTTGCCACATTTTTTCAGGAACAAAGTTGTTAAGTTAGGGGTGAAACCCGCACCTTAATGACCTGTTCCACTCTTTACCTTGATTTTACAAAACTTTCACCAAAGTTTCGATGGATTCCAACGACCTGGGTCATGTAGTAACTGGAAGGATGAGTACCGTTCGCCGTATTTCGGCGAGAGCACAATGTATTAGGCCAAAGCGTATACTCGATCTCGTTGAGGATAGTCGATGTCTAACACCCAAGATACTCCGTTTCGAATCTGAGCCCGCAGCCGCTGATTTTATGAAGTGATTGATTTTATGTGTTTATACGTTTTTGGAGATATTACGCTTTTTGCTTTCATCGCTCCGCAAAACGCGCACAACTCGCACAACTTTCGAATCTCAAACGATAACTAATTGCAGACAAACTATGGACTCTCGTACGCTATACTAATCGTAACGCTACTCGCTTACGCTATTTCGCCACCGCTCGCAACTCTCGAACGCTCTACCCAGCTTTGAAAGATAGGTGAATACGTGTAAAATATGTAGGTGAATACGTGCAACGTAGGTGCTTATGTGAACTATGTGCTTACGTGCCTTATATGCTTATGTGCTTCTGTTCTTACGTGGACTACGTGCCTATGTGTTTATGTGCCTACGTGTTCCTGAGCTTTACCTAAAATAATAAGTATGGTTGGTTAAATGCTAAACTTTTCAAAAACCCAATACAATCTAATCTCATCTAAATCCTATGACGATGTCTGCTGCAGAGAATGTCGTCATATGGATCCCACACTAGCGCGAAGCTCGACGAAACCATGCTGACAAGCGTATCGCTTCACTGGTTGTCAAGGAAATGGCTAAAGTCATACCTCAGATCGTCAGTGAGATAAACGATGTCAGTAGCAAATCTTCTGTCGATTCAAAGGCTGAAGCACCGAAAGCGCCTTTCAGCTTTAAACAAATTCAAGGCCTGCGGTCCTGCAAAATTCACGGGTGAAGATGGACCCAGTGCTATGTTCCAGTGGTTTGACTCTATCGAAGTCTCCCTCAGGCAAAATGGATGCCCAGAGAATCTGCGTACTGTTAATGTCACACCCCAACCAATGGCGGAAACATCAGGGCGTGGCACTGAGCGAAACAGATTGTCCAGAAGTTTCCATAACAATTATCATTACCATTCAATTTAAAATAACATGTCCCATACCATGTCTCAAACAGTAAACTAATTATTACAGACAAAATCCAGGCAAATAATTCTATTCCGACAACTCAGATTTCAAAATAAAGCAATTATTTATCTGCATCTAGAGACCCTTGATTCAATTTCTACAGACAACTATTTGTTGGGCTCTAAAGCTTTATTCTAGCTTCAAATTCCTACCAAGTGTGCATCCTAAGCACCTGTCACATACGTTAAAATAAAGTCAATACATAAAATGTAAAGGTGAGCATACAAGTTTGATAATAGCATATAGAGTTCGAATTCGTTTACGCATAACCAGCACGTACACATAGTGAAATGAAGCACGTTAGTTATCGACATAGATCCATCGATACCAATGACTGCGGGTTGACTGCCCGAGGCAGTTCGCAATACATGATTACTACCGTAATCCATGCAAGTAATTGTCCTTAACAACCCTCGTGTGAACTGGTGCTGAGTCCAAACTATAGTACTATCGTTGCTAAGGGAGGTAGACAGCATTCCATGTGTAAACATAATAAACAAGCATTCATAAGCCACGTATAACATGCATTAACTGTTAGCGTTCAAATAGTATTGAGTAGTGTGTTTGATGTGATTTGAATAGTTGTAACGTATGTAACACCCAAAAGTGCTTAAAGCAAAAAGGGGTCGAGTATACTCACAGCGGTTGATGGATTGAAGGGAGCGATTTAGCGAGTAAAGTTAGCCTGAATAGTTTGATAGCATAATAGTAAGCGACGCGTAAAACGAAAAGCAAGTGTTGGAGAGTCGGACAGCTGGTCGATCGGACGGTAGTTCGATCGGACGGCTAACTGTTCGGTTGACAGTCCGCTCGGTCGGTAGGCCGACCGGAAGGCTGTTCGAGTGGATTGTATCATCCTTTAAAAAGGATGTGTTTGTGTATGATGGCTTGACTTTTGAAGTTTTTGTTATAGCATTTGAAAACATTGAAGTACCTTTACCCTTCAGGTCTGTCGATCGGACGGTGGTTCGATCGGCCGGCAACCCGATCGGTTAGGTATTTTAATGAATTGTAGTGATTTTCTTTGGATCGGACAGGTGTTCGATCGGACAGGTGTTCGATCGGACGGGTCAACACGTCAAAAACTTAATGAATTGTAAAGTGGCGCAGTGATACGGCTTGCTGACCGATCGGTTGGCAAGTCAACAATAGTCAACAACTTTTAAATGAATGCAAAGTATGGTGCAGTGGATCGGGTAGTTGATCGATCGAATAGCACTAATGCTGTTCGATCGGACAACCTGCATGATCAACCATGACGAGTTCTCAGCAGGGTGATACCTGATCGGACGGCTGTTCGATCGGGTGGCACTCCTAGTGCATCGAACATGTTGAAAATCGATTAAGTGTTGAAGTATAGTATCTCATGATCCGAAGAGTAATCCGATCGGTCAGTAGTCCGATCGAACGGCAATTCGTTCAATACTAGTCTTCAAAATAAATTGTTTGCGTGGGACCATGTGTTAACCGATCGGCTGGTCAGTCGATCGGTTGGCTGTCCGTTTGGACAGCAGTCCGATCGGTCAGCACCCTGATCTGATCAGCCTATTTGTTTAACACCTGGTTGTTCTGTTTTTTGTCATTTTATTGAGGTATTTTGACAATGAATCAAACCATAGCTCCCTCGTCCTTACTTGGTTCCCCTGGTGGGACAGGAATCACCCAAATCCGGCTGGTGAACTGTTTGGAACGGAGTTTATCGTTTAACCCGAAATTGGTTAACCTCGTGGATAGAATCCGGATCTTGAGCCATGCAACCACCTGAGTGATTTATAAGATGGCATAGGCTCCGTTTCTATTGGTTTTGAAGGCATTGAGTGAAAAAGAGTTGAAAGAAAGTTGGAAAATCCATCTTTCAATCTTTTTCACTGGGTATATGTTTAGATATATGAAAGATCTTTGTTTGTTCATGTGGAAATCGGCTAGATCCAAGTTATTCTTGGTGGATTGAGGCCAAAACATGAAGTTCTTCAAGAACCCATGATGACATCATCCTAGAACACTTGAATCTTGATGATTTCACGGTTAAAAGTTAAGATTTGAAAGACAGAAAGGTGTAGGAGTGCGTGTAGATCAAGAAAGTACAAGATTTAGGACGATATCTTACAAGAATCGAGAGGAATCTGAGAAAAGGATGAACTAAGCGTGCTGGTCGAACAGAGGTTTCCAAAAGTAGAAAGGATGACAATGACAGGGGTATTTATAGGATGACAAAAGAGGAAAGTGCTGGCTGATCGTCCAGGCAGCTCGATCGGAGAGCAGTCCGTTCGGCTGGCTGTTCGATCGGCTGGTAGCCTGATCTATCAGCTGCACGTTTCGAGTGTCCGGTGCGACGATTTCTGATATTTCGATCTCGGTTGCGAGCGGTTCGATACGATAGGGTTTCCTAGTCAAATTACTTTCAGTCCTAATCACTCATATCGAGCACTGTCTCTTCTTCACTAATTATCATAGTTCGATTTCGATCGAGTTCGATTGCGTTTCGAGTTCGATTGATTACCACACATAACATAAATAATCATGCACAGGTAACACATAAGGCACACAAACACATATAACAGGAATTAAAATACGTAGCTCGAGTTGCGATTCGATTCGATGTCGATTCGTTTAGCATAGCTTGATTATCGTTTAGTTAACTTTATCGCATTGTTACTTCCTACAGTTCACAGTCGTAAGTCGATTAGATGGCGATTGAAATAGGTCGATTATTGTAACTATCAACACTTACTCCACATAATACAGCTAAATTAAACACATCGAAGAATTCTTCTAGAAGTCAGGTTGCGCGAAATCGGTCGTTGACTTTGACCTTGACTTGACTTTGACTTCTCGAAAACACGGGGTGTTACAGCCTCCCCTTGTTTTGGGAATTTCGTCCCGAAATTAAGCTGGAAGTTGTACAACACCGTGAATCACGTTTGAGAACTTTCTCTCTCTAGACTTTCTCTTTAAACAGCTGCGGGTACTTCGCATTCATGTCGCTTTCGAGTTCCCAAGTGAACTTTGCGCCTCGTTTGCCTTCCCATCGGACTTTCACAATAGGAATGCGAGAGCGTCTGAGCTGCTTGGTTTGGCGATCCATGATTTCGACAGGCTTCTCCATGAAGTATAATGTTTCGTTCACTTGTAGATCATCGAGAGAAACATGTAAGTCATGGTCGGCTAGGCACTTTCGGAGGTTTGATACGTGGAAAGTCGGGTGGACGTTACTAAGTTCCTCCGGTAGTTTGAGTCTGTAGGCGACTTTTCCGATCCTTTGTAGAATCTTAAAAGGTCCAACATATCGAGGCGCGAGCTTTCCTTTCCTGCCGAATCAGACCACACCCTTCCAAGGTGATACCTTTAGGAGTACGTAGTCACCAACATCAAATTCAAGGGGCTTGCATCGTCTATCAGCGTAAATTTTCTGTAGATTCCGAGCTTTAACCAGGTTGTCTCGAATTTGGAAAATTCTGTCTGTCGTTTCTTGTAATAGCTCAGGACCGGTTAATTGTGAGTGACCGATCTCGTGCCACACAATAGAATGATAGCTGTTGTTATACGAGAATTCGACTAACGGCACGTATTTATCCCAATTACCACCGAAGTCTATGACACACGAACGGAGCATGTCTTCAAGAGTACGAATCGTTCTTTCAGTCTGACCGTCGGTTTGAGGGTGGAAAGCGGTACTTAGATTTAGCGATGTACCGAGTGCCATTTGGAATGTTTCCCACAGTCGCGAAGTAAACCGAGTATCACGATCAGAGATGACGTCACGAGGCGTCCCATGATTACAAATGATCTCGTCGGTGTAGATTCGGGCTAATCGTTCTACCTTGTAGTCTTCCCGTATTGGCAAAAAGTGAGCCGATTTAGTCAATTGGTCAACCACAACCCAAATGCTGTCGTGACCTGATGACGTGTGTGGTAGCTTTGTTATAAAATCCATAGCTATACTCTCCCACTTCCACATGGGAATCGGTGGTTGTTCGAGTAAGCCAGAGGGTCTTTTATGTTCAGCCTTGACTCTTGCACAAGTTAGGCATTTTCCAACATAAAGGGCGATATCACTTTTCATGCCGGGCCACCAGTACTTGTAGCGAAGATCCTGGTACATTTTGTCGGCACTGGGATGAATAGAATACCGGGATTTGTGGGCTTCGTCCATCAAGATCTGTCGTAAATCAGTTCGTTTGGGAATCCATATTCGGTCCAGAAAATGGAATATCTCATTCGATTTGCTCACAAGCTGGGCTCCATCATGGTAGATTCTTTCCTTCTTCAGAGTGCGTTCATTAAAACACGCATGCTGAGCTTCGCGGATGAGGGTCTCGAGGTCGTATTGGGCTTGCACCTTACGAGTGCTAAGCAGATAGCTCCTTCTGCTGAGCGCGTCGGCAACAACATTTGCCTTGCCTGGGTGATAACGAATCTCACAGTCGTAATCATTGAGAAGTTCTACCCATCGGTGTTGACGCATATTAAGTTCCTTCTGATTAAAGATATGTTGTAGGCTCTTATGATCGGTGAAGATCGTACACTTGGTAACATACAGGTAGTGTCGCCAAATCTTTAACGCAAAAACAACTGCGCCTAGCTCAAGATCATGGGTTGTATAGTTCTTCTCGTGGATTTTGAGCTGACGAGATGCGTAAGCTATAACCTTATCCCGTTGCATGAGAACACAACCAAGACCAAGGTTGGAAGCATCACAGTAGACAATGAAATCGTTGCTTCCGTCGGGTAATGTGAGAACAGGAGCATTGCAAAGCATGTGTTTGAGGGTTCGAAAGGCAGATTCTTGTTCAGCTCCCCAAACAAAAGGTTTGTCTTTATGCGTAAGAGCGGTAAGCGGCACAGCGATCTTTGAGAATCCTTCGATAAATCGTCGATAATAGCCCGCTAGTCCAAGAAAAGACCGAAATTCAGACGGGTTCTTAGGCGTAAGCCAACTCTTGACAACTTCAATCTTCGCAGGATCGACGTGAATACCTTGACTATTAACAATGTGACCCAGAAACTGAACTTCCTCCAACCAGAATTCACACTTGGAGAACTTGGCGTAGAGTTGGTTCCCCTGGAGTAGCTCGAGAACCAAACGTAGATGTTGCGCGTGTTCGGCTTTCGATTTGGAATAGATCAAGACGTCGTCGAAGAATACGATGACGAAACGGTCGAGATATGGTTTACACATGCGATTCATCAGATCCATGAAAACTGCAGGTGCATTGGTTAAACCAAAAGGCATAACAATGAATTCGTAGTGGCCGTATCGAGTGCGAAACGCGGTTTTGGGTATATCCTCCTCTTGAATACGTAGCTGGTGATATCCTGAACGTAGATCTATCTTCGAGAAGCACATAGCACCTTGTAGTTGATCAAACAAATCGTCGATGCGGGGTAGGGGATAGCGGTTCTTGATAGTTAACTTATTCAATTCCTGATAGTCGATGCACATCCTGAACGACCCATCCTTCTTTTTGACGAAAAAGGACTGGCGCGCCCCAAGGAGAGGTGCTCGGGAGAATGAAGCCTTTTTCAAGTAATTCCTGGAGTTGGTTTGAGAGTTCGCGCATTTTGGATGGCGCGAGTCGGTAGGGAGCTTTGGTTATAGGGTTGGCTCCAGGAATGAGGTCGATACGAAAGTCAATATCACGACTTGGCGGTAGTCCGGGAAGATCCTCTGGAAAAACATTAGGAAATTCTCGAACCACAGGAACGTCCTTCACTTCCTTCTTCTCTTTCCTTTCCTTCTCCGCTACTACAATGTCAGCCAAGAAAGCTTTGTATTCCTTGCGGAGATACCTGCTAGCTTGGACACATGACAGGAGCTTGAGACCTTTCGAAGTAGTATCACCGTAAACACACAATAAATCACCATTCGCGAGCGAGAATGGAATCATCTTGTCGAAACACACAACTTCAGCATGGTTTTCACGAAGAAAGTCCATGCCTACTATGACGTCAAAACTTCCGAGTTGCATCGGAATAAGGTCGATTGGGAAGATGTGATTGTGAGCTCAAGAGTACAATCACGAAGAACAGAATTAACGGTGACAGTTCTTCCGGTAGCGACTTCAACATCGAATGTCGAGGAGAGATGAGAGCGTTTACGACTAAGGAGTTTCTTAAATTCGAACGACACAAAGCAATTATCGGCTCCCATATCAAACAAACAGGAAGCATAAATACCATTCACAAGGAACGTACCATTGACCACGTTGTTGTCGGCTTGGGCTTGACGCACGCTGATATTGAAGGTTTGTGCGCGCGCTGCTTGTTGCTGTTGCTGAGGCTGCTGCTGCTGGGGCTCTTGCTTCACAACCCTGTTTGGGCACATGTTGGCGAAATGGTTAGGATCGCCACATGCGAAGCAGGCTCTGGCTTTGACCGCGGGTGCCGGAGAAGCTTGTTAACCCTGAGGGGCGGTGAGTAGAGCTTGATGAGCAGGAGCTTGTCGAATTCGGCAGTTGGCAGTAAAATGGCCGTATGTATTGCAATGAGCACAAAAACGGCAAGCAATGGCAGTCGGGTGATGGTAGGTACAAGTAGGGCAGAGCGGGTGTGGCCCAGTGTATGCACGCTTTGCAGGCGGTGCATTAGCCACAGGCGCCGCTACTTGACGCTGTTGGGCTGGTACAGCTTGAATTGGTGCAACAGTGATCGCACAGTTCTTGTTGCTGGAGCTGTTCTTTCTCTTGTTGCTCGATGAGGTGGTGGTTTCAGCAGTTGGTGCGGTGGTGGTAGCTTGATGCAGGTGCTTTGAAGTTTTATCCCAGACACCAGCCTTGACTCGTTTGTCGTTGATTTCAGTGGCCAGTAGGTAAGTCTCTTCGATCGTTGTAGTCTTAGCCGCTTGCATGAAATCAGCCACATAGTCAGGCAGGGCTCGGATATACTTCTTGATTGCCATGTCTGGAGTCTTGACCTGATCAGGACAAATGATGCTGAGTTGTTTGAAGCGAGCAGTGAGCGCAGCATTTTCACCATCCTTTTGCTGTATGTGCCAAAATTCATCCTCTAGCTTCTGACGTTCATGAGGAGGGCATAATTCTTCCAGCATGACTTCCTTGAGCTCGTCCCACGACAGACCGTAGGCTGCATCGTTCCCTATCTTGTTCCTCTCGGCCGTCCACCAGTCTAGTGCACGGGACTGGAAAACACTGATAGCATTCAGAGTTCGGAGGTCATCGGGGCAACCACTTGGTCGTAGAGTGACCTCAATGGAATCAAACCATTGGAATAGTGCAGTAGGACCTCCCTCGCCAGTGAATTCTTTTGGCCCACACGACTTGAATTGCTTGAAATTGAAGGCCTTAGCGGTAGCTTTAGGGGCTTCGGTCCTCGATTCCTCAGATGATTTGCTGGCATTCTCGTAAACATAACTCACAGCCTTTGCTACACTTTTAGCGATGATGGCGGCAAGGCGTTTGTCTCTCTTTTCTTGACGAGAAAGTAGGGGATGACGGGATCCAGATGACATTGTCTGCAACAGACATCGTCACAGGACTCAACACATTGTATTCGAATCTCACTTCACACATCTAGCGTTTACTACTTACTAAAGCTCAGTAACACGCATAATCACATAACACATAGACACATAAGCGTAGCATATAGTCGTCCATAATTTAGCGATTTGTCAGCATATTGAGATAGAAAGGTAGTGCGAGTCGGGCATGTCGATCGAAATGAAAGCAAAAATCGAGTAAATCTTCAAAATTTAAACACATAAACAGGTACACATATAAAAACATAAAATCGATGAAACATCAGAGTTAGCAGTTGCGGCTCAGAATCAAAATACATAAAATTCAAGGTATAGATTGTCTGCGGCTAGTAGACTTTGACTACCCAAAGTGGTTCGACTATTCACAAGGATCTGTTGTGCACATTTGACCTTTAGGACTATGCTTTTGCCTCGATTCTTGGGCGTTTGGCACACACCCCGTTAGTCATATTATGACTTCTGGTCATTGGAGTCCGTCGAGGCTTTGGTGAGAGTTTTGTATAAGACGGAACAAGTAGTTAAGGTTAGGGTTTCACCCCTAGCTTGACAACTTCGTTCCCGTTTTTAATAAAATAGAGGAGATTATTCATCAAAATACGAATCACACAAACACATAAGCACATAATCCACAGAACACGTAGGCATGAATTCACAAGATGCAATCAGAATACATAAACCTATCTTTTACAGTTCGCGATCGTCCGAATATAGTGTTCGCGTTTGATGTATCGAGTTGTGTAGTATAAGCGTAGCATATAGTCGTCCATAATTTAGCGATTTGTCAGCGTATTGAGATAGAAAGGCAGTGCGAGTCGGGCATGTCGATCGAAATGAAAGCAAAAATCGAGTAAATATTCAAAATTTAAACACATAAACAGGTACACATATAAAAACATAAAATCGATGAAACATCAGAGTTAGCAGTTGCGGCTCAGAATCAAAATACATAAAATTCGAGGTATAGATTGTCTGCGGCTAGTAGACTTTGACTACCCAAAGTGCTTCGACTATTTACAAGGATCTGTTGTGCACATTTGACCTTTAGGACTATGCTTTTTCCTTGATTCTTGGGCGTTTGGCACACATCCCGTTAGTCATATTGTGACTTCAGGTCGTTGGAGTCCGTCGAGGCTTTGGTGAGAGTTTTGTATAAGACGGAACAAGTAGTCAAGGTTAGGGTTTCACCCCTAGCTTGACAACTTCGTTCCTGTTTTCAATAAAATAGAGGAGATTATTCATCAAAATACGGATTCCCAAGCAAAACAAGAGAGCAGAAGGCTGAACACGCCCCGTGTTCATTGAACACGGGGGCGTGCCCAAGTGTCAGCATAAAAGACAAAGTTGTAGAAGCTTCCATCGCCCACCACGGGGCCGTGCTCAGCGGACACGGGGCCGTGGTCAACTATAAGATTCGCAGAATCTAGGCAAATCTTGATAGTACAGATATGCTTCTGCACACGGGGTCGTGGCCAGCGGACACGAGGCCGTGGTCAACTAATGCAGACAAAAGCAATTAATGAAGACAGAGAAGAGGATGGACACGGGGCCGTGCCCATCGGACACGGGGCCGTGCCCGAGCTTCTGTTCAGCCTATAAATAGGAGTGCTTGGTTCAAGCTCAAACCATCCCTTGGCACACCACCTCTCTCACACTTCACCCACCACCCACCACCACCATAACACCATCATCCACCACCATCATCCATTGTCCATCATAGAGTGTGTGAGTCGTCTCGGGATCCAAGATTGATCGTAAGAGTTCTTGACAATCAAGGCCATGTTTGCCTAAGTCTCTTACATCACTTGGTGAAGACAAAGTGTCTAGTGTAATACTTTTTATTTTTAATCTTTTCGCACTTTTTAATTGGTTATGTATTAATGACTTTAATAACTAGTTTCTTATGTTGAAGATGATTCTTCCTTATCGTTTGTCCGTGGTGTCTTGGCATTATTTTACTGTCTATATAAAATAAAAGATTTTCACCATTCATATCTCCACGGTCTATATGGACGTATGTTGGCTACCTGGTCGGAGGTTAAGGGAACGGTTTGGTAAGAGTCTTGCCATTGTTCAGTGTATAGATCCTGCAAAGGACCTAAGTCAAATTTAGTAGGACCTCCTTCAATACTTAACGGTATTGGATGGCGGGGGTCCAAACTCTTTGATCCCCTCATAAGTTAAACTACTATTAAAACTTTAACCCGGCTACTTAGGACTGTATCCCTGATGACTCAGACTACTTAGCCGAGGGTAACGTCGCCTTCAAAAGAGGGGCCTACCACATTATGCATTAATAACTTAATTAATTATCTTTCAATAATCCAACCCTTTAGGATTGTATCCCTGCTGACTCAAACTACTGGGTTGAGGGTAACGTCACCTCCAAAAGATGGGCCTACTACAATAACTAAGATAATCTCTTAATAAAGTGCAAAAGTGCGGAAATAATCAAAGGTTACACTAAACACGAGTCGGAGCCAAGTGATTAATCTTGTCTATCTGTTTTATTTTTATTTTTATTTTTCAGCATTTTAGTTAGTTTTTATTTTCTTAGTTTAAAACTTTTTTCTAAACTTTTGATTTGATTAGACGTTGAGGATAAACCGGTACTAAAAGCTCTTGTGTCCTTGGACGACCTCGGTATCTTACCAACACTATACTACGCTCACGATGGGTGCACTTGCCCATATGTGTGTTTAGTGTTAGTAAATATCGTGTTTTATAAATTTAAAACTTGGCTAAAGAAATTGTAAAAGGGCTTAAAATATACTTAAACTTATATACACACTTCACACGCATCAAGTTTTTGGCGCCGTTGCCGGGGACACAAGGATTTTAAGAAAACTTAAAATCGATGGCCTAATCAGTTTTTCAAAATCTTTTTAAAACGCGTGCACATTTTTCTGTATTTTAGTTTAGGTTTGCATTTACAGTAGGTTGAACACGGGCCGTGCTCACTGAACCCGGGGCCGTGCTGCACGTTTTTCATAAAACACCTAGTAACAGTAGCTTGAACACGGGCCGTGCTCACTGAACACGCCCCGTGCTCAACGAAATCAGTTACTTTAATTAAAACGCCCAGATACAGATTCTGTACACGGGGCCGTGTCCACTAAACACGGGGCCGTGTCCAGCCTCTGTTTTCGTTTTTATTTTAGTTTTCTGATCTCGAGACTTGGTTGTGGTCTGCTGAGTGATTCTTATGGATCAATACTCAGGAGGTTACAACTACACCTATGAGGAGGATGATTATAGGAGTAACTATTGCACTAATTGTGGTGACCCGCACTCGGTTCAATATTGTCACTTATATCAACCATCCAATTCATACACCTACTATGAGGAGCCCAGGTACGAGCCATCAACTTCATACACATCCTATGAAGACCAAAGGTATGAACCTCCTCCCTCATACTCATATTTTGATGAACCAAGGTATGAGCCTTCTTACTCATACTTTGAGGAAACAAGATATGAGCCTCCACCTTCGTATGCTTATTATGAGGAACCATGGCGTGAACAACCCACCTCATATGAGTACTATGAAGAACAAAATTACGACCCTTATCCTTCATATGCTTACAATGAAGAACAATGGTGTGAACCATCTACTTCATAAGGGTATTATGAGGAACAAAGGATCGAACAACCGGATTCAAGCTCTGAAAATCCCGATCCTTTTTCTATCACCGAAGTGACCGATAGGATATTAGAACACCTTAGAGTTATCGATCGCTATATAAAAGAATCTCGCGCAAGGGAAGAGGAGTCCCGCGCAAGAGAACAATTAAATAAAGAAGAGATAACTGAAAGTGTAAAAATGGAAGAACAAACAAGTGAAAAACCGACACATGAGTTAAACAACGAAAAAGGTGAGTCCGTCAACGCTAAAATACAAGAAGAGTCTAATTTTGAAGAAATTAATCTCTTGTCACCTTCTTTTGAAAATCATTGTTTAGTTCCCACTCATGCTAAGTTTTTAAAAGAGTTAAATACTAACACTAAAATTGACGAAACGCTAAGTGTTAAGTTAACTAATGATCAAACCTCGCTAATAAAAGAACACCCGTTTGAAATCAACATTACACCGGTTCCATGTTTTTTTCAAAATTCATTTATTAGTAATGTCACAATTGATAAAGATCTTTGCGTTAACATAATGCCTAACTACATTTTCGAAAAATTAAGTATTAGTGATTTTTCTCCACTTCAAATACCCAGTTTTCTATTCAATCGGAAAGTAATAAAATCAATCGGTGTAGTTGAGGATGTCTTAGTTCAAACAAATCAAATAGTAGTCCCAACCGACTTTGTTATCCTCGATGACGCTCCTCTAATGTTGGGACGACCATTTGTAAAAACTCACGAAGCTTTGAAAATCCGGAAGTACAACAATCTACCAATTCAATTAGGGGCATTTAAAAAGAGTGTCGACCTTGAGCGATCAACGAAATATCCATTCGACAATGATGACCCCCTAATTGAAGATGAGCCAGAACCACCTGATAAGGTGGGTCTAGCCACGGACCCTTATAAACGTGGCGCACCACGGAGGCATTCCGCGGAACTATCCGTAGTTTTAGTTTAGATTAACTTTTACGTTTTCTAGTTTAGTTTTAATTTTCAGGAATAAAACACACTCTGGATGGCAAAGGATAACAAGGGAAACTTGAACAAGCACCCCATGTACAAAAACAGGGCCATCCGACGTACTTTCTTCATTACAGTAAGTTCAGCACGGGCCGTGCCCGCCCAACACGGCCCCGTGCTGCACAGTCTGCAGAAATGCCCAGTTCAGGTAAACTGGACACGGGCCGTGTTCACCCAACACGCCCCCGTGTCCAGGCTTCTGTTTCTTTTGTTTAACTTTTGTTACTGGCACCTGAACACGGGGCCGTGCCCGGACAACACGGGGCCGTGTCCAGGCGCCCAGTAACAAAACTTTTTGCTTTTTCACACCTTTTACACATTCAATCAACCTAAAAACTTATTTTTGGGACACATTGAGGACAATGTGTAATTTAAGTGTGGGGGGGGGGGGATGCTAAAACCTTGAATCTTGCAAGTCCTAATTACAAGCCTTACACAAAACTCTATTGGAACCGCTAATTACCCCAAATTTTTTCAAAAATTTTCATTTTTTTTACTTGTATAGGTTTAATTCGGGAATTTCAAAATTCTAAAAAGGTTATATTTTTACAAATTTACAACCAATAGCGTCGTGATAAAAAGAACCAACATAAGAAAATTATGAAAAGGCATGGCAAGCTTAGTTAAAATTTAATTATATATACTTGATCACATAAAAATCCATTCACACAAAAGTGAGTTTTGAGCCTTTATTGAGCATACAAATACATATCTTTAAATTAAATGCTCATTTTTCGTTTCTTGTGTGAATAGCCACTTGGTTCTTACAACTCTAGAACTTGCCACGACGATACATTCCCGGCCCTTACCAACTTAAACCCGAGTAAGTAAATGATAGAGGCATTAGGACTAACCCTTTTTATTTCTACACCATTAATTTTTTTTTTATTTTTTTTACCACCTACCCAAAATCCCCTTAGTTAACCCCTTTGAGCCTAAACCTTTTCATTTCATAACCCAAACCAAACACCCTTTCACCCACCAAAACCTTTTTATTTTTAACCCTTTGTTTTAGTAACAAGTTCGATTTTTCGTATGACTTCCTAAAAAAAAATTGTTGATGGTGAAGCAAAAGAAATAAACAAGCAAGTTCATCAAAAATAACTTTGTTTGGAATTATGGCTTCATCAAAATAAAAAGTTGAAAAATAGGGAAAGTCTTACGAAAACCGATGCTTTTTACGCTTTTTCGCCCTTTTCTACTAACCACTAACCCAACCACCTACCTTTAACCCAAGCCTAACCCTTCACCCAAAAAGTCCTCTTGATATTTAAAAAGGTACATAGTTAAAAAGGAGGAGGATTGATTAATTGGAAAGCCTATGGTAGGAGTAAGTTCCATGCCGCTCTCGAGTGATTCCCTAAAATACATCTTCGGCCGAGTGTTGAGTGATCCCCCGTGAGGTATGTGAACTTGTAAATAAATAGAATTTTAAAAAGGCATGTTATGCCCTAATAAGTAATTTATCTTATGAAAAGTTTTAAATAAATCATGACGAATAGGATTGTAAATAAATAAAAATAAAACTTAGTAAAGAATCTTGGAAATCCCGACACTCTATGACAAGCCCAAAAACCTTCTCTTCTACCCATTCCATTTGGGAGTGTAAAGCCATATTATAAAGAGTTTTGCTTGAGGACAAGCAAAGATTCAAGTGTGGGGGTATTTGATGTGTGCAAAATGCAACATATAAATTACATCAATTGTGGCATAAAACTAACCCTTTTTTAGTACTAATGTTGGAAAAAGTGTGCTTTTGTCTTCCTTTTGTATTTTTCAGGATTAAATGAGCTCAAATTAACAAAAGAAGCAAAAAGGCAGCTAAATCTAACATAAATACAAGAAAAGGAACAAACGTGGCATGCCCAACCTCCCCGAAAGCTTCTTCCCAAGCAAAACAAGAGAGCAGAAGACTGAACACGCCCCGTCTTCATTGAACACGGGGGCGTGCCCAAGTGTCAGCATAAAAGACAAAGTTGTAGAAGCTTCCATCGCCCACCACGGGGCCGTGCTCAGCGGACACGGGGCCGTGGTCAACTATAAGATTCGCAGAATCTAGGCAAATCTTGATAGTACAGATATGCTTCTGCACACGGGGTCGTGCCCAGTGGACACGGGGCCGTGGTCAACTAATGCAGACAAAAGCAATTAATGAAGACAAAGAAGAGGATGGACACGGGGCCGTGCCCAGCGTACACGGGGCCGTGCCCGAGCTTCTGTTCAGCCTATAAATAGGAGTGCTTGGTTCAAGCTCAAACCATCCCTTGGCACACCACCTCTCTCACACTTCACCCACCACCCACCACCACCATAACACCATCATCCACCACCATCATCCATTGTCCCTCATAGAGTGTGTGAGTCATCTCGGGATCCAAGATTGATCGTAAAAGTTCTTGAAAATCAAGGCCATGTTTGCCTAAGTCTCTTATATCACTTGGTGAAGACAAAGTGTCTAGTGTAATACTTTTTATTTTTAATCTTTTCGCACTTTTTAATTGGTTATGTATTAATGACTTTAATAACTAGTTTCTTATGTTGAAGGTGATTCTTCCTTATCGTTTGTCCGTGGTGTCTTGGCATTATTTTACTGTCTATATAAAATAAAAGATTTTCACCATTCATATCACCACGGTCTATATGGAGGTATGTTGGCTACCTGGTCGGTGGTTAAGGGAACGGTTTGGTAAGAGTCTTACCATTGTTCAGTGTATAGATCCTGCAAAGGACCTGGGTCAAAATTAGTAGGACCTCCTTCAATATTTAACGGTATTGGATGGCGGGGTCCAAACTCTTTGATCCCCTCATAAGTTAAACTACTATTAAAACTTTAACCCGGCTACTTAGGACTGTATCCCTGCTGACTCAGACTACTTAGCCGAGGGTAACGTCGCCTTCAAAAGAGGGGCCTACCACATTATGCATTAATAACTTAATTAATTATCTTTCAATAATACAACCCTTTAGGATTGTATCCCTGCTGACTCAAACTACTGGGTTGAAGGTAACGTCACCTCCAAAAGAGGGGCCTACTACAATAACTAAGATAATCTCTTAATAAAGTGCAAAAGTGCGGAAATAATCAAAGGTTACACTAAACACGAGTCGGAGCCAAGTGATTAATCTTGTCTATCTGTTTTATTTTTATTTTTATTTTTCAGCATTTTAGTTAGTTTTTATTTTCTTAGTTTAAAACATTTTTCTAAACTTTTGATTTGATTAGACGTTGAGGATAAACCGGTACTAAAAGCTCTTGTGTCCTTGGACGACCTCGGTATCTTACCAACACTATACTACGCTCACGATGGGTGCACTTGCCCATATGTGTGTTTAGTGTTAGTAAATATCGTGTTTTATAAATTTAAAACTTGGCTAAAGAAAGTGTAAAAGGGCTTAAAATATACTTAAACTTATATACACACTTCACACGCATCAGTGAGCATACAAGTTTGATAATAGCATATAGAGTTCGAATTCGTTTACGCATAACCAGCACGTACACATAGTGAAATGAAGCACGTTAGTTATCGACATAGATCCATCGATACCAATGACTGTGGGTTGACTTCCCGAGGCAGTTCGCAATACATGATTACCACCGTAATCCATGCAAGTAATTGTCCTTAACAACCCCCGTGTGAACGGGTGCTGAGTCCAAACTATAGTACTATCGTTACTAAGGCAGGTAGACAACATTCCATGTGTAAACATAACAAACAAGCATTCATAAGCCACGTGTAACATGCGTTAACGGTTAGCATTCAAATAGTATTGAGTAGTGTGTTTGATGTGATTTGAATAGTTGTAACGTATATAACACCCAAAAGTGCTTAAAGCAAAAAGGGGTCGAGTATACTCACAGCGGTTGATGGATTGAAGGGAGCGCTTTAGCGAGTAAAGTTAGCCTGAATAGTTTGATAGCATAATAGTAAGCGACGCGTAAAACGAAAAGCAAGTGTTGGAGAGTCGGACAGCTGGTCGATCGGACGGTAGTTCGATCGGATGGCTGACCGTTCGGTTGACAGTCCGCTCGGACCGCTGTCCGGTCGGTCGGTAGGCCGATCGGATGGCTGTTCGAGTGGATTGTATCTTCCTTTCAAAAGGATGTGTTTGTGTATGATGGCTTGACTTTTGAAGTTTTCGTTGTTGCATTTGAAAACATTGAAGTACCTTTACCCTTCAGGTCAGTCGATCGGACGGCGGTTCGATCGGCCGGCAACCCGATCGGTTAGGTATTTTAATGAATTGTAGTGATTTGCTTTGGATCGGACAGGTGTTCGATCGGACGGGTCAACAAGTCAAAAACTTAATGAATTGTAAAGTGGCGCAGTGATACGGCTTGCTGACCGATCAGTTGGTAAGTCAACAATAGTAAACAACTTTTAAATGAATGCAAAGTATGGTGCAGTGGATCGGGTAGTTGATCGATCGAATAGCACTAATGCTGTTCGATCGGACAACCTGCACGATCAACCATGACGAGTTCTCAGCAGGGTGTCACCTGATCGGACGGCTGTTCGATCGGGTGGCACTCCTAGTGCATCGAACATGTTGAAAATCGATTAAGTGTTGAAGTATAGTATCTCATGATCCGAAGAGTAATCCGATCGGACAATAGTCCGATCGAATGGCAATTCGTTCAATACTACTCTTCAAAATAAATTGTTTGCATGGGACCATGTGTTAACCGATCGGCTGGTCAGTCGATCGGCTGACTGTCCGATCGGCTGGCTGTCCGTTCGGACAGCAGTCCGATCGGTCAGCACCCTGACCTAATCAGCCTATTCGTTTAACACCTGGTTGTTCTGTTTGTTTGTCGTTTTTTGAGGTATTTTGACAACGAATTGAACCATAGCTCCCTCGTCCTTACTTGGTTCCCTTTGTCGGACAGGAATCACCCAAATCCGGCTGGTGAACTGTTTGGAACGGAGTTTATCGTTTAACCCGAAATCGGTTAACCTCGTGGATAGAATCCGGATCTTGAGCCATGCAACCACCTGAGTGATTTGTAAGACGGCACAGGCTCCGTTTCTATTGGTTTTGAAGGCATTGAGTGAAAAAGAGTTAAAAGAAAGTTGGAAAATCCATCTTTCAATCTTTTTCACTGGGTATATGTTTAGATCTATGAAAGATCTTTGTTTGTTCATGTGGAAATCGTCTAGATCCAAGTTATTCTTGGTGGATTGAGGCCAAAACATGAAGTTCTTCAAGAACCCATGATGACATCATCCTAGAACTCTTGAACTTTATGATTTCACGGTTAAAAGTTAAGATTTGAAAGACAGAAAGGTGTAGGAGTGCGTGTAGATCAAGAAAGTACAAGATTTAGGACGAAATCTTACCGAAATCGAGAGGAATCTGAGAAAAGGATGAACTAAGCGTGCTGGTCGAACAGAGGTTTCCAAAAGTAGAAAGGATGACAATGACAGGGGTATTTATAGGATGACAAAAGAGGAAAGTGCTGGCCGATCGGCCAGGCAGCTCGATCGGACAGCCTGTCCGATCGGACAGCAGTCTGTTCGGCTGGCTGTTCGATCGGTTGGTAGCCTGATCGATCAGCTGCACGTTTCGAGTGTTCGGTGCGACGATTTCTGATATTTCGATCTCGGTTGCGAGCGGTTCGATACGATAGGGTTTCCTTGTCAAATTACTTTCAGTCCTAATCACTCATATCGAGCACTGTCTCTTCTTCACTAACTATCATAGTTCGATTTCGATCGAGTTCGATTGCGTTTCGAGTTTCGATTGATTACCACACATAACATAAATAAACATGCACAGGTAACACATAAGGCACACACACACGTATAACAGGAATTAAAATGCGTAGCTCGAGTTGCGATTCGATTCGATGTCGATTCATTTAGCATAGCTTGATTATCATTTAGTTAACTTTATCGCATTGTTACTTCCTACAGTTCACAGTCGTAAGTCGATTAGATGGCGATTGAAATACGTCGATTATTGTAACTATCAACACTTACTCCACATAATACAGCTAAATTAAACACATCGAAGAATTCTTCTACAAGTCAGGTTGCGCGAAAATAGTCGTTGACTTTGACCTTGACTTGACTTTGACTTCTCGAAAACACGGGGTGTTACAGTTAATGCTACCGGAGTGTTCCAGTCCACGGCACTGGACTGGTGGACTGCTGAGCGCAACAGGCGCAGTAATGGAAAAGCTGGAGAATGAATTTTGGCATATCAAGCAGGATGGAGATGATAATGCTGGCCTCACCGCTTGCTTCAAGCAGCTCAGTATTATATGTCCTAGTCAGGTGGCAACACCTGATAAGACAATCAAGAAGTACATTCGAGCTCTACCCGACTGTGTACCTGACTTTGTTCAAGCAGCTAAACCTGCTACCATTAAGGAGACTTACTAACTCGCAGCTGAGATCAACGACAAATGAGTCTTAGCTGGGTATTTCAAAACCTCAACCAAGAATCTCAATCAGGTCACTGCTACTCCTGCTCCCGCTACCGACACCGCAACATCTCAAGTTTCAAGGTTTTCATATCAGAATCGCAAGCGTAAGGGTAACCACAACAAGAACTACGCTACTACCGCCGCTCCTCTCAACATCGTCCCTGCTCAACCCAACCAGAACCGTCAAGTTGCAGCTCATAACACCAACGCACCACCTGCTAAGCGTGCGTATACTGGTGTTCATACTCTCTGCCCTACTTGCACCTACCATCACCCTGCAGGGGTGAACTGTCGTTTCTGTGCAAACTACAATATTTATGGGCATTTCACTGCTCACTTCCGTTCAGGCCCACGTCAGCAAGCCGCTCATGCTCCTCCAGTACCACCAGCTCAACCCCTCGCTCTCCAGGGTAACCAAGCAGCTCTTGCTCCCGCTGTTCATGCACGAGCTTTCTACTCGTGTGGTGACCCGAATCACTTTGCTAACGTCTGCCCGAATCGCGTTGTGAAACAAGAACCGAAGCAATAACCACCGCAGCAGCAACCACAACAAGTAGCCCGCGGAAGAACCTTCAACATCAATGTCCGCCAGGCTCAGACTGACAACAAGTTGTCAATGGTACATTCCTTGTTAATGGTATTTATGCTTCGTGTTTATTTGATACTGGAGCCGATAACTGTTTTGTGTCGTTTGAATTCGAAAAGCTCCTAAACCGTAAACGCGTTAACCTCCCAACAACGTTCGACGTAGAAATCGCCACCGGAAGAACCGTCACCATCAGTTCTTTTCTCTGTGATTGTACTCTCAAACTCAACAATCACGTTTTTCTGATCGATCTCATTCCGATGCAACTTGGTAGTTTCGATATCATAGTAGGCATGGACTTTCTTCGTGAAAATCATGCTGAAGTTGTTTGTTTCAAAAAGATGATCCGTTCTCTCTTTCAAACAGTGATCAACTCTGTGTTTATGGCGAAGTATCCTCGAAAGAACTGAAGCTTATGTTGTGCATTCAAGCAAGCAAGTATCTCCGCAAGGAATGCTTGGCTTTCTTAGCTCACATTGTAGTAGCGGAGGAGGAAAAGAAGCCGATGGAAAAGGTACTTGTGGTTCGTGATTTTCCTATTGTCTTTCCTGACGATTTACCCGGTCTACCCCCGACTCGTGATCTTGATTTTCATATCGACCTTATTCCTGGAGCCAACCCTGTCGCTAAAGCCCCTTATCGCCTCGCACCGTCCGAAATGCGTGAACTTTCTAGCCAACTCCAAGTGTTACTTGATAAAGGCTTCATACGCCCTAGCACATCTCCATGGGGCGCACCTGTCCTTTTCGTGAAAAAGAAGGATGGATCGTTCGGAATGTGCATCGATTATAGGGAACTCAACAAGCTTACTATCAAGAATCGCTACCCTTTACCCCGAATCGATGACTTATTTGATCAACTTCAAGGCGCTACGTGTTTTTCTAAGATCGATTTACGCTCTGGTTACCATCAACTACGGATTCAAGAGGAAGACATCCCTAAAACCACTTTTCGTACCCGTTATGGCCATTATGAATTCGTGGTCATGCCCTTTGGTCTCACAAACTCACCCGCAGTCTTCATTGATTTGATGAACCGTGTGTGTAAACCCTTTCTTGATCGCTTCGTCATCGTGTTTATCGATAATATCCTTATCTATTCGAAGTCAAAAACCAAACACACGCAGCATCTTTGTTTAGTTCTCAAGCTTCTCCAAGGGAATCGCCTATACGCCAAGTTCTCCAAGTGTGAATTTTGGCTAGAGGAGGTTCAATTTCTCGGTTACATCGTCAATAGTCAAGGAAATCACATTGATCCTGTGAAGATTGAAGCAGTTAAGAGTTGGATTACACTGAAAACCCCGTCCGAAGTTTGTTCTTTTCTCGGATTGGCAGGTTATTACCGTCGCTTTATCGCTGATTTCTCTAAAATCGTCGTTCCTCTCACCTCTCTAACACACAAAGACAAGCCTTTTGTTTGGGGAACCGAATAAGAGAATGCCTTTCAAACTCTTAAGCGTATGCTTTGCAACGCTCCCGTGCTCGCGCTACCCGTTGGAAACGACGGCTTTGTTGTTTATTACGATGCCTCTAACTTAGGTCTTGGATGTGTTCTTATGCAACGAGACAAGGTTATCGCGTACGCGTCTTGACAGCTCAAGGTTCACGAGAAGAACTTCACAACCCACGATCTCGAACTCGGTGCAGTTGTTTTTGCATTAAAGATTTGGCGACACAACCTTTATGGTACTAAGTGTACGGTCTTCACCGACCATAAGAGCCTACAACACATCTTGAATCAGAAAGAACTAAACATGCGCCAACGCAGATGGGTTGAATTTCTCAACAACTACGACTGCGAGATACGTTACTATCCAGGCAAAGCAAACGTTGTTGCCGATGCTCTTAGCTGACGAAGCTATTTACATAGTGTTCGTAATGTTCAAGCCCAACACGACCTCGAAGCCCTAATTCGCGATGCTCAACACGCTTGTTTTCTCGAAAGCACCCTGAAGGAAGAAAGAATACTAGGAACTGAAAACCAACTAGTGAATAAACCGAATGGTATTTTTCACTATCTCGACCGCATTTGGATACCTAGTCGTAATAATCTCCGAGAGATTTTGCTAACTGAAGCCCATAAATCCCGATATTCCATTCATCCCGGTGCCGACAAGATGTACCAGGACCTTCGCTCCAGGTATTGGTGGCCAGAAATGAAGAAGGATATCGCTCTCTATGTTTCAAAGTGCCTAACTTGCTCGAAAGTTAAAGCCGAACATAAGGTTGAACGATTAGCACGAATCTATACCGACGAAATCCGCACACTTTTTACCGATATGAGAAGACTATAAGGTTGAACGATTAGCACGAATCTATACCGACGAAGTCATTTGTCAACATGGGACACCTCGTGACATCATCTCTGATCGCGATGGCCGATTCACCTCGCGTCTCTGGGAGATATTCCAATCCGCTCTCAGTACTACTCTTAATCTAAGTACCGCTTTCCATCCCCAGACCGACAGTCAAACTGAGCGCACGATCCACACCTGTCACACCCCGAAATATCAGAGCATTGGCGTGACTGGACTGGTATCTTCATTGCATAGCGGAAGCAAATAAGCTAAGTCTTTCTAGAAACTGAACGCCTGCTAAGTACTCGAATTCTTGATGGTCCTCCTATTCCAACCGTGCCTTGACTTTGAAAAGCAACCTGAGAAAGAAACATGCGAAAAATCAACATAAAGTTGAGCGAGTTCATAGTTTGTTTGTAAAAGATTTGAAATAAATCTTTTTGAATAACCGGTTTTTGAAGTATTGTTGAGAAAACGAACTTAAAATCATTTTCTTGTCAAGTTACATGGAAACTTTGTATGTGTAACGCATTATGTTAGTAAAACCATGTATTTGTAAATTCTCGTATTTGTAATGTTCGTATAACCGTCAATGCCCACCCTGACTTTGACTCCATACCCGCATAACCCTATGCTTTGAATTTGTATAAAACATGGCATTTAATTTGTATGAAATAAGTATTTTTTTGTAAGTATATATGTCCCTGGTATGTAGCAATTAAGAAAAAAAAAAGAGATCACCATTGGGTTGCAAAGCCAATGATATGTGTGAAGTGCTGTAGGAAGACTCAAACCTAACAAATTTTTGCGTCGGGTACCAAGTCACCCCGAGGTCCATTCTGTTGGGCCTGGGGCTGGGCTCGCTACACCCAGATAGATCTACCGCTAAAGACCCTCGGTCCTACAACGAGGATTAATGGCCTCCAGTTCCCGCCTACCCACTCACATGATCTAAGTAGTAAACCCTCCTTAAGCTAACCATACCATGTATAAAAATGTCTGTAATCCTTTTGTAATATGTCTGTATGTATGAAAATCCCTGGTCCCCCCGACCAAATCCCTGGTCTCCCCGACCGTAAATCATTCACATTTCGAAAATAAGCATTTGTTTTGTAAAAACCGGTATGTTTAGTATAAACCTTTCGTAAATCATTTGAGCTCCACGAAATCCATTCGTATTATGATTTAGAAATACGAGTTTTGCGTTTGTTCAAAACTTTGTAAGTTTCTGAAAATCGTGCATGTCTTTCCACCCCGAAAACATTTACAAAAATGTAAAACAGTAAAAGGTGGGGGTTATGAACTCACCTAAATTGCCTTGTGCAAAGCTAGCTAATTACGACTTTGTGATGTCGTTTCCAAGATGAGACTCGCTAGTGTGCATTCTACAATATTCCTAACACGAAATACCTTATAAGTTTCTAAATAACGCAGTAACTAAACTACGTGTCATCTAGCTCTACCGAATCGTTAACCGAACGATTCAACGGTAAGTTGTTAACTTATCGGAAATGATTAAGTCCCATTTGATAAGTATTGTTTTATTCTCGATAATAACCAATAAGTCTTGACAAGACGTGATTCTCGAGAGATTTGAAAGTAAATAAATATTTATATCAAAATATATAAATATATCGTTGTAATTACGTTAGCCGTCTCGAATAGTCGTACGTGTATCAAAAGAATGTTTATATGAAAATATCATATAACAGACTTGTATTATGTATCGCGTATGATATTTGTCGAAATATATATGTAGATGCCGTTTAGGCGTTTAAATAAATATAAAAAGTTATATTTATTTAGTAAAAGAATCGCCGTTGGAAGTTTGAAATGAATATATAAACTATATTTATTTTATAAAGTGAAGTCGTGTTTAGCATTTGAACAATACAAATAATTATATTGATTTCATAAAAGCTTCGTCGCATTTTCGAAGTTTAAAATAAATATAATAACTATATTTATTTGTCGTAAATAATTTCCGAATCGTTGATATCGAAAGTTGTAAAGTGTTTGTCGTTTGAAATAAACTATGTTTATATTCATTTTTATAAAATAATCGTCGACATTTCAAAGTTTCGAATAAATATAATATCTATATTTATTGTTGTGAACAATATCCGTATTGTCGTTTTGTTTAAAAACATTCGTGCTAGACGTATTCGTTTCGTAATTAAATTTGGATCCATAAAGTTCGCTTTATTGTAAAATACATTTTGTTTATGGTTTTTCTCGAAAAACGGGCAGAGTTTCCTCTGTTTTTGGACGCCCCGACAACACAAGTTGTCGTCATTTTATCAAAATTCAATCCAAGATTCAATTACCAATGTATCAATTTGCCAAAAATTTCATAAAATGTAAACTGTAATCATGTCGGTTCGAGCTCGTTATCACGTATTATAAAAATAAGGAATAGTTAACCAAAAATAATCGCGACTTAAACTTTTACCAAAACTGCCGTCGAGTTGTCGAAACGTTAAATGGGTTGACTGAGTTGACCAAGTCAACTGAATGTTGACCGAGTCGATTAATGAGTTAACCAGGTCAAGCCGAGTTGCACCGAGTCGACCCGTTTCACGAACCCGAACCTCCGCTGACCCGAACCGAATCTGTTGACCCGTAGCTTAACTGAGTTGAATCGCTGACTGAGTTGACCCGCTAACTGGGTCGACTCGCTGACTGAGTCAACCAAACCCGAGACTTCTAAAAACTGAATCGAACATCAACAACATTATCTTTCATCAGTCACCATTACCCTTGACATCATCAATATGAACTGAACCTGCCAGAAATAACCGTTGATCTCTAAAGATCTGAAAAAAAAGAAAGGAGATGGAGGAGAGTTGATAGCACTTACCGGAGAGGACCTCGAACCAAGTCTGCAACTGTATAACCACCACCATCTTCATCGGTAACCCGTCGGTCAAAAACAAAACCCGTCGGACCTTGACACGAACCACCGGTCCGAGACATAACCCACCGGACCTTGACACGAACCACCGGTCCGGGACGTAACCCACCGGACCGAGATGCAAACCACCACCACCGCTGCACAGCCGATCTACCGCCGGCTCCTCTACCGCCGCCGCCGTGAGTGGTGGCGCCGCTGCCTCTCCGCCATATCCCTCTCTCTCTCGTCTCGTTTCTCTCTCTCTCCTCTTCTGTCTCTCTCTCTCTCTCTCCGCTCTGTCTTTCTTCGTCGTCTGGCCCCACCGCCGCCGCACACCACCACCCAACAGTGGTGGTGGTCCGTCTTGCTACTCGAAGAGAGGGGTGGGGGGTGTTGTCGTTCCTACCGGAGAAAGGAAGGAGAGGGGGGGTACCTGAGTTGTCGGGGGTGTGTGGGTGACCGGAGATGGAGTTCCGGTGGCCTGGCTTTAACGAGAGGGAGAGACAAGGAGATGATGTCTCTGAGTTTGTGTAGATCTGATGTACAAAAAAAATCTCTTGAAAAGATTCGATGAGATCTTGGATAGATCTTGTGTATATTTTGCAGATCTTTGTAGAGATTTTCGAGATTTAATTTATTATGTGCAGGTTTAGGCTTGTGGGTTTTGGGCTTGGGCCCAGGGCCCACAAGTCCATCTCGTGAGTAAGTGGCCCGTAATTTCTACGAGACCCGTTGTCAAACCCCGAACTCCGTTTAATGTCAAAAATTAAAATACACAAAAAATACGGTCTGTAGTCGTTGTTTGCACGCCCGTTCGTCGATTGCGGTAATAGTCGCGAAAAATTGTATCGTTGCCATCTTTAATCCGTTTTCCATCCGATTTTGCCTGTTGTCACTAAAATTTAATTACGAAGCTAAAATATATCGTAAAAATTTAATATTTGTAGGCGTTGTCAGTATTCTGTTCGGTTTCAATCCGTTGTCGCTTATCATTCAGCAGATTTTTCCGTAAACCACCGTTCGCACATTGTAAAGCCGGATAGGCGTTCCCAGGCACTCCAGAGGCCTAATTAAGTTAATCTACGTCGTAAACACTATTTATTATCGCGTTAATTACCTGTTAATCACGTAATTAAGAGCCGTAAATCACGGGTTGTCATAACACCCTTGAAGACATGCTTCGCTCGTGCGTTATAGATTTTGGTGGTAATTGGGATTCACATTTACCTGTAGTAGAATTCTCGTACAATAACAGTTATTACGCTAGTATTCAAATGGCACCCTTCGAGACATTATATTGAATAAAATGTTGATCGCCTATTGTATAGCACGAGATCGGAGACGCTCAAATCACCGGTCCTGAGTTATTACAAGAAACGACTGACAAGATCCTCCAAATACGAGACAATCTTTTGAAAGCTCGGAGTCGTCAAAAGAGTTACGCTGATAAACGCCGCAAACCCCTTGAGTTTGAAGTTAGTGATCACGTACTCCTAAAGGTTTCACCTTGGAAGGGGGTGATCCGATTCGGCAAGAAAGGAAAGCTAGCGCCACTATACGTGGGTCCCTTTAAGATTCTAGAAAGAATTGACAAAGTGGCCTACCGACTCGAATTACTGGAAGAACTCAGCAACGTACATCCGACTTTCCACGTCTCGAACCTCAAAATGTGTCTAGCTGAAGAAAATCTTCATGTTCCTCTTGAAGATTTGCAAGTTAACGAAACTCTACACTTTGTGGAAAAGCCAGTAGAAATCATGGATCGAGAGACCAAGAAACTTCGACGCTCTCGCATTCCTATAGTGAAGGTTCGCTGGCAAGGCAAACGCGGCGCCGAGTTCACTTGGGAACTCAAAAGTGATATTAAAGCTAAATATCCACATCTCTTTGTTACGCCTGCGCCTTAATTTCGGGACGAAATTCCCTAAAGTAGGGGAGGCTTTAACAACCCGACTTTCCGGGTCATTACTGTCATTGTCATTTCTCGCTTAATTACTTGTTCTCCAGAGATTTCGATTATCTCAAAGGGTTTAAACTATATTTTAACAACGCATTTTAAATGCTTATTACAACGCTTAATCGAAACGCAGTTATCACAATTAAATGTAGTTTATAACGCTTACTATTTAAACGCATTTTATCGCATGCTACACGACGTGCTATCGTAGGTAGACACAAATTTAATCCAAATTACAACTAGTAGATAGCAGCAAATGGGTATCGAACACAGGGAGTTTGTGGAAAGTGTGTTGATTCTATAGCTTTGTGAATTAACTACAATTAACCTAATTTGCAGAAATTAAAATTCAAGAGTTTGGATTGTTTGATTTAAAAACTAAGTTATCACTAATTGATAATCAAAATTGGATTGTAATTCAGATTATGAGAGAATGACCATCTTAGGATTCGGTTTCTTTTAACACTTGTGCAAAATTCCAACTAGAAAGAGTTACATAGACACAACTCATGTATAAAATTTGTTGTGATAAAAGGGAACAAAGTACTCGGATTATATTAACGTGAGGTTGTTTCCCGATGATCAATTAACCATTATCCAACCCTAACCCTTCCCGTGATATCTCGATTGTCAACGACATCAAGAACGTATGATTTAGACTAGAATTGAAACATGAATTAACAAGCTACAATCAAATGTTCATACACCATGATAAGCATAGCAAACACACCAAGTTATCATTCTAGAAATAAAAGAAAAACACACAAGAGTCATAATAAAACCTTCACCTAAGATGATCACCGAAAGCTTAGCCGGACATTGCTTGGTGGATCATCATAACATCAAGTTTATAGTTCATACGAATCGAAAGACAAAACAGAATGTTTGAAATTGTTCACCAACACTATCCAAAGCCAAAATTCGCCCCCAAAGTGCAGAGAAACGTCTCTAATCATGAATAATGTGAAAAGACACTTGAAAACGGTTTTAATGAGGCAGTTACGTTTTTCCTCGCTGGCTCTACCGTAATTTACGGTACCTACCGTAAATTACGGTAGGCTTCAACTTGTTACGCCGCTTCTCTACTGTGTTACGGTGGATCTGGAGAGTTTCAGGGGCTACCGTAATTTACGGTAGCCACCGTAAATTACGGTAGACCCCTGAAATCCTTCTCTTGTTTCTTCGTTCCATCCTTGTGTGATCCAATCCACTCCATTCCCTCCGAAGCAGCGTTTTTCCATGTTTTAAGATCCAAAACGCTCCTGAAACATAAGAAACTGTAGTCATCTAATTCAAGATAATTACGCGATCCAATGCGGGATTAACACATCTTTTAACACCATAAAGGGTTGTCCTATGGACCACCCGTTACATCCCCACGCTTAACCGTTGCTTGTCCCAAGCAATCCAATCAAAACCATTTTCAAAACACAAGTGATCAACATAAATCAAGCATAAACATGTTGTCCTTTTACTAAACCTTTCCTAACACCTAAAACAACACACCCCTCGCTATATCTCTCCTCTCGGCAACAAGTAAGCACTAGCATTTGTAAGCTAGACACACAAAAGGCAAACATGTGATTGCACAACTATAGGCTTGTACCTAAATCGGTCCTTCTCCTAACAAGTGCCAAACATGAATGCAAATCAAAAGGGATTTAAGGTTGTAACGTGGCTAGGCGTACGGTAGGAAATGGAATATATATGTAGTAGCGAAGGACTTAACCCGGTCTTTTATTACACAACGAAACAAACACACACCAAACTACTTAAACTTCTATATACAAGACAACTCAACATCACTTTTTTCATCTTTTTCATTGCTTTTTCCATTTTTTTTTCTTTTTTTTAACATAGCAAACATTCAACATAACATATCTACACACTACTAAAACAACTACTAACACTATAAGACCAGGTCAAGTCGGGTAAATTTTTGGGAAACTAGCTAAGGGGTAACAAATGATCGGCTTTAGGCACAAAATGGGCAACTAAATGTCCAAACCCCCCGCCCCTCTCACTACCAAGCTCATATATATAATTTATGAGGTCCAAACCCCCAAATCCCATACTCATACACACTATGACGAGGCTACCTAAATGCCCTTATCCTTTCTACATTCATGTTCAACTAAGGTCTCAAAACCGTATTCAAGCACAAGTTCTAATGCACCCCCACCCGTTGCCACTCTCATCAAAGACAAGTATTATTTATATACAAGTGTGGCTTCAACTCTCACAAAAAACAAAGGGTATTAAGGGTTGCCAGTGTGTCACTTGTGGTTAGTCCAAGGTGTTCAAATTCTCATAATGTTTTGCTTGATTTAAAAAGTTTTTAAAAAACCTCAAAATTTCCCCCCATCCCCACACTTAGGATACATTGACCCTAATGTATGGTTTTGGGAAGACTTGATCGCTAAACCCTTCAACATCAACAAAAGCTTTAAATCTCAAACACCAAATGTCTTTTTGGTCTTTTTCATTTTATATTTTTTATATTTTTCTTTATAAACATAACACCACCAACTCGCACCACCCAAAACATAACATCACAAACTAACACCACCCAAAACATAACATCACAAACTAACACCACCCATCCACTCGACCATAAACATAACAAACAAACAAATATTCACAGAAATATACAAGAAGGAGCACGACCTGACTAGTAGTACCGCGGCTGAGGAGGCCCAAGAATGGAAGACATCATATCGTTCCACTCTCCGAAAGCAAACGCGCCGCTACCACTTCCATTTTGTTTCGAGGCTCCATGTTGTTGTTCTCGCCGGGGGTCCAACCACTGCGAATGATGAAGCGGCGGTGTCGGATACGAAACACTATCATCGTAAGGTGGTAGAGACGCATAATCCACCGGAGGTGGATCCACAACCACGGGCCGCCCCGCATGCCAATCCCCATGCATCCGCCGGGCTTGATCATCATTGTACCTATCATTCATCTCTTGCTCACGGGAATAAGCATGTGCACGGTTCCACGACTCCTTTCGGTCAAAGTTGTGCTTTAAGGCCCGCTCCATACTAGCCCCCATCATTGTTTGGTGATCAAAGAAGGTACGCTCCGACCCCGACCATGTGTCAAAAACCGATGCCAGAGGACGTTTGTTCTCAATGATTTCTTGCATCGTTTCATCATATGCCCAATTCAGCTCGTACGAGCGCTCCGTATAGTCAAAGAAACCACCACCATGTCCCTGACTTGGTCCCCCTTGGCCCACATCCACATGCTCACCATGAGGCTCATCCGCATAATCTTCATCCCCACTCGGGGGTTCATCTTCGCTTTCGTGGTTGTCCGCTTCACCCGGTAATAGTGCTCTTGCATCAATTTTCAAAGCCCTCCATCTTTGACCTTCCGACTTGAGCTTGTGGTATCTTTCCGACTGATCGTAGGTCCATCCAATACCCATCCGTTGTATGTCAAATGGCATGTGCCTTTTCGCTGTCTCCCTGTCTTCCGATGTGATAGCTTTGAACTGTTTCAACAACCCCGTAATACTCCGACAATACGGAATGATGCTCCTCCCCACTTTATTTTGGCATATCCAAAGATGATTCATGATCAAATACCGTATCGGAAAGCGGGGAGACCCGTGAAGCAACGAGTAAAGAACGGGTATCTCCGGGTACCTCACCTCCTGTTTATCACCTCTTGTTGGTATCACGTTCAAGATACAAATAGTGAGTAGCAACTTTGCTTTAATTTCCAAATTCCTTCTATATAAGGTGCCACTGAAAGAACCCGGTAAGAACAAGGCCGCTAACATGTCATTCCATCTCGGGTGGGCCTCCGGTTTAATGAGCAAATCATCAAGACTCAGGATTGTATAATCACGAGCAGGCAAACTGTCATATTTCGCCAATTTCCGCAATGTATCAAACGACATTTCCACCTTTATCCCATTAACAGTGCCCGTCAACTTCATCTGCGACGGCCTAACATACGTGTTGCACTCCAAAGTAGCCATCCATTCCTGAATCTCATCCATAAACAAGTTCTTGTTGTCTTTGTCATAACAACTGAGCGCCGCCTCCCAACCTAAGGAACGAAACTGAGCAAACACATTGAACGTCCCGAACTCTACTTCTCTAACCTCCCTTTCACAGATAAACGCAGCAGCTTTATTTTTTAACTTGTTCATTCGATCATGAAATAATATCGGCTGCCACTCTTCCGGCTGGTCGTCTAACGGACCCGCTTCCCACCTTGGCTTGTCAGCCGGGTCCAACTCCATCATTTCTTCCTCATCACTTTCACTGTCATCATCTCTACCCAAATATCTCCTCTTCTTCGGTTGTTGTTCCAGTTGTTTGCCTTTTCCTTTTGAAGAAGAACTAGCTCTTGCTTTTTCCTTAGTCCTCACCATTTCCTACACACATCGCAAACAACAAAACAACCAACACAAAAATCAGTCCCTTTTCCAACAAAATCCCCACACTTGCTTGTTACTATGGTTGTAGATGCTAGTGAACACAAAAATTTCGTATGTTATTCTCACAAAAATTGGGCATGGTGCCTCTACAATGTAGAGGTTCCCAAAAGTTCACAACTTTAACATCAATCTTACATCCACTACTATAACCGTGTTCAAATAACCATTTTTCATAACAAAAACTAAGAACAAGCAAATGTGTGTGAACAAGTAATAACAATAACCTTCATCTTCACAATGCATCATCAAAAATAACATATAAACATCACATACCTTAGATTGAAGATGCTAGAACACAAGAAAAACAGAAACTTCAAAAACCCCCAAAAATTTTCGGCCTAGGGTTGGTCAATCGGCCAAGAAAACGAGTTTTTCTTGCAAATATTTCCTCAAAATCGGCAAGTACGTGAAATTTTAGTCAATATAGACCCAAAATTCACAAGATTTGACCAAGAATTTAAAGAGTTATGAAGATTTGAAGGTTGGAGAGTTATGGGGTTTTTTAGATCTTGTGGGGAAGATGATAGAGATAGGTGAGATGTGTGGTTGGGGAATGAATGCAGAAAATGAGTGGATGGGGTTAAAGTCACGTGAGTTATTATTATTATTTTTAAATTTTTTTTATATAAGCTGACGCTCCAGTTTTTCGCCAAGGCTACCGTAAATTACGGTAGCCACCGTAATTTATAGTGGCACCTGGCACTAAAATTCCACCGTAAACCAGTAGTTTTCTACCGTAAATCCCAAATTTTTTGGCCTACCGTAAATTACGGTATATACCGTAAAGTACGGTAGCTTCTGGGTTTTCCCACTTCGTCAAAAACTGCAATTTTCAATGTGTTTTTTTTTTCAGTTTTCTAATTTTTATGTTTTTAATATTTTGCAAAAACATGGAAAATTACCCTACCCCCTTGAAAAATCCCGTGTTGTCCTCAACACAATGCTAGAACTATTCGTAACCCGAACGTCCCTACACTTGTTTCAAACACGAGCTTCAAGTGAATATGGTAAATGTGCAAACTAAATAAAAACAAACAAAATAAAATATTAACTATGTACACTACCAAACCTGGGCCTCTCATGGTTGTTCATCATCTACCGGGCATAGAATGTAGCCCATCTTGTCAAGCTCCAAGTTGTTTATGTCGTTTCCTTCCAAGTATGGCTTTAACCGATGTCCATTCACTGTTTGTTGTTTGTTGGTTTGCTCGTCTTGGATATCCACATCACCAAATCTACCAACTCGCTGAACTACATTTGGGCCCATCCATTTGCTTTTCAATTTGCCCGCAAACATTTTCAATCGCGAGTTATACAACCATACCTTTTGACCCACTTCAAAGGTCTTCTTTCTCAACTTCGCATCATGGTCCTTTTTAAGTTTATCCTTATAAGCCGATGCACACTCGTAAGCCTCGTCTCTAATTTCCTCTATCTCACTTAATTGCAACTTCCGCATCTTCCCCTCTTCATCATAGTCCGCATTTACCGTCTTGATTGCCCAATGCGCCCGAGGAGCTAACTCCATTGGTAAGTGACAACCCTTCCTATACACCATCCGATAAGGGGTTGTACCAATTGGAGTCTTGTAGGCCGTCCGGTATGCCCACAACGCATCATCTAACTGGCTTGACCAATCCTTCCTATCCGTTCGAACCGTCTTCATGAGAATTTCTTTAATTTGATGGTTGGACACTTCGACTTGTCCACTAGTTTGCGGATGGTAAGGTGTAGCAATCCGGTGGTTCACGCTATACCGCTTCAACAATTTTTCGAAATTAAAGTTCTTGAAATGCGAACCACCATCACTAATGATAACTCTCGGAATACCAAAACGGGAAAAGATGTTGGATTGAACAAATTTACAAACAACCGAATGGTCATTAGTTCTTGTTGCAATAGCTTCAATCCACTTAGAGACGTAGTCCACCGCCACCAAAATGTATAAGAACCCATTGGAATTCGGGAAGGGACCTATAAAGTCAATGCCCCATACATCAAATATTTCCACAACCAAAATTGGTTACAATGGCATCTCATCCCTCTTTGAAATGCTTCCCATCTTTTGACAATTCACACAATTCCTTGCAAACTCGCATGCATCCTTGAAAATTGTGGGCCAATAAAACCCACACGAAAGAACCCGGTAACCCGTTTTATGCCCGCTAAAATGACCTCCACAAGCGGATGAATGAGCATGAGTCAAGATCTCTAGCACCTCCGTTTCGGGCACACACCTCCAAATGACTTGATCGGGCCCGATCTTGAAAAGGTCCGGCTCATCCCAAATGTATTGCTTCACTTGAACAATAAATTGTTGTCTTCGTTTCTTGGTCCAATGATTTGGGATGGCACCCGTGGCTAAGTAATTCACATAGTGGGCATACCACGGTGCAACAAAAGTGGACACGGCTAGTAGTTGCTCATCGGGAAACCTCTCGTTTATCTCGCTCATATCATCAATCCCTTCCACCGGAATTCTAGACAAGTGATCCGCCACTACGTTCTCACTTCCATTTTTGTCTCGAATCTCTAAATCAAATTCTTGTAGCAACAACACCCAACGAATCAACCGGGGCTTTGCATATTTTTTCTCCATCAAATATCAGACCGCACTATGATCCGAATACGCAACCACTTTGCTCCCCCAAATGTAAGAACGGAATTTATCCAAAGCATACACCACAACTAATAACTCCTTTTCGGTTGTGGTGTAATTCAGTTGCGCTTCCTACAACGTCTTGCTTACATAGTAAATCACCACTGGCTTTTTATCAACTCGTTGACCCAAAACTGCACCAATTGTAGTGTCACTTGCGTTACACATGATTTCGAATGGCTTTGACCAATCCGGCGGTTGCAAAATGGGAGCTTTTGTTGGTGCATACGTCTGTCGACTTCGTCTTGTATCGAGTCTTGTATGTTTGTAAATAGATCAGGGCACGTTAGACGAGAAATATGTCAAATATAGGGTGAGAGGCAGTTTCAAACGAAATTACAAGTTGTAATTTCGCTTGAAATCATCATGCCAAGTTCAAACGGAATTAGTAATTCCGCTTGAATGTGATTTTGTTTAAACCAGTTTCAAGCGGAATTACATGCCTATATATATGAGTGTTCTGATTTTGTTTGAGGAGGTTCTGTGATTCCGGTTGAAGCAACGAAGTGCTGCCGAAGTGTCGTCTCGCTATAAATCTTTGTCAAATCAATCTAAAGACAGTTTAAAGTGTGAATCTAGCTGATTTGAACTTGATACGTCTGTTCCCGCCTTTTGTATCGAGCAAAAACTCTTCTGATCGACTCGTTCAGGTCTGAAAACGATCCTACAAGTGGTATCAGTGCTCAGGAAGAAGAGTTCTTACCAATTCAGCTGCAATTTCTGATTTCTACACCTTCTTTTCAAAATTAAACAACTTTTCACGGTTAAAATCGGCTAATTTTCTCACATATTATGCGAAACTGTGTTTTAACAAATCCTTGAGAGTTTTGGACCTTAATTTGTTTTAAAATTGATAAAATCAGTAATTCCGCTTGAAAAACAGCTCGAGTATGATGACATCAGCATAATTTCATTTGAAATTGCACTTAATTCCGCTTGAAACCGGTATTCCGATTGAGTAATTCCGCTTGAAATCGTCTAATTCCGCTCCAAACTGTGATTTCGTTTGAGTTGTTTCATACGGAATTAGTAATTCCGTTTCAAGTTGATATTCCGTTTGAAAGGTTGTTCTTTCAAACGAAATCAGGTTATTCCATTTGAATCTGGTATTTCGGTTGAACAGCTAATTCAGTGTGAAGTTGGTTATCTCGTTGAATGGGTAATTTCGTTTGAACATTCTGTTTTTGTGGATTTTGAAACCGAATCATGGAAGAGGAATTTTATAACGTATTTGCTACTACCCCGACTACCCCGGCTAGTGTTACTCAGAACTTGACAATGGAAAATGAAACGGACACTATGCAAAAACCGCCAAAACTTATGAACATTGAGGAGTATAAGGGTTGGGAGGAACGGTTTGAGAATTGGGTACAAGCAAACTACTTAGATGCTTGGGAATGTGTTGAGACAAAATATATTAGACCGATGACTGATGATGAGGAAATTATTGCAATTAAAGATCTAAGTGCCAAAGAGAAAAAGAAATACAAAGATGAGAAAATGATGACGAGTTTATTGCATCAAGCTGTTAAGGAAGATATCTTGGTTTTATTGCAACACAACGGAACTTCTTATTCAATATGGAAAGCATTAAGATCGAAGTTTGTTGGAAGCCAAGAGATGGTCAAGAACAAAAAATCGCTTTTGAAAAAGGAATTCGATTTATTTCGAGGTTTAAAAAATGTAAACACAAAGCAGATCATAGAAAGATATTGCAATCTTTTAGCAAACATGAAGAGGTTGAGTATCACAAAAGATAATGAAGAGTTGATTGAAAAATTGGCTGATGCATTGCCACATGAGACTTGGGGCACATATCTCATGATGTTAAGGAACAAGAAAGGGTTTAGCAGTCTGACATTGAGCAAGTTCATTGAAAAAATTGAAGCTCAAGAGATGGAACAACGAAAGATTTCAAGAATGAAAGATTTTGACGGTGAACAAGACATTGGTCTTTATTACAAAGGTGGTGTCAGTGATAAAACCACCAACATGTCACCAAAGGTTGAAACGGCTTTCAATGCAAAGAGTTCATCGGGAGGTTCTTCTAAAGGGTCAAATAGTAAAACAAGTTTTTCATTATATCCGTCATTTGATACAAACTTGACAGCAACCAAGAATGGCAAGAAACTACAATGCAATATTGTATTGAATCTTGAGAATGATCAGGATTATTCTGAAGAAGTTGCGAAAAGTCACATGTCTTTGTTGGGGACTGTGTTGGAGTCTTATGGAAGTTTAGTAGCAGGAAGGATCGGGAATCCAATGCTTACAAAAGAGGATTACGATCAGATTGATGCTGAAGAAATGGAATTGATGGACATTAAATGGTGTTTGGCAAGTGTGTTGAGGAGAGCTGAGAAGTTCAAACAGATCACAGGAAGAGATGATTTTCGTGATGCATGTGTTTCTAATTTGGGTTTTGATAAATCTAAAGTTACTTGTTTTCGTTGCAGGGAAAAATGACACTTCAAGAGGGAGTGCACTAATCGCGAAGCAAGTGGAACTCAAAATCCATTCAACAACAATGATTACTACCGGAAGGCCATCTATCATCAAGTTGCTCAACAACAACAAGAACCACATGTGGCACATGGTAGAAAACAATAGAGGAGTCTTCAAAGAGAGCATGTATGGTGAATCAAGATGATCAAAAATCTTCAACAGGTTTCAGTTGGGACAAATATATTTCTGCGGACAACAAAGCATGTCTGATCAGTCAAGATGATGAAAAGTTACCAGAAGGCTTTAGTTGGGAAAATTTCACTTGGGATAATTACTGTCCGGATAAAGAAATGCTAAAAGCAAAAGCTTTTGTGGCTCGAATTGAAGAAGATAGTGATGATGATAATGATTATTATGCTAAAAGAATGGCAAAGCATTTGAAAATGATGGCAGAAAGTGATAGTGACGATGAAAAAGCTAAAAAGAAAAAGAAAAAGTTCAAAACACCTGTCAGCAGTGATGATGAGGAAGTTCCAGTGATAAAGAGAAAGGTAAAGGAAGTTCCAAAGTTCAAAGTTGATGAAGAAGTTGATGCAAGAAAGATTCCTGTGAATTGTGAAACCTGTGAGATCATGAAAAAGAAAAACAGCGAATTGATTAACAACATGAACAGGTTGAAGGAATCTTACGATGTTCTGAACTAGGCCATGAATCAGTACAATGAGTCAAGTAGCGAACAAGCAACAGCTATGAAAACACTTCAAGGAGCTTTCATGACAAAACAAAAAAGTGTTATCAGTTACATTGAAAAATGTGCTGTACTTGAACAGAAACTGGAAACACAAAGGATTGAAACAGAAAGAGTAAACCATTTGTTTAAAATTTACTCATGTACTTCTTATGTTATTGACAGGGTTTATCCAACTGTTGAAGGCATGAAGGTATTTGATGAAGAGGAAGTTTCTGAAGATAAGAGTTCTGAAAAGAAGAAGGATACTGAAGTTAAGACATCTGGTAAGAAACAAGGTGTCAGTTACAACAAGTGTCCACCCCTGCTTGAAAATGGATATTCTCCGAGAAATCCAAATTCAGAAAGAGTCGAAAAGGCAACAAATTTACAGTGGGAGTCGGAGTCTTCAGTTTACTTGCCATAAAATATTGATGTCACTTTTACATCGTCTGACACTGATCAACAATCTCAATTGATGAAGAAAGTGGTGGATCATGTGTTAGATAACGATGAAATGGAGGAGTCAAAGTCGGAGTCTAAATCAGAGTCAAAGTCTAAGTCCGACATGTCAAGTCCTTCAGTCAAAAGGGAGAAAAGGGTTTACAATAAAGAATTCTTGACTTCAAAATCTAATTTGAATGACGAAACATTCAAAGTGGCATATACTTTGAATGATTCAGACAAATTATATTCTGATGAGGAATTTCCAATAAGAGGTGTCAAAACCGAACTAATAAAAAAGGTTTTCAAACTAACAGAAATTAATATTTCTGAAATAAAAGATGTAAATCTTAATGATAAACCTAAAAAGCACACCTCAAGAGTTCAACAAAGAGAAAACAAGAAAAAGGGTTACAGTTCTGGTTCAGGTTATCGAAAGAAACCAAATCATAATAGTAATTTCAAAAAGAAAGGTCTTGGTTTTATTCCACCAGAAAATTATAAAAATGAAAAATATGTTCGAGATTTTAAATAAAAAATGATATTTGTTTCAGGTACATCTTCTGAAGAGAAAAAAGAAAATTTGTTCAGAAAACAGTCGAACAAAGAATTCCTTGCGAAGAAGCAAGAAGAAATGGAGAAGATGGTTGATCAAAAGAAGAAGTAGACTCGAACCTGTTTTAAATGTGGTAGAATTGGACATCTAGCTGTGAAATGTTCACAAATAATTCAAACCAAACAGGGAGTTTCTAAACTGAAAGAAAAAATGGCTGTGTTTGAATCACCAATTGAGAGAACTAAACTTTTCAAAAATTCAAAATTTGAAATTGGTGAATGTTCAAAGAGGTTTTACAAGAAAAGTGCAAATCTTAACAACCAAAAATGAGTTGTTAAAAAATCTGATGATGGGTCTAGCAATGATTCTGATTCATCAAAATCAGAGGAGCTAACTTTGGGCGATAAATCTGATTCCACAAAATCAGATGAGCCACAGGTTGTGGAAAAAGGTGAAAAATCAGTGCCGATAGTGGATGATGTGAACTTTCCACCACTTCGGGCTGAAAATTTTAAGAAGAAAATTGGTAAAGTTGAGATTTCAAATCATTTTTTCTCTGAAAAGAAAGAATTTGATATTGAAAAGGCTTTTAACTCCAAAGTGCAACATATTTTTGGAAAAATGGTTGATGGAAAGGTCAAAGGAGTGAAGGAGTTTTATGAGAAAAAATTGAAGAAACCAGGTAAGGTTGTTTCATCTCAGGTTTGTGACTGGGATGGAACATATTATGATGAATGAAAAAAATCTGGACTTGTCGGAGCTCCCAGGTTGGTAAGTGAGGAGCATGTATCGACATCTTTCTTGAGAAATTCACGAAAGTGATTTCGACTTACAAGTGGTAAATCAGGGACATTAAGTTGTACTTGATTTTCTACAAGTGGTATTTGATGTTTCAACTTAAGATTGTTAAATTTTTCAAGTGGTTAAAGAAAAACAATGTGATGAACCCCTAACCTACAAGTGGTTTTATGAAATCAACAAAACTTATTTTCCAGAAAAACCATTTGATTAAAACAAACTTAAGTGTTTTGAAATCAGAATGGGAAAATAGTTTGTTGAGAGGGGGAGTTCTGATTGTTTATGCCAAGTGGATGGCGAATTGAAGCGATTCACAATAGTTGTCACTTTATCTGTACAGTTATGTTTTCAAATTTCTTTTAAATGTGTTTGAATTTTAGGGGGAGTAAGAATTTCAGAAAATCCAAAAACATTTGAAAATTTTGAAAAAGTAAAAAACATGATAAAATCAAAAATGAGTTTTGTTGTAGAAAAGAGGAAATGATAGTACATCAGTGGACGGTCACAACATACTAAAGAATTGGAAAGTTAAAATGTGATAAACGGTCTCACTGATGATGTGCCAGTAGGTTTTTACACAATTAGTAGATTGTGACGAGATATAAACCTAAATTTCAAACTTACTTATATCTTGGGGAACATCTCTCGGATATATGGGTAACCCCCGAAATCTTGTTTGAAAGGTCCATCTTTCTGAGATACTAGGTCTTTATGCTCAGTTATATCTGGGGTATTATCCCGGGACTTCTGATTTTGCGGAAGCAATGGCCTAGTCCCCGGAGAATACTTTACGCTTGCTTGAAATATAGCCCACCCTCAGCATAAAAAATGATGAAACATTGCAAAATGCTAATCATGTGTTGTTGAAAAAAAGATCCTCTAAAGGGGACCCACCAAAAGTCGAAGCCGTCATCTCTCTGCTGAACGGAAGTTCTGACCTGAGCTCTCACGGCCCTCGCATTTAACCCCTTACAGATATCATCTAGGTATACTCACCTGTAAGAATGAATATTGGGATCTGGATACGGGAGTATATTCTGAGGTGGGACACGCGAATAAGTTTAAGTTCTTAAGACATTAATCTCATATCTCGAAACAGTTGAACTTTGTGTGAGAATTTAAGTGGATTAGTATACTGACAATCTAAGTGAATCGTTTAGAACTTAAAATGTTTAAAGCTTAACGGTGTTGGTGATTTGTGTAAAAAAACTGATATGATCCTCTTACACAAACTCACAAAAATATTGTTTGTAAATATTTCTCTATCACATTTTCATTTAAATTCAAAAATCTAAAAAGATTTTCAGAGTGTTTTAGCATAAATTTTTGAAAAATACAAAAAGTTTTTCGACAACTGATGTTCGAAAGCTGATTTTCAAAATTCGAAGTGCTAGACATGATGAATAAAAGGTTTGGGTGATTGTGTTTGATATAAAAAATTGTTTGAAAATAAAAATGATATTTCTTCAAGTGGTTCATCTGAGATTAACATTGCAAATGATGTTGTTTTGTGTTTACAAGTGGTAAGCAGAGAATAGATTTGTAAAATGTTAAATTTGTGAAATTTATTGTGAGGTAGAGTTTGTGCAGGTAGGTCTGGTTACAATTCTGGAACTGCTAATGCTGATGAACTTAAGGAATCAAGAGATCTGATCAAGAGAATGTAAGAGCCAGTTACAGATCTTGGGAAGATAGTAAGCAAGAGCCAGATTGTGATTCTGAAATTGAAGATTAGATCAACATCCGAGGGGGAGATAATTTGATATAAAGAGAAGACAGAGATTGAGGATTTTTACATTGTTAGATACTTCGGAAGAGAGGTCGAGAAGACTGATAAAGACTGAAGATGTGAAGACTCGACACTGAAGACTCGTCAACATTCGAGGGGGAGTCTGTTGGTGCATACGTCTGTCGACTTCATCTTGTATCTAGTCTTGTATGTTTGTAAATAGACCAGGGCACGTTAGACGAGAAATATGTCAAATATAGGGTGAGAGGCAATTTCAAACGAAATTACAAGTTGTAATTTCGCTTGAAATCATCATGCCAAGTTCAAACGGAATTAGTAATTCCGCTTGAATGTGATTTCGTTTGAACCAGTTTCAAGCGGAATTACATGCCTATATATATGAGTGTTCTTATTTAGTTTGAGGAGGTTCTGTGATTCCGGTTGAAGCAACGAAGTGATGCCGAAGTGTCGTCTCGCTGTAAATCTTTGTCAAGTCAATCTAAAGACAGTTTAAAGTGTGAATCTAGCTTAATTGAACTTGATACATCTGTTTCCGCCTTTCGTATCGAGCAAAAACTCTTCTGATCGACTCGTTCGGGTCTGAAAACGATCCTACAGCTTTCACCAAGTGTTCCTTCAAAACATTAAAGGCTTGCAAACACTCATTAGTAAAATCAAATGGAACATCCTTTAACAACAAATTACATAAAGGTTTAGTGATAACACTAAAACATTTTATGAAACGTCTATAAAATCCCGCGTATCCCAAAAAATAACCTTACACCCTTCACATTTTTCGGTGGAGGCAAAGATGATATTACCTGTATTTTTGCCTTATCCACCTCCATACCCCTCTCCGAAATCACATGACCTAACACAATACCCTCTTGCACCATGAAATGACTTTTCTTCCAACTAAGCACTAAATTTTTCTCAACACATCTTTTTAAAACTATTTGTAATTCGTTGAGACAAGATTCAAAGCTAGTGCCAAAAATCGAAAAGTCATCCATAAAAACTTCAAGCGACTCTCCAACCATGTCCGAGAAAATACTCATCATACATTGTTGGAAAGTTGCCGGTGCATTACAGAAGCCAAACGGCATTTTCCTAAAGGCAAAAGTTCCGTATGGACAAGTGAAGGCGGTCTTGTGTTGGTCGTCCGGGTGTATTGCGATTTGATTGTAACCCGAATACCCGTCCAAAAAACAGTAATATTTTTTACCCGATAATTTTTCAATGATTTGGTCAATAAAAGGTAGCGGGAAATGGTCCTCGGAAGTGGCGGCATTCAATTTGCGGTAATCAATACACACACGCCACCCGGTGACCGGACGGGTGGCTATTTGTTCACCATTTTCGTCCTTGATTACTTGAATGCCGGCCTTCTTAGGCACAACTTGGGTAGGACTTACCCAAGCACTATCCGAAATCGGATAGATAATTCCCGCATCCAACCATTTAATTACCTCTTTCTTTACTACCTCCCTTAGGTTCGGATTCAATCGTCGTTGTGCTTTTCTTGTAGGTTTTTCATCTTTGGTGGTGATGATCTTGTGCATAACGATTGATGGACTAATTCCTTTTAGATTGGCAATCGTCCATCCGATAGCTCCTTTGTTTTCTTTTAAGACTTCCAATAAAGCTTGTTCTTGCGCCATCTCTAAATTAGAGTCAATAATGACCGGTAGAGTGTCATTATCCCCTAGAAAAGCGTACTTTAAATGGCTTGTGTTGGTGCATACGTCTGTCGACTTCGTCTTGTATCGAGTCTTGTATTTGTATAGATAGATCAGGGCATGAAAAACGAGGAAACATGTGTTTATAGGTAATTTCGCTTGAAATGACACAAGGTAATTTCAAACGAAGTTAACTTGTTGATTCAGTTTGAAATCATGATGTTAATTCCGTTTGAAGTGATTCCGTGCTGAATCTAATTTCGTTTGGGCAGTTTCAAACGGAACCACTCAGCCTATAAATACCTGATGTGTCTTGACATTTGTAACGATTCTGATTCCGGTAGCGAAGCTCTGCCGAAGTGTCTACAGCATTGTAATCGATCTAATATCAATCAAAAGATAGTTTAAAGTGATTTCTCGAGCATTTCAGCTGAAATAACACTGATACATTTGTTTCCACCTCTTGTATTGGTGAAGACCTCTTCTGATCGACTCATTTGGGTCACAAAAAGATCCTTCAAGTGGTATCAGAGCTCAGGAGGAAGAGTTCTAACCATTTCAGCTGCAAAATCTGTTTTCTACACCTTCTTTTTACAATTAAACAAAATTTCACGGTCAAAATGGCTTGATTTTCAAATATGTTGTGCGCAACAGTGTTTTAAGAAACCCTAGAAAGAATCAGACTCTAATTCGAAGTAAAACATGATCAATTTTTGAAAAAATTGTCCGAAATTGTAATTCCGCTTGAAAGATTGATATAATTTCGCTTGAACAGTGCACTTTTTCACACGAAATTAGATGGTAATTTCGCTTCAAAGGTGATTTCGTTTGAGAGTGTACATCAAAGTGTAATTCCGCTCGAAATAGCAGTTGATTTCACACGAAATTAGCTATTCCGTTTGAAGGTGATTATGTTCCAAAGGGTTATTCCGTTTGAAAGTTTATTCCGCGTGAAAGACATACTAATTTCTCTTGGAAAGTTAATTTCGCTTGAAAGAGGTTTAATTTCGTTTGAAACGTAATTCCGTTTGAAAACTGATTCCGTGTAAGACTTGATTTCGTTTGAATCTGACAGTTTGTGAATGTTTGAAAATCGAAACATGGAGAACGAGTTTTATAATGCATTTGCTACTCCAATAACTATTACTCAAAGTACATTGCTTGAAAATGAGACGGGGACAACACAAAAACCACCGAAGCTTATGGATATTGATGATTTTAGTGGATGGTCTGAACGTTTTGGTAATTGGGTGGAAGCTTATCACTTAGATGCATGGGAACATACTGAAGTTCAATATACTAGACCAGTCAGAAACAACAATGTGAAAACACCAATTAGAGAGTTGAGTGATGTGGAGAAAAAGAAGTACAAAGATGAGAAGTTGATGGTTAGTTTGTTGTAGCAAGCGATCAAAGAAGACATCTTGATTTTACTTCAACACAATGGAAGTGCATATTCGATTTGGACAGAGTTAGAAGCTAAGTGATGTGTGTAAAATGCAACATATAAATTACATCAAATGAGGCATAAAACTAACCCTTTTTAAGTACTAATATTGGAAAAAGAGTGTTTTTGTCTTCCTTTTGTATTTTCAGGATTAAATGAGCTCAAAAACACAAAAGAAGCAAAAAGACAGCTAAATCCAACATAAATACAAGAAAAGGAACATAAGTGGACTGCCCGACCCCTCAACGGCATCTTCCCAAGCAAAATAGAGAAGGCAGAAGACTGAACACGCCCCGTGCTCAGCCAGCACGGGGCCGTGCCCAAGAAGCAGCAGAAAAGACAAACCTATAGAAGCTTCTATTGCCCACCACGGGGCCGTGTCCAGTGAACACGGGGGCGTGGCGAAAGTACAGCAGGCGCATTAATTGTAATTGCGAATTACAATTAATGAAGAGAGAGAGAGTGTCAGACAGGCACGGGGGCGTGTCCAGCGGACACGGGGCCATGCCCAGCCTTCTGTTCAGCCTATAAATAGGAGTGCTTGGTTTCATTTCAATTCATCCCTTGGCACACCACCTCTCTCACACTTCATCCACCACCCACCACCATCACAACACCATCATCCACCACCATCATCCATTGTCCATCGTAGAGTGTGTGAGTCGTCTTGGGATCCAAGATTGATCGTAAGAGTTCTTGACAATCAAGGCCATGTTTGCCTAAGTCTCTTACATCACTTGGTGAAGACAAAGTGTCTAGTATAATACTTTTTATTTCTAATCTTTTGCACTTTTTATTTGGTTTTGTATTAATGACTTTAATAACTAGTAACTTATGTTGAAGGTGATCTTTCCTTATCGTTTGTCCGTGGTGTCTTGGCATTATTTTACTGTCTATACAAAATAAAAGATTTTCACCATTCATATCTCCACGGTCTATATGGAGGTATGTTGGCTACCTGGTCGGGGGTTAAGGGAACGGTTTGGTAAAGGTCTTGCCATTGTTCAGCGTTTAGAGGTCCTGCAATGGACCTGGGTCAAATTTAGTAGGACCTCCTTCAATACTTGACGGTATTGGATGGCGGGGGTCCAAACTCTTTGATCCCCTCATAAGTTAACTACTATTAATACTATAACCCGGCTACTTAGGACTGTATCCCTGCTGACTCAGACTACTTAGTCGAGGGTAACGTCACCTCCAAAAGAGGGGCCTACCATAATATTGCATTAATAACTTAATTAATTATCTTCCAATAATCCACCCTTTTAGGATTGTATCCTTGCTGACTCAAACTACTGGGGTGAGGGTAACGTCACCTTCAAAAGAGGGGCCTACTACAATAACTAAGCTAATCTCTTAATTATGTGCAAAAGTGCGGAAATAATCAAAGGTTATACTAGATACGAGTCGGAACCAAGTGATTCATCTTGTCTATCTGTTTTTCTTTTTATTTTTATTTTCCAGCATTTTAGTTAGTTTTTATTTTTTTTCTTAGTTTAAAACATTTTTCTAAACTTTTTATTTTGATTAGACGTTGAGGATAAACCGGTACTAAAAGCTCTTGTGTCCTTGGACGACCTCGGTATCTTACCAACGCTATACTACGCTCACGATGGGTGCACTTGCCCATATGTGTGTTTAGTGTTAGTAAAATATCGTGTTTTATAAATTTAAAACTTGGCTAAAAATAAGTGTTAAAGGGGCTTAAAATATACACCTAATATATATAACACTTCACACGCATCAAGTTTTTGGCGCCGCTGCCGGGGACACAAGGATTTTAGGAAAGCTTAAAATCGACGGCCTAATCAGTTTTTCAAAACCTTTTCAAAACGGGCCCACATTTTTCTGCATTTTAGTTTAGTTTTGCATTTACAGTAGGTTGAACACGGGCCGTGCTCGCTGAACACGGGGTCGTGCTGCATATTTTTCATAAAACACCCAGTAACAGAAGCTTGAACACGGGCCGTGCTCACTGAACACGTCCCGTGCTCAACGAAATCAGTAAATTTAATTAAAACGCCCAGATACAGATTCTGAACACGGGGCCGTGTCCACTGAACACGGGGCCGTGTCCAGCCTCTGTTTCCGTTTTTCTTTTTGTTTTCTGATCTCGGGACTTGGTTGTGGTCTGCTGAGTGATTCTTATGGATCAATACGCAGGAGGTTACAACTACACCTATGAGGAGGATGATTATAGGGGTAACTATTGCACTAATTGTCGTAACTCACGCTCGGTTCAAAATAGTCACTCATATCAACCATCCCATTCATACACCTACTATGAGGAGCCCAGGTACGAGCCATCGACTTCATACACATCCTATGAAGACCAAAGGTATGAACCTCCTCCCTCATACTCATATTTTGATGAACCAAGGTATGAGCCTTCATACTCATACTTTGAGGAACCAAGATATGAGCCACCACCTTCGTATGCTTATTATGAGGAACCATGGCATGAACAACCCACCTCATATGAGTATTATGAAGAACAAAATTATGATCCTTATCCATCATATGCTTACAATGAAGAACAATGTTGTGAACCATCTACTTCATATGGGTATTATGAGGAACAAAGGATCGAACAACCGGATTCAAGCTTAGAAAATCCCGATTCTTTTTCTATAACCGAAGTGACCGATAGGATATTAGAACACATTAGAGTTATCGATCGCTGTATAAAAGAATCTCGCGCAAGGGAAGAGGAGTCCCGCGCAAGAGAAGAATTAAAAAAGGAAGAGATAACCGAAAGTGTAAAAATGGAAGAACAAATAAGTGAAAAACCGACACATGAGTTAAACAACGAAAAAGGTGAGTCCGAAAACGCTAAAATACAAGAAGAGTCTAATTTTGAATAAATTAATCTCTTGTCACCTTCTTTTGAAAATCATTGTTTAGTACCCACTCATGCTAAGTTTTTAAAAGAGTTAAACACTAACACTAAAATTGACGAAACGGTAAGTGTTAAGTTAACTGATGATCAAACCTCACTAATAAAAGAAGACCCATTTGAAATTAACATTACACCGGTTCCATGTTTCTTACAAAATTCGTTTAATAGTAATGTCACAATCGATAAAGATCTTTGTGTTAACATAATGCCTAACTACATTTTCGAAAAATTAAGTATTAGTGATTTTTCTCCACTTCAAATACCCATTTTTCTATCCAATCGGAAAGTAATAAAATCAATCGGTATAGTTGAGGATGTATTGGTTCAAACAAATCAAATGGTAATCCCGACCGATTTTGTCATCCTCGATGACGCTCATCTAGTGTTGGGACAACCATTTGTAAAAACTCACGAAGCTTTGAAAAACCGGAAGTTCAACAATCTACCTCTTCAATTAGGGGCATTTAAAAGAAGTGTCGATCTTAAGCGATCAATGAAATATCCATTCGGCAATGACGACCCCCTAATTGAAGATGAGCCAGAACCACCCGATAAGGTGGGTCTAGCCAAGGACCCTTATAAACGTGGCGCACCACGGAGGCATTCCGCGGAACTATCCTTAGTTTAATTTAGATTAATTTTTATGTTTTCTAGTTAGTTTTAATTTTCGGGAATAAAACACACTTGAGATGACAAAGGATACAAGGGAAACTTGAACCGGCACCCCATGCATGAAAACAGAACCGTCCGACAAATCTCTCCATTACAGTAAGCTCGGCACGGGTCGTGTCCAACCAACACGGCCCCGTGCTGAACCCCCTGCAGAAAAATGCCCAGTTCAGGTAACTGGACACGGGCCGTGTTCACCAGACACGCCCCCGTGTCCAGGCTTCTGTTTCTTTTCTTTAATTTCTGTTACTGGCACCTGAACACGGGGCCGTATCTGGTCTCCACGGGGCCGTGTCCAGGCTACCAGTAACATAAATCTTTGCTTTTAACACCATTTTACACATCTAATCAACCTAAAAATTTATTTTTGGGACACATTGAGGACAATGTGTAATTTAAGTGTGGGAGGGATGCTAAAACCTTGAATCTTGCAAGTCCTAAATACAAGCCTTACACAAAACTCTATTGGAACCGCTAATCACCCCAAATTTTTTCAAAAATTTCATTTTTTTTACTTGTCTAGGTTTAACTCGGGAAATTCAAGTTCTCAAAAAGGTTATATTTTTACGAATTTACAACCGATAGCGTAGTGATAAAAAGAACCAACATAAGAAAATTATGAAAAGGCATGGCAAACTTAGTTAAAATTTGATTATATATACTTGATCACATAAAAAACCCATTCCCACAAAAGTGAGTTTTGAGCCTTTATTGAGCATACAATTATATATCATTAAACTAAATGCTCATTTTTCGTTTCTTGTGTGAATAGCCGTTTGGATCTTACAACTCTAGAACTTGCCATGACGATACATTCCCGGTCCTTATCAACTTAAACCCGAGTAAGTAAATGATGGAGGAATTAGGACTAACCCTTTTTATTTCTACACCATTATTTTTCTTTTTCTTTTACCACCTACCCAAAAATCCCCCTAGTTAGCCCCTTTGAGCCTAAACCTTTTCATTTCATTTCCCAAACCAAACACCCTTTTACCCACCAAAACCTTTTTTATTTTTAACCCTTTGTTTTAGTAACATGTTCGGTTTTTTTTTCGTATGATCGTTCAAAAAAAAATGTGTTGATGATGAAGCAAAAGATAAACAAACAATTTCATCAAAAATAACTTTGTTTGAATAATAGCTTCATCAAAATAAAAGTTACAAAAATAGAAAGTCCTACGAAAACCGACACTTGTTACGCTTTTCACCCTTTTTCTACTAACCACTAACCACTATCCCAACCACCTACCTTTAACCCAAGCCTAACCCTTAACCCACGAAGTCCTCTTGATATTTACAAAAGGTATAAAAGTTAAAAAGGAGGAGGATTGATTGCTTGGCAAGCTTATGGTAGGAGTAAGTTCCATGCCGCTCTCGAGTGATTCACTAAAAATACACCTTCGGCCGAGTGTGAGTGATTTCTCCCGTGAGGTATGTGAACTTGTATATAAATGGAATTTTAAAAAGGCATGTTATGCCCAAATAAGTAATTTCTCCTATGAAACGTTCTAAACAAATCATTACGAATAGGATTGTAAATAGATAAAAATAAAACCCAAAAGGATCTTGGATTCCCAACACTCTATGACAAGCCAAAACCTTCTATTCTACCCATTCCATTTGGGAGTATAAGCCACATATTAAAGAGTTTTGCTTGAGGACAAGCAAAAGTTCAAGTGTGGGGGTATTTGATGTGTGTAAAATGCAACATATAAATTACATCAAATGAGGCATAAAACTAACCCTTTTTAAGTACTAATATTGGAAAAAGAGTGTTTTTGTCTTCCTTTTGTATTTTCAGGATTAAATGAGCTAAAAAACACAAAAGAAGCAAAAAGACAGCTAAATCCAACATAAATACAAGAAAAGGAACATAAGTGGATTGCCCGACCCCTCAACGGCATCTTCCCAAGCAAAATAGAGAAGGCAGAAGACTGAACACGCCCCGTGCTCAGCCAGCACGGGGCCGTGCCCAAGAAGCAGCAGAAAAGACAAACCTATAGAAGCTTCTATTGCCCACCACGGGGCCGTGTCCAGTGAACACGGGGGCGTGGCGAAAGTACAGCAGGCGCATTAATTGTAATTGCGAATTACAATTAATGAAGAGAGAGAGTGTCAGACAGGCACGGGGGCGTGTCCAGCGGACACGGGGCCGTGCCCAGCCTATAAATAGGAGTGCTTGGTTTCATTTCAAGTCATCCCTTGGCACACCACCTCTCTCACACTTCATCCACCACCCACCACCATCACAACACCATCATCCACCACCATCATCCATTGTCCATCGTAGAGTGTGTGAGTCGTCTCGGGATCCAAGATTGATCGTAAGAGTTCTTGACAATCAAGGCCATGTTTGCCTAAGTCTCTTACATCACTTGGTGAAGACAAAGTGTCTAGTATAATACTTTTTATTTCTAATCTTTTGCACTTTTTATTTGGTTTTGTATTAATGACTTTAATAACTAGTAACTTATGTTGAAGGTGATCTTTCCTTATCGTTTGTCCGTGGTGTCTTGGCATTATTTTACTGTCTATATAAAATAAAAGATTTTCACCATTCATATCTCCACGGTCTATATGGAGGTATGTTGGCAACCTGGTCGGGGGTTAAGGGAACGGTTTGGTAATGGTCTTGCCATTGTTCAACGTTTAGAGGTCCTGCAATGGACCTGGGTCAAATTTAGTAGGACCTCCTTCAATACTTGACGGTATTGGATGGCGGGGGTCCAAACTCTTTGATCCCCTCATAAGTTAACTACTATTAATACTATAACCCGGCTACTTAGGACTGTATCCCTGCTGACTCGGACTACTTAGTCGAGGGTAACGTCACCTCCAAAAGAGGGGCCTACCATAATATTGCATTAATAACTTAATTAATTATCTTCCAATAATCCACCCTTTTAGGATTGTATCCTTGCTGACTCAAACTACTGGGGTGAGGGTAACGTCACCTTCAAAAGAGGGGCCTACTACAATAACTAAGATAATCTCTTAATTATGTGCAAAAGTGCGGAAATAATCAAAGGTTATACTAGATACGAGTCGGAACCAAGTGATTCATCTTGTCTATCTGTTTTTCTTTTTATTTTTATTTTCCAGCATTTTAGTTAGTTTTTATTTTTTTTCTTAGTTTAAAACATTTTTCTAAACTTTTTATTTTGATTAGACGTTGAGGATAAACCGGTACTAAAAGCTCTTGTGTCCTTAGACGACCTCGGTATCTTACCAACGCTATACTACGCTCACGATGGGTGCACTTGCCCATATGTGTGTTTAGTGTTAGTAAAATATCGTGTTTTATAAATTTAAAACTTGGCTAAAAATAAGTGTTAAAGGGGCTTAAAATATACACCTAATATATATAACACTTCACACGCATCAAGTTTTTGGCGCCGCTGCCGGGGACACAAGGATTTTAGGAAAGCTTAAAATCGACGGCCTAATCAGTTTTTCAAAACCTTTTCAAAACGGGCCCACATTTTTCTGCATTTTAGTTTAGTTTTGCATTTACAGTAGGTTGAACACGGGCCGTGCTCGCTGAACACGGGGCCGTGCTGCATATTTTTCATAAAACACCCAGTAACAGAAGCTTGAACACAGGCCGTGCTCACTGAACACGCCCCGTGCTCAACGAAATCAGTAAATTTAATTAAAATGCCCAGATACAGATTCTGAACACGGGGCCGTGTCCACTGAACACGGGGCCGTGTCCAGCCTCTGTTTCCGTTTTTCTTTTTGTTTTCTGATCTCGGGACTTGGTTGTGGTCTGCTGAGTGATTCTTATGGATCAATACTCAGGAGGTTACAACTACACCTATGAGGAGGATGATTATAGGGGTAACTATTGCACTAATTGTCGTAACTCACGCTCGGTTCAAGCCATAGCAATGAATACACTTAAAGGAGCATATATGAGACAGCTTAACGATGTCAATTATTTTACTGAGAAGTGTGCTGAACTTGAATTGAAGCTAGAAACACAGAGAATTGAAACTGAGAGAGTAAATAGATTGTTAAAAAGTTATTCATGTTCTACTTTTGTGGTTGACAGGATTTACCCGATAGTGGAAGGATTGAAGACATTTGAAGAAGAAAAGACTTCGGAAGAAAAGAAGTCTGAAACAAAAGAAGATGATGAAGTGAAGATTTCTGGTAAGAAACCAAGTGTTGTCTATAACAAATGTCCACCTCCGGTCGAAAATGGATATTCTCCTCGGAATCCAAATTCAGAAAGAGTAAAAAAGGCAACAAATTTACAATGGGAGTCTGAGTCTTCAGATAATTTGCCAGAAAACATTGATGTCACGTTCACATCGTCTGACACTGATCATGAGTCCGAGTTAATAAAGAAAGTGGTCGATCAGGTGTTAGATAAGGATGATACAGAAGAGTTTAAATCAGAGTCAAAGTCTGAATCTGACGAGTCAAAGTTAACAGTCAAAAAGGACAAACGGGTTTATGATAAAGAATTTTTGTTATCAAAATCTAATTTGAATGACGAACCGATCAAAGTAGCATATACTTTGAAAGATTCTGAGAAATTATATTCTGATGAGATTTTTCCAATAAGAGGTGTTAAAACTGAAATGATTAAACAGGTTTTCAAACTAACAGAAATTAATATTTCTGAAATAAAAGATATAAATCTTTCTGGAAAACCTAAAATTTACACCTCAAGAGTTCAACAAAGGTTAAACAAGAAAAAGGGTTACAGTTCTGGTTCTGGTTATTAAAAGAAACCAAATCATAACAGTAATTTCAAAAAGAAAGGATTAGGTTTTATTCCACAGAAAAATTATAAAAATGAAAAAACTTATAAATCAAAAACTGTGTTTGTTACAGGAAAATCATCTGAAGAGGAAAAAGAGAGTGTTCAGAAAGCAATCCAACAAAGAATTCCTTGCCAAGAAGCAAGAAGAAATGAAGAAAAACGTTGCTCAGAAGAAGATAGAGACGAGAACCTGTTTTCAATGTAAAACGGTTGGTCACATTGCCAGGAATTGTCCAAAGGCAATTCAAACAAAACAGGGAGTCTCTGGTAAACTGAAAGAAAATATTGTTGAGAAAACCGAACCACCAACCAACAAGTTTAAAGTTTTTGAAAACTCAATTTTTGAAGTTGGTGAATGTTCGAAAGCTGTTTACAAAAGAAAAGAAAATCTTAACAATGAAAAATTGGTTGTTAAGAAATCAAGTGATGGTTCTGGTGATGAATCTGATTTCACAAAATCAGAGGAGCCAAAAGTTGTTATGAAAGAAGAGAAGTCAGTTCCGTCTTTGGATGATGTAAATTTTCCACCATTGCGGGCTGAAAATTTTAAATCTAAAATTGGTAAAATTGAAATTTCAAATCATTTTTTTCCTGAAAAGAAAGAATTTGATGTTGAAAAGGCGTTTAACCCCACAGTGCAAAACATTTTTTGGGAAAATGATTGATGGGAAGGTAAAGGGGGTTAAAGAATTCTATGAGAAGAAGATGGAAGGTAAGCAACCGAGTGTTGGTAACTCGGAATCTCCCAAGGATCGTCAGGCTTGGGAGAATCTCTCTAACTGAAAAACCTGACTTGCCGGAGCTCCCAAGTTGGTAATCGTGGAGCATGAATCGGCATCTTTCTTGAATTGTATTTGAATATGTTTAAGTGTGACTTGCCGGAACTCCCAGGTTGGTAAGTGTGGAGTATGAATCGGCATTTTGAGATTTCAACCTACAAGAGGTAATTGTTGGTAAGCGAACCTAAAAGTGGTTGAAATAGAGGTTTTATTTTCAAGATTAATCAGGGACATTAAATTGTACTTGATATATCTTTCCTACAAGTGGTATTTTGAAAAACAATGTGATGAATTTATCCCCTAACCTACAAGTGGTTTATAAAATCAACAAAACTTATTTTCCAGAAAAACCATTTGATTAATACAAACTTAAGTGTTTTGAAATCATAATGGGAAAATAGTTTGTTGTGAGGGGGAGTTCTGATTGTTTATGCCAAGTGGATGGCGATTTGAAGTGATTTGATATCAGTTGTCATTTTACTTGTATAGTTTTTTTTCAAATTTCCTTTTAATGTTTTTGAATTTTAGGGGGAGTAAGAAATTTCAGAAAATCCAAAAACATTTGAAAATTTTGAAAAAGTAAAAAACATGATAAAATCAAAAATGAGTTTTGTTGTCAAAAAGAGGAAATGATAGTACATCAGTGGACGATCACAGCATGCTAAAGAATTGGATAGTTAAAAAGTGATAAACGGTCTCACTGATGATATGCCAGTAGGTTTTTGCACGCTTAGTAGATTGTGATGAGATATAAACCTAAATTTCAAACTTACTTAATTCGTGGGGAATATCTCTCGGATATATGGGTAACCCCCGAAATCTTGTTTGAAAGATCCCTCTTTCTGAGATACTAGGTCTTTATGCTCAGTGATACCTGGGGTATTATCCCGGGACTTCTGATTTTGCGGAAGCAATGGTCTAGTCCCCAGAGAATACTTTACGCTTGCTTGAAATAAAAGCCTGCCCTCAGCATAAAAAATGATGAAACATTGAAAAATGCTAAATCATGTGCTGTTGTAAAAAAGATCCTCTAAAGGGGACCCACCAAAAGTCGAAGCCGTCATCTCTCTGCTGAAAGGAAGTTCTGACCTGAGCTCTCACGGCCCTCGCATTTAACCCCTTACAGATATCATCTAGGTATACTCACCTGTAAGGCTGAATATTGGGATCTGGATACCGGAGTATATTATGAGGTGGGACACGCGAATAAGTTTAAGTGCTTAAAACATTAATCTCATATCTCGAAACAGTTGAACTTTGTGTGAAAATTTAAGTGGATCAGTATACTGACAATCTAAGTGAATCGTTTAGAACTTAATGTGTTTAAAGCTCAACGGTGTTGGTGATTTGTCTCAAAAACTGATATGATCCTCTTACACAAACTCACAAAAATATTGTCTGTAAATATTTTCTTTACTGTTTTTTGTTAAAATCAAAATCCCAAAAAGATTTTAAGTGTGTTTTAGCATAAATTTTGAAAAATTCAAAAATATTTTCGACAACTGATGTTGAAGAACTGATTTTCAAAATTCCAAAGTGCTAAACATGATGAACAATATGTTTGGGAGAAGTGATTTTGAAATAAAGAATGTTTGCATACAAGTGATCATCAGAAGCTATTAAATGATAAATCTTTCTGTAAAATACCTGCAAGTGATATAATTTCATCAAATATTTTAAATTTGTGAAACTTATGTTTGTGGTAGAGAATGTGCAGGTTAGCCAGGTTCTGATACCTGAGTTGGATGAGTGCCAGGTTACGATCTTAGAATCTGTGAAAAGTGAATTCCAGACTGTGATCCCAACTTAGCAAAAGGGGGAGTCTGATGACATCAAGAGGGAGTTTAAAGCTGCTGATGCTGATGATCTTAAGGGATCAAGAGACCTGATCAAGAGGAGTATAGAGCCAGGTTGAGATTCTGGGAGAAAGAGAAAGAGATTGATTGAGGACGCTTACAATGGAGAAACTTTGGAGAGTTCGAGAAGACTGATAAAGACTGAAGGTTTGACAACCGAAGACTCAACACTGAAGACTCATCAACATCCGAGGGGGAGTCTGTTGGTGCATACGTCTGTCGACTTCGTCTTGTATTGAGTCTTGTATTTGTATAGATAGATCAGGGCACGAAAAACGAGGAAACATGTGTTTATAGGTAATTTCGCTTGAAATGACACAAGGTCATTTCAAACGAAATTAACTTGTTGATTCCGTTTGAAATCATGATGTTAATTCCGTTTGAAGTGATTTCGTGCGGAATCTAATTTCGTTTGGGCAGTTTCAAACGGAATCACTCAGCCTATTAATACTTGATGTGTCTTGACATTTGTAACGATTCTGATTCCGGTAGCGAAGCTCTGCCGAAGTGTCTACAACATTGTAATCGATCTAATATCAATCAAAAGACAGTTTAAAGTGATTTCTCGAGCATTTCAGCTGAAATAACACTGATACATTTGTTTCCGCCTCTTGTATTGGTGAAGACCTCTTCTGATCGACTCATTTGGGTCACAAAACGATCCTTCAGCTTGGTTAGTCTTTGAGCTCCAACTCTGGTGGTTCTTCCAATGATGGCTTAGTGCCCGAATTAATTTCCACCGGCAAGCTTTCAAATTGGTGGGTCCATGGCGGCCGACCTTCCTTCAACGCCATAGCATCTTGTTTCTCCTCTTCAACCCTTAGTGCACAAGCATGTACCTGTTCAGAAAAATCACAAATACACACATCCATACTATCCTCCTCATACTCGTGAGGGTTGCATCCGTCGACTAAATCTGCCATAAAACACTCATCAACACCAACAGCATTAGAATTGTTAGTGAAAACATTCAATCTCATTTTTCGATTTCCAAAAGTCATATCGACTGTACCAAATCGACAATCGATCACATCATGCGCGGTGCTCAAAAATGGCCGACCCAAAATAACATTTTGTTGTTGTTTCGGATCCGCGGATGAGTAGTCTAAGACTAAAAAGTCAACCGGGTAGTAAAACTCATCAATTTTCACAATAACATTTTGAACCATCCCCCGAGGTAGCTTATGAGACAAATCGGCCAAAACAACCGTTGTCTCTACCCTTGCTAACGGACCAAAGTCATATTGGTCATATAAGCCCCCCGGTAAAATGCTCACCCCGACTCCAAGATCTAGTAACGCCTTTGCCATTTGAAAATTACCAACTTGTATATTTATTAATGGTATGCCCGGATCTTGGAGCTTAGGAGTAAGCTCCCCATTCAACACCGCACTCACTTGCCCGGTTAAGTCTACCCGCTTAGGCATTTTCTTCTTTTGTTGCCTTTTCTGTGTGCACAATTCCTTTAAAAATTTAGCATATGCGGGTACTTGTTTTATTGCATCAAGTAATGGGAAGTTAATTTTAACTTGTTTAAACATGTCCCACAACTCTTCTTTTTGGGGACCTCTTGATGCAATAAAGCTTTTTCTTACCAGGGTCAAGTAAAGCCGATGGAAAAGGGACTTGACTTGGTTCACCTTCATCTTTTTCATTTTTCTCATTTTTAACCAACCCCGGTTTTTTAAGATTTGATTCTTTAGATACAACCGGTGAAACTTCATCATCGTCACTTTCATTACCCGTTACATCTTCAACCACCCCTTCAACCAAACCCGGTGACAAATTGGCTTTAAATTCTTTGTCACTTCTTAACACACTAACATGATGAACATTAACATTACCTCGTGATGAACTATGGGAAGGATTTACCTTAGTGTCACTAGGAAGTTAACCTTTGCTTTTCTTCAACTCCGCCACGTCGGTTGCCAATTGACCCATTTGGGTTGTTAGTGTTTGAATGCTTTTGTCACGAACTTCATCTTTTTGCATCCGGACTTCATCGAGTTGATTTCTTTTTTGCATGTCTTGTTGCATTGCCCGGAGCATATCCATGACTTCATTCCCTCTTGATGAATTTTGACCCGAACCACTCTGACCCGTTTGTTGAAATTGCCCTTGGTAGCCATAATTATTTCCACCCCTATAGTTCCCTTGATTGAATTGTTGGCGAGGTGCAAAGTTACCTTGAGCTCCTTGAAAATTTGGGTTAGCTTGGTTCGCCGGGTTCCCGTAACGGAAATTAGGATGGTTTTGTAACCCGGGGTGGTATGTGTTGGAATTCATGTTGAAATTTCGACCACCCCCTTGAATAGCATTCACTTCTTCTACTTGCTTTTCAACCACTCCTACTAAACAAACTTCCGCTGTGTGGCCTATTTCATTGCAATTAGTGCACACGTTGTACACTTGATTCGTGGTTTGAACGCCTCCACTCTCTACTCCATGCACTTGTGGCCTTGCTATCACATGCCTTGCCCGTCTTGAGGATTGGGCCTTCCTTTTGGAAGTCACCGCCATTTGCTCTAAAAATGCCCAATCATCTTGTTCAAAGTTCGTACCGAATGTACCGTTAGTAATCGACATCAAGTCACGTGCATTCTACCAACTCAACCCTTCGTGAAATGTGTTCAACAATTCCCAAAGTTGGATACCGTGATGAGGGCAATTCCTTAGCATCATATTAAACCTTTCAAACACCTCGTGAAACATTTCCCCCGATTGTTGTTGAAAGCTTCTCAAACCTCTCCTTGCATCATTAGTCTTTTAAGAAGTGTAAAACTCATCTAAGAAGATCTGTTGCATATCGGCCCATGTGAAAATCGACGCGGAGGGTAAGGTGTGAAACCATCTCTTTGCTTTGTCTTCCAAAGAAAATTGGAAGAGGACCAACTTGACATCATCTGAAGAGAACCCTTGACCTCCAATGTTGTTGCAAATGGAGTCGTATGTCTCCAAATGAAAGTAAGGTTCTTCCGTTGCTAACCCCTTAAACTTTGGTAGACTTTGGAGGGTGGTTGTTCTAACTTCAAAAGTTCTTCCGTCCGCATGATGGGGAATCACAACCGGTGAAGGATTGTTAGTGATAATAGGCCGGGAGTGAGCTTCGATCCCCCGTACGAACTCCCGGTGATGTCTTCAAGGGGCACCCAATGATGCTCTAGGTTGACCCATTTGCCCTTGCATAGGCCCTTGAGGAGCAAATGGTGGCTGAAATTGGTATTGATGCATTGGTGGTTGTTGTTGAATCGGCCTTTGAAATTGAGGTTGTGTATTTTGTGGACGCACTTGATGTAGCGGTGTCGAGCGTTGCAATTGTGGCCCTTGTGGTCTAATATGTTGCACCCCAACCGGTAATCTACCCGTGTCTTGAAATTTTTGTAGCGGCTAACTTTGTTGACCCGCTCCTCCTTGAGGTCCCAAATATCCTCCATCACCCGCATAGTAAAAACCTTCCTCTTCATACCCTCTAAAATCCTCTTCATAACCATCATCATATCCATCCCCTTGAATACCCGAGGATTGCCCGAATGGAAAGGATGAATACTGGAAACCCGATTGGTTCGGTGGTCGGTATGTAGATGTAGTATGGATAACGGTTGAGCCTTGTGGAATTGGGTGAGTAGAAGATGATTGACCCGTAGTTGGAAAAAATGTGAAAGTGGTGGAATTGTGGTAGAGGGGCTAAAGGTAAGAGTGGGATCAACTTGGGTAGTAATCGGTGGTGTGGTGTTGGTTGGTGTAACGCCATGAGGTGGAGTAGGTTCGGTAGTCGTATTTGGTGAAGGTTGAGTGGATTTAGGAATGAAGGATGAGGTCGTTTGACCAGTTGTGGGTGGTACTTGGGTTTCTTGCATGATGTTTCGTGGTGTAATGGGTGAAGTGGGTGAACCAATAATTCTATTTTCTCGTACCAAAACTTGGTTTTGCCTTAGCGTTCTTTCAATTTCCGAATCAAACGATAGCGGTGATGACTTGTGAGAGCCCCTAGTATGCATACACCTGAAGTACCTGCACACTAAACACAACCAGCGTAATCCCAAAAATAACAAAACAAGACTATTAAGCTAACACACGTTGTGCACTACTCCACGGAAACGACGCCAAAATTTGACGTGCTGTCGTAGGTACACGCAAATTTAATCCAAATTACAACTAGTAGATAGCAGCGAATGGGTATCGAACAAAGGGAGTTTGTGGAAAGTGTGTTGTTTCTATAGCTTTGTGAATTAACTACAATTAACCTAATTTGCAGAAATTAAAATTCAAGAGTTTGGATTGTTTGATTTAAAAACTAAGTTATCACTAATTGCTAATCAAAATTGGATTGTAATTCAGATTATGAGAGAATGACCATCTTGGGATTCAGTTTCTTTTAACACTTGCGCGAAATTCCAACTAGAAAGAGTTACATAGACATAACTCATGTATAAACATTTGTTGTGATAAAAGGGAACAAAGTACTCGGATAATGTTAACACGAGGTTGTTTCCCGATGATCAATTAACCATTATCTAACCCTAACCCTTCCGGTGATATCTCGATTGTCAACGACACCAAGAACGTACGATTTAGACTAGAATTGAAACATGAATTAACAAGCTACAATCAAATGTTCATACACCATGATAAGCATAGCAAACACACCAAGTTATCATTCTAGAAATAAAAGAAAAAGATACAAGAGTCATAAGAAAACCTTCACCTAAGATGATCACCGAAAGCTTAGCCGGACATTGCTTGGTGGATCATCATAACATCAAGTTTATAGTTCATACGAATCGAAAGACAAAACGGAATGTTAGAAATTGTTCACCAACAATATCCAAAACCAAAATTCGCCCCCAAAGTGCAGAGAAACGTCTCTAATCATGAGTAATGTGAAAAGACACTTGAAAACGGTTTTAATGAGGCAGTTACGTTTTTCCTCGCTGACTCTACCGTAATTTACGGTAGGTACCGTAAATTACGGTAGGCTTCAACTTGTTGCGCCACTTCTCTACTGTGTTACGGTGGATTTGGAGAGTTTCAGGGGCTACCGTAATTTACGGTAGCCACCGTAAATTACGGTAGACCCCTGAAATCCTTCTCTTGTTTCTTCGTTCCATCCTTGTGTGATCCAATCCACTCCATTCCCTCCGAAACAGCGTTTTTCCATGTTTTAAGCTCCAAAAACGCTCCTGAAACATAAGCAACTGTAGTCATCTAATTCAAGATAATTATGCGATTAAATGCGGGATTAACACATCTTTTAACACCATAAAGGGTTTTCCTATGGACCACCCGTCACTACATCGCTTGTTTAGACTAAACGCAAACTCGAAACGCGAATTTACTTTTATGCATTTTTAGTTATTATGTGTGTTATTTGTGTGATTACTTGTTTTATGTTATGTGGCTATCTCAACGCAATGCTTACACACTCAACGCTTACTCGCAACTCAATTAAACGCAACGCTTAACACACGAAACGAAAGTTGGAAAACTAACTCGCACAACTCGGCTAATCGGATGGCCATCCGACCACAGTCAACTTCGCACACCGCCTTAACTCCCTCTCTCACCCTATAAATAGTACCCGCGCACCTCCTTTCTCTGATTTGACATCTCCATCCGACCACACGCACTCAAGTCGCTCTTAGTCACTTTTACTCGCGATTCAAGACTATTTCGTAAGTATTTCTCCTCAAATCTTGTACAACCATCATCTTTAATCACTTCTACATCATCTTCTCCATTGAAATCACACACAAACACTTGCTTTTTCTCTAAAATCACTTATTTGGACCTCTTGGAGGTGTTCTTCGCTCATTTTGTTTATGCAAACTGTTGTGAAGTGTCACACCCTCAAAATCCACAAGCGGAGTATTACCGCGAGGCGTGTGACAGACCAGAATCATACCACTAATCATACTGAACGATAAGTAAATAAAGTAAAACCATCACAATCAAACGTTTAGAGTTCATAATAACGAAAAACCCGAAACCAAGTTTAAGTGTCAGCAGAAGCATAAAGTTTAAAACCCATAAAGTAATTTAGAAATCATAAAGTTTATTGGTAGGAACCCAATAGTTGGTTGCTTGCCACAACGTCCACTCCTCGTGCAAGCTCCAGTCATGTACCTAACGACCTGCAAAGCATGTAGTAGGGTGTCATTATAAAGTTGGGGAGTTCACAGTTGGTTGTCCGTTTTAATGTTGTTCCGAAAACCATAAGTTGTTAAGTTCCTTGTTCTTTATAAAAACATGCCATGGGGAGCTACCCCACTGTTTTAAACCACTAGACCCGTACCATACCGACTACTGACTGAAGTTATGTTAAGTGCCTCGAGTCAATGTCTATCATTATTGACTAAGTGCCCAAGTATATAGTCCATGCCAGTCCTCTGCGGCACGGTGTGAGGCTTGTCCGACCTAATAGCGCTATTTAACTAATAACCCGTTCGCCATTGGCCCGGCGATTAAGTCGATAAAAAATTTGTGGGGACTTTAAGATAGAGTTGTTGTCTAGTAAGCTTAAGACATATATTATAACGGTTGTCGCCCTTCCCAAGGAGGACGGATAGTACGCATTCTACCCAAGGAAAATACACAGGTTACATCCCACCCAAGGGGGATAGTTGTTGTTTAACCTTTTCCCAAATCACCGGAAATCCCATGCTTTTAAGAAAATTGTGAACTCACCTTAGATTAGCTCGGCAGATAATGGTCACTTGAGCTAATGTGGTCAACCACGTCCAAACATGGTTACCATACAAGTCACGTGACATGACCGACCCCACGACAGCATCTTCCCAAGCAAAACAAGAAGACAGAAGTCTGAACACGCCCCGTGCTCAGCCAGCACGGGGGCGTGCCCAAGTGTCAGCAGAAAAGACAAAGTGGTAAAAGCTTCTATTGCCCACCACGGGGCCGTGCTCAGCAGACACGGGGCCGTGGTCAACTATAAGATTCGCACAATCCAGGAAAATCTTCATAGTACAAAGATTCTTCTGCACACGGGGTCATGCTCAGCGGACACGGGGGCGTGGTCAAATAATAAGACAAGCTGCATTAAATGAAGAAAGAGAAGGATGTGGACACGGGGCCGTGCCCGAGCTTCTGTTCAGCCTATAAATAGGAGTGCTTAGCTCAAGCTCAAACCAACCCTTGGCACACCACCTCTCTCACACTTCACCCACCACCACCATAACACCATCATCCACCACCATCATCCATTGTCCATCATAGAGTGTGTGAGTCGTCTCGGGATCCAAGATTGATCGTAAGAGTTCTTGACAATCAAGTCCATGTTTGCCTAAGTCTCTTACATCACTTGGTGAAGACAAAGTGTCTAGTGTAATACTTTTTATTTCTAATCTTTTCGCACTTTTTACATGGTTTTGTATTAATGACTTTAATAACTAGTTTCTTATGTTGAAGGTGATTCTTCCTTATCGTTTGTCCATGGTGTCTTGACATTATTTTACTGTCTATATAAAATAAAAGATTTTCACCATTCATATCTCCACGGTCTATATGGAGGTATGTTGGCTACCTGGTCGGGGGTTAAGGGAACGGTTTGGTAAGGGTCTTGCCATTGTTCAGCGTTTAGAGGTCCTGCAATGGACCTGGGTCAAATTTAGTAGGACCTCCTTCAATACTTAACAGTATTGGATGGCGGGGGTCCAAACTCTTTGATCCCCTCATAAGTTAATGTAACACCCCGAAAATTCACGTCCTATAATGTAGTGACACGTGTCATAAGTTTGAACACTGTGACACCTGTGTCACTGCAACCATCAAACAAATGCCAAACCAATGAAATATTGTATTTCAGACTTTGGACTTGTATAAATATATGTATCTTTTGCATATATAAACTCTTGTTCGATTTCAAACTCTAAATCGCTTTCTGGAAGGTTATACGCGCAATGATGCGTAAATATAACCAGTTTAATACAACGAACACTCAGGGATAGTGAAATAGGCTTAACATACCTTAAATAACCTTTACATAACTTAGATATAGGTTTTGGAAGGCTTGGGGTGGTGAAATCAAAGTTTAATCGCTTACAGGGACTAAAGTTGACAAACTGCGAAAGTATGCCAATTTGAACTGTAACAGACATTCCGGAACATGACCATAAGTTAAACATACCCTAAATATCCTTTACATAGCTTAGAAATAGGCTTTGAGGGGTTCGGTGTGCTAAAATAAACTTTAGGGTCATTCAGGGACTAAAAGTGTCAAAAAGTGCACAAGTTTGCATTTTCGGGCATAACTCACGTTCTGAATACATCCGGACATCCAAAAATTTATGTAAGCACTAAAACATTTTATTTTAGTGTTCGCCATAAGAAAAATCCATTCGTCGCGTCGTTTGGTTCGTTTTTCGCGCTTATGCGCATTCCGTCGTAATTAAGCGAACATCGCGACCGTACGGCCAAACGAACCGACATCCGAGATATTTTTGAACATGTTTTAAGTTCCCTATACTTTAACTTCATTATTGAGCTTTGAAATGGGGTTAACGGGCCTTAAACGCGTCGAAAATGGGCTGATCGCAATGCAGGGACCAAAAGTGCAAATCTGCCAAACTAGGGCCTAGCGGTGCGCTACACTTTTAGCGTAGCGGTGCGCTAGGGGTCTCCTGACCAGATGCAATGTTTCTAACAGCCTGTTTTCAGCTGAATTAACCACAACCACATGTTCTAATTTGTCTTGTCATCAAGATAAGGAGCATATGTAGCCACCATAACCTTCTGACACTTGTACGGATAAGATTCGGGCACGATATTCGATAAACGATCCTAACGGTGGTGCATATCCTATAAATACCCAACCCCTCACAACTCAAAAACCCACAAATCTGATCCTAGAGCTCTAAGTTGAAGCCATTGCTTCATACCTGAGCTATTCGATCAAGATTTACTAGCGGGGACCCTTCGTAAGTATTCTTTCGTTCTTTTATCGCTTTTCGGGTCCGAAAGTCAAACTTTGTTTGACTTTCTGCATTGACCAGTTTATGGTCGATGCGAAGTTCGTTTGAACTTCATAACGTGAGCGTGATCACGATGGTTATAGTCCCTAGTGACTATACCTACTGATTACCACGTTATCTAGGCTCAGTGACGAGCCGTAGTTTCGGCCAGAATACGTATTCTTGCGTATTTTGTAACCAAACTACTTATGGGTATCAAAACTGTTTGTTTTGATACCAAACTTGTTTTCTAACTTAGTTAAGCATGTTTCAACATGCTTAGCTCGTCACTTTTAGTTTAGTGCTTATATAGGGTCGTAAAGGTAAGCGATCTAAACAATCGCTTATACTTTCGAACCCGACCCGTTTGGTCGATCATTAGGATCCGACCAAACACATTAAGTGACCTTATGGTCACATCGTTCGAGTAGTTGTATGACAGGTAGTATATATGCCTTAGGTAAATGACCAAAATACCCCTACGGGGCTTAAATTGAGATTAAACTCGTTTTGGGCATAATGGAAGGTATCCTACTGATACCACAACATATTTAAGGCATATTAACTAAGGAAACCTGTAAATGACTCTATGAATACCCGTTACGCGTTATTCGCGTTCGGATCGGTTTATATAACTAGTTTATATAAGTTAGCCGAAACGGGTCAAACCTTATCGGTTTTGTCTCAAAATTCAAAGTGTGTATTAAATACCCAAATTAAGCAAGTCTCCGAACTTGTCGGGTCTAAATCACATTCTATTTCGGTCTTCGCGTAATCGTGCGTACGAACCGTATCTTCCTGTAAGACTAACCGGTCTAAGCTTAGGCTTAATTAAAGACCCGTTAGCATTCTAATTAATTATTTATACCCTCATTCCAGACTAGAGCTTTCCGGTAAATGGTACCTACGCTTACTTAAGTGAATACGACTGAGTTATTAATTTCTGATATTTAAGACAGGAGCTAGCTCAGGTAAATACTCTTAACTTATTTTCCCTATACGGGCTTGGGATACGGTACTATAAAAGTACCGCTTGGTCGGGTGTATGTAGTCATTTAAATCGGATTATGATTGATGTACTTACATAACCTGTTTAATATGTATTATTTTATTATTTGGTGTATGGCCTTTGGGGGTTAATGACCATGTCCCGGATATCCTTGGCATCATTTTACGAAATGGCCACGACCTAAGCACGGGGTGTAGGCATACACCTGACAGTTGCATTATGTAAAAACTGGTAATCCACTCGAAGGTATCATCCCTGTGGGCATTATACCGGAACTGGTAATCCACTTAGGGGATGATAGCCTGTGGGCATTATACCTGTGGCGTGTCTGTTAATCTAGTCCGGCCCTACAAACCGGCCCTAACGGATGACAAATAAGTAAAACTGTATACAAGATTATATACAAATAATTTTCCCAAGTTATAAAAGATTAATTTTGCCTCTGTGCATTTTAATCAAAGTGTCAAAAGGTTTTGTGCCTTGTGCATCTAAATCAATTTTCTTAAACTCTTTTCAAATGAGTCAGTTTAGTGTATTTACCAGTGAAAACTGACGTATTTTCCAAAAGGGTTAAGTGACAGGTACTGAACGGAATTGGCTGGGAGCTCAGGGCGCTAATAAGGAATCTTGCAAGTTCTAGGCGTCTAAAGTCTGTTGAACAAATGATATGTTTTAAGATCCGCCTGTGGATCCTTTACTTCCGTTGTAATACTGAATATTACTTCATATTCGGAATGTAATAATAAATATCCTTTGCTTCCGCTGTGCATTCATATATATTGTGTTGTTTGACTATTATGTTGCCAACCACGTCACGATACTCCCCCACCGGGCCCACCGGTGACACGTGGAAATTCGGGGTGTGACAGGTTGGTATCAGAGCCAACACTGAGTGAATTAAACACTAGTCTTTTGTGTTTAATCTCAGTTACACAATTGCACATTCTTGAGTCTAGACAAGAACATAGGAAAAATCCAAATTTGTTTCATTTTACCTTATTTGGTTCCTTTGTTATTTTTCTGATTAGCCCTTGCATGGGCAAGTCAATTGCTATAGAAGTCCCGTTTAGGGCAACCATATACTTGTTAAATTTTAAAGGAACGATTATATTTAAAGTATCATTCCTATATTATAAGATCTACCATTATAATAAAATGGCAAAATTTAAAAAGGACAAAACCTAGCCATGTGTCACATTAAGACAGGGCCAAGATGGTAGTTCCATAATTAGATTCAGATCCTTGTTAACAGTTCAATATAGGATTGCTCTGCGTTAATTATAAAAAAAAAAGAATCTTAAAGGTAAAACCTAGCCTAAATGTCACGGCATACAAGGCCAAGATGGTAGAACCTATTCAAGAGATTCAAATCCTTATTAAACATATGAAAGCATATTAACATGCTCGACAAAATGTGATATGATAAAATCACATAAGTCATTTTGGGATATACTAAATTCCCTTATTTATATAATCATCCCTTATGGATGAAGTGCCCACGGGCTATAACTAACGTCATCTGGGACTAAAGACAGTGGTAGCCTACAACTCCCTGTCAAGAAAAGGTAATGAACTTTGATTCAAACCTTGAAGCCTCGATTCTATAAAATCAAGGCCTATAAATTAAACTTGTCTAAGTGACTAGGCCTTTTGTGCTATTATTAACTTATAATTTAGGAGTATAATAAATATCCTGAATAATTATATATTTATCAAATTAACCAATATGTGTATTAAAAACATGGTTAATAAAGCGTTCAAAAAGATAAAACTGTTTAAACTTCCGTAAAAACCTTGTCCTTGTTTAATTTTTATGTAGCAATTAAAACTACATGGCGGGGTCGGAGGAAGGGAATAGTCACCCTCTGGAAAATCGCGATGATGAAAAGATTGACATAACCAGAGGAGAACTTCGTACATTGATTAACTCAGCTGTATCTAAAGCTGTGAAGGAGCAATTCCAGGAGTATAGTGAGACAAATAGTAAAGCCTCATCTGTACCCCACCGTAAATCCATCCCTAAAACTCATCCAGAGCCTGATAACAAGCCGCCCTCAAAGAAAGATGATTTAAAGAAAGATGACGATCGACATTCATCTAATGAACACAGTGTTCCATCCAAGAGGATAGTGTTCGATAATGAACCGCATACCAAATCCTGTAACTATAAGTACTTTGTTTCCTGCAAGCCCCGAGATTTTACTGGGGAAAAAGGGGCAGTTGATTGTATGATTTGGTTGGATGAAATGGACACAGTTGTCGATATCAGCGGTTGCGCTGAAAGGGATGTCGTGAAGTACGTATCCCAATCGTTCAAAGGAGAGGCACTAGCATGGTGGAAGTCTCTCATTCAAGCTGCTGGGAAGATTCCGCTCTACAGCATGTCATGGGAACAGTTTGTTAATCTCGTTAAGGAGAATTACTGCCCTCAACACGAGGTTGAGGGGATTGAGTCAGATTTCTTATCTTTGGTGATGACAAACTTAGATTGTCAAGCTTACCTCACCAGTTTTAATACCCTGTCCAGACTGGTCCCTTACCTTGTAACACCAGAGCCCAAGCGAATTGCACGCTTCATTGGGGGTTTACCCCCAGAAATCAAAGCCAGTGTTAAGGCTTCAAGACCTACCACATTCAGGTCAGTAGCTGACCTCTCTCTGTCCCTTACTTTAGATGCGGTCAGGCTAAGGTCGCTAAAGAAATCTGAAGAAAGTAAGAAGAAGCGTGAGGATGATAACTCACGAGGATCAGAGAAGAAACACAAGGGAAACACTGACTCTGAGAGGTCTGGGTCTGGAAAGAATGGTCAGCGGACAGAGGAAAAACCAAGGTGCTCGACTTGCCAAAAACGCCACTTTGGAAAATGCAGAATGGAGTCCAATTCTAAATCAGGACCACCTGCGTGTGGGATATGCAAGTCTAGGGAGCACAAGACTGTTGATTGCGGGAAGATTAAAGATGCTACATGCTACAACTGCAACGAGAAGGGGCACATAAAGACCAACTGCCCTAATTACGCGAGGAAGCCCGAGTAGGCCGAGAGAACAAACGCACGAGTTGTCTGAATGAACGCCCAAGAGATGGGGCAGAATAATAATAATAGTATAATATGTACCTTTCATTATCAAGCAGTTTATGTAGAAACTTATTTGATACTGGCACATATAAATATATTATGAATGATAAATGTTGAGAACTGTTGTATCCGTCTGATTAAGACTCCGGTCATTTATTACGATGTATAAAATGGCCGATGATACTTTAGAAATGCTTCAACAAATCCTATGTTGATATCTATTAGAAGGCGCTCTTTCTAATACCTTATAGCAAACTATTGGTTGCATACATAAGGACTCAATATAGTGATAAAAATCGATTAGTTGCCTTAAAAAAAAAAAAAAAAAAATCAAGCCCATATTGTGGGTAATAAGAAGCAATTAATTATCAAGACTCCTTGTGAGACAACTCTCATAATTACACGTATCAGTGCGATTAATTAATATTAAACACAAAAAAATGGTGGAACTGGCCGTCCCCGGAATCGAACCTGGGTCTAGGCCGGCCGCACCCTTTCGCACGCCTAGCCAACTGGGCTAGGTGCCTAGTTTGTGAAACTTCCATTATTAATTAAATATAAGCACTGTACAATAAACTTCCTTATCATTTATCAATGATAATTTCTGCTAAGTGTCCTGTTTTTAATACAGGCAATAATAAATCCTCATGAACCATAAACTTAGCAAATTTTTTTTTTTATCATCCACAAGGTATAGCTACCAAGGAAACCGTAGTAACCGATTCTTCTAGCATCGGCAAGGAATTCTTCCGAAAAATCTAAAGAGTACTCTTTCTTCGCATAGAGTATGATAACATATGTTATTTTAGTTATTTTCTCATTGTTTTCTATCGCCTGCGAATGCCAAACTATGTTTGATAAAAGTGTCATATGAGGATTGGCGTATCCTAGTGTGTCCCATAGATTATTTCCATGTCTGATCAGCATGGAGGTTTAATACATGGAACCCTAAGATATCCCAATGATCATATTGTACTAAAGTCGACTAGTAGTATTCAAGGAAGATATCCAATATTAGAATGTCCTTATAAGTATCTCTACTTAGGACAGCCTTACATTGTAAGGGGAATATGTCATTTGTCTGACACCGACATCAGTAGATGAATCGAAACCTGAGAATACAGACACCCCCGACATCTCTGTGTGTCATAATTATCTTCTCCTAATATTACCCTGTTTACCTCCTGTGAGGCAAGTAGAGTTAAGATTAACATCCCGCTGTGGGCTGGAGTATTGTGAAAACTCCATGTTAATCATAGAAAAATCGAAACCCTGATTAAGTAAGTTTTAAGATATAGGCTCATATAGCCTGACTCAGTATTCTGAGGGTTGGAATTTATTAAATAAGAAAGACGGTTCATTCTGCTTATGCATTGATAACCGCAACTCTAATTAGGCAACAATTAAAAATCGCCATCAACTACCCAGGATAGCTGAGTTATTCAACTAGCTATAAGGATTAGCTACTTCTTAAAAATAATTTTAAGCAATTGTTGGAATAACCATTCCACCGTAAGATAATCTTTTCTATAATAAGTTGAAATATAAGCACCAAGGCCGCCCTTTGAAGACCCTGTATGGGTGGAATATTACACGCCTATTGATAGGACAATAGATTGATAAGTCCAATTATCAAGATCTGAAAGTTGCCTGGGGGACAACAAATAAGTTCATACAAATCCATAATCGATTGTAGGTTGCCGGTATACGGCAGGAAAACCAAGGAGTTATGAAAATAGCAAACCTCCTAAATTCTTGTTAAGGAATAGGGTGCAACAAGGGATATCAACCAGGAAGAGTGTGCCAAATTGTTAAATTTTCAGGCTAGTTAAACTCTGAACATATATAACCATTCGAAGGAAATCGAATGTATCAAGATCAAGTAGCCTTTAAGCTAAAACCCATTCAAAGAGCTTGGAAGAGCTCGCAATACCTTGCACATCAGTAACTGAAGGATGTGTTTCGCCAATAAGCCAAAAAGCACTATCACATAATGATATACAGATTTATAATATGATGAGCAACCTGTGTCGATGGAGGATCGACAGGATTAGAAACTCCAAAAAGATACATGTACCTATTATAAAGGTCAATAGGAGTGCCTTAGAGGCTCAAAAGTACTAGGGAAGTTTAAGCCCAAGTTAAGGCAGAAAATACTTCCTTTAATTCAGTAAATCTCGGGTCGAGATTTATTTTAAGGGGGTGAGGATGTAACACCCCGAAAATTCACGTCCTATAATGTAGTGACACGTGTCATAAGTTTGAACACTGTGACACCTGTGTCACTGCAACCATCAAACAAATGCCAAACCAATGAAATATTGTATTTCAGACTTTGGACTTGTATAAATATATGTATCTTTTGCATATATAAACTCTTGTTCGATTTCAAACTCTAAATCGCTTTCTGGAAGGTTATACGCGCAATGATGCGTAAATATAACCAGTTTAATACAACGAACACTCAGGGATAGTGAAATAGGCTTAACATACCTTAAATAACCTTTACATAACTTAGATATAGGTTTTGGAAGGCTTGGGGTGGTGAAATCAAAGTTTAATCGCTTACAGGGACTAAAGTTGACAAACTGCGAAAGTATGCCAATTTGAACTGTAACAGACATTCCGGAACATGACCATAAGTTAAACATACCCTAAATATCCTTTACATAGCTTAGAAATAGGCTTTGAGGGGTTCGGTGTGCTAAAATAAACTTTAGGGTCATTCAGGGACTAAAAGTGTCAAAAAGTGCACAAGTTTGCATTTTCGGGCATAACTCACGTTCTGAATACATCCGGACATCCAAAAATTTATGTAAGCACTAAAACATTTTATTTTAGTGTTCGCCATAAGAAAAATCCATTCGTCGCGTCGTTTGGTTCGTTTTTCGCGCTTATGCGCATTCCGTCGTAATTAAGCGAACATCGCGACCGTACGGCCAAACGAACCGACATCCGAGATATTTTTGAACATGTTTTAAGTTCCCTATACTTTAACTTCATTATTGAGCTTTGAAATGGGGTTAACGGGCCTTAAACGCGTCGAAAATGGGCTGATCGCAATGCAGGGACCAAAAGTGCAAATCTGCCAAACTAGGGCCTAGCGGTGCGCTACACTTTTAGCGTAGCGGTGCGCTAGGGGTCTCCTGACCAGATGCAATGTTTCTAACAGCCTGTTTTCAGCTGAATTAACCACAACCACATGTTCTAATTTGTCTTGTCATCAAGATAAGGAGCATATGTAGCCACCATAACCTTCTGACACTTGTACGGATAAGATTCGGGCACGATATTCGATAAACGATCCTAACGGTGGTGCATATCCTATAAATACCCAACCCCTCACAACTCAAAAACCCACAAATCTGATCCTAGAGCTCTAAGTTGAAGCCATTGCTTCATACCTGAGCTATTCGATCAAGATTTACTAGCGGGGACCCTTCGTAAGTATTCTTTCGTTCTTTTATCGCTTTTCGGGTCCGAAAGTCAAACTTTGTTTGACTTTCTGCATTGACCAGTTTATGGTCGATGCGAAGTTCGTTTGAACTTCATAACGTGAGCGTGATCACGATGGTTATAGTCCCTAGTGACTATACCTACTGATTACCACGTTATCTAGGCTCAGTGACGAGCCGTAGTTTCGGCCAGAATACGTATTCTTGCGTATTTTGTAACCAAACTACTTATGGGTATCAAAACTGTTTGTTTTGATACCAAACTTGTTTTCTAACTTAGTTAAGCATGTTTCAACATGCTTAGCTCGTCACTTTTAGTTTAGTGCTTATATAGGGTCGTAAAGGTAAGCGATCTAAACAATCGCTTATACTTTCGAACCCGACCCGTTTGGTCGATCATTAGGATCCGACCAAACACATTAAGTGACCTTATGGTCACATCGTTCGAGTAGTTGTATGACAGGTAGTATATATGCCTTAGGTAAATGACCAAAATACCCCTACGGGGCTTAAATTGAGATTAAACTCGTTTTGGGCATAATGGAAGGTATCCTACTGATACCACAACATATTTAAGGCATATTAACTAAGGAAACCTGTAAATGACTCTATGAATACCCGTTACGCGTTATTCGCGTTCGGATCGGTTTATATAACTAGTTTATATAAGTTAGCCGAAACGGGTCAAACCTTATCGGTTTTGTCTCAAAATTCAAAGTGTGTATTAAATACCCAAATTAAGCAAGTCTCCGAACTTGTCGGGTCTAAATCACATTCTATTTCGGTCTTCGCGTAATCGTGCGTACGAACCGTATCTTCCTGTAAGACTAACCGGTCTAAGCTTAGGCTTAATTAAAGACCCGTTAGCATTCTAATTAATTATTTATACCCTCATTCCAGACTAGAGCTTTCCGGTAAATGGTACCTACGCTTACTTAAGTGAATACGACTGAGTTATTAATTTCTGATATTTAAGACAGGAGCTAGCTCAGGTAAATACTCTTAACTTATTTTCCCTATACGGGCTTGGGATACGGTACTATAAAAGTACCGCTTGGTCGGGTGTATGTAGTCATTTAAATCGGATTATGATTGATGTACTTACATAACCTGTTTAATATGTATTATTTTATTATTTGGTGTATGGCCTTTGGGGGTTAATGACCATGTCCCGGATATCCTTGGCATCATTTTACGAAATGGCCACGACCTAAGCACGGGGTGTAGGCATACACCTGACAGTTGCATTATGTAAAAACTGGTAATCCACTCGAAGGTATCATCCCTGTGGGCATTATACCGGAACTGGTAATCCACTTAGGGGATGATAGCCTGTGGGCATTATACCTGTGGCGTGTCTGTTAATCTAGTCCGGCCCTACAAACCGGCCCTAACGGATGACAAATAAGTAAAACTGTATACAAGATTATATACAAATAATTTTCCCAAGTTATAAAAGATTAATTTTGCCTCTGTGCATTTTAATCAAAGTGTCAAAAGGTTTTGTGCCTTGTGCATCTAAATCAATTTTCTTAAACTCTTTTCAAATGAGTCAGTTTAGTGTATTTACCAGTGAAAACTGACGTATTTTCCAAAAGGGTTAAGTGACAGGTACTGAACGGAATTGGCTGGGAGCTCAGGGCGCTAATAAGGAATCTTGCAAGTTCTAGGCGTCTAAAGTCTGTTGAACAAATGATATGTTTTAAGATCCGCCTGTGGATCCTTTACTTCCGTTGTAATACTGAATATTACTTCATATTCGGAATGTAATAATAAATATCCTTTGCTTCCGCTGTGCATTCATATATATTGTGTTGTTTGACTATTATGTTGCCAACCACGTCACGATACTCCCCCACCGGGCCCACCGGTGACACGTGGAAATTCGGGGTGTGACAGGTTGGTATCAGAGCCAACACTGAGTGAATTAAACACTAGTCTTTTGTGTTTAATCTCAGTTACACAATTGCACATTCTTGAGTCTAGACAAGAACATAGGAAAAATCCAAATTTGTTTCATTTTACCTTATTTGGTTCCTTTGTTATTTTTCTGATTAGCCCTTGCATGGGCAAGTCAATTGCTATAGAAGTCCCGTTTAGGGCAACCATATACTTGTTAAATTTTAAAGGAACGATTATATTTAAAGTATCATTCCTATATTATAAGATCTACCATTATAATAAAATGGCAAAATTTAAAAAGGACAAAACCTAGCCATGTGTCACATTAAGACAGGGCCAAGATGGTAGTTCCATAATTAGATTCAGATCCTTGTTAACAGTTCAATATAGGATTGCTCTGCGTTAATTATAAAAAAAAAAGAATCTTAAAGGTAAAACCTAGCCTAAATGTCACGGCATACAAGGCCAAGATGGTAGAACCTATTCAAGAGATTCAAATCCTTATTAAACATATGAAAGCATATTAACAT